>JBBJLS010000001.1:29318630-29331591 GCA_037577275.1 Bryconaethiops microstoma
CTGAACCAGTGAAGAAACAGGAGCAGATGATTCCAGATGATCAGGCGGTGATCAGTATACTGGTGGTGCTGAATGGTTGGAACTCCTTTTTCTAGGCTCCTTGTATCATTAGACACTTTACAGCCTATCACAGTAAAACATTTGTTCCCATTTCTTTTAATTAATCTACTCAATATGCCAATAATAAGACAGTTTGACAAGAATAAAATAGTAATATGAAGAAATGAGCGGTTGCTCAAGACTCTTGCACAGTACTGTATGTGTGTTTTAGGTCTGTGTTATTTGCTTATATGAAAGAACCCGAGCAGAAACAAAGCTAAAGCAGAGCGAGAAAGTTTTTTTGTGGACCGAGGCTACCTTACAGCGCTGGTCACCTCTGTCAGCCTCCATATATATGAGGCAGATGCACCACTCTGTTGACACACACTGGATGTTTTGAAACCCACTTCAAAAAGATGAAAAAGGAGGGAAAAGTACAGTTCCTGCTCTCTGGCACATAAACTGTACAATGCATAAGAAACTGAATGGCTTATACGCACCTATGCACACTCATCAGATGGGGGGGATATGGAGGGGGGGTTGGGTGGGGGGTGTTTGGGGGGACTTGGGCAGGGGGGGCAGGGTGAGAGAATGCGGACAGACTCTTAATCCCTCTTCTGGCAGTGATAATCAAAAATAATAGCACTGGTAAAAACATTCCAGAGCAAAGGTGCCTGCCTAGAGAAGAAAGGGGATTAATGAGGGGAAAGATTAGGTGCCGCCAGAGAGAGACTGTGAGTGAGAGAGAGATAGAGAGAGAGAGAGAGAGAGAGAGAGAGGTGTAGTCTTCCCTCAGAGGAGCAGAAAACTGGTAGTGCTAGTGTAGGTTAGCTGCGCATGGTTGCTACAATACAGCCTCGTTCACACAGGTGTGTTGACGCCTGGGGCTGCCTTGGCCTCAGTCCATTCCATTCAGAGACTGATTTGAACAATAACTATCCTATCTTTTAGAGAAGGGAGGCGAGAGGAGGGGTGTAGAGGGGGGGTGTGGAGGGGGGGCGTCAAAGGAGATGCCTGTGAGCTTTGCTTGGGCCAAGAAAAACCCCGGCGCAGTTGTCAGAGCTTGTTGATGTAGCGGCAGAGGTTTTTCTTGCTTTCGTTCTCCTCTCCGCGCCTTATCCCCTTCCACCCGCCCACCCCCTTCCCCTTCCCTTCTTCGGCAGATTCGGTGGGGTTTGTGCCGCAGGACAGAATGGAGAGAGCAGAATTGGAAGAACAAAGTCCTGCTGTACGAACCAGCAGCTGCTGCTCGCAGGATCAAAGGCGCGACAACCCAGGCTTCCTGGCCCGCGCTGCCACTCGAGGTGTTTGACGGACAGTTAACAGCTGGGCTCGCTCCTGCCATGCAGGGGTCGCCCAGACTGTCCACCAGACTAGGGGTTGAGAAGAGGGTTTTTTTTAAGGGGAGGGGGTGACATCCCTCCACAGGGTGGGTTCCCTGCCCTGGGATGGGATTTTACTTTAGCAGGATGGGACCACTGGTGCTGCAGCTCCACACTGCCCCCCAAGTTGTGTTTTTTATCTGGGCAATAAACATTAACCCTCAGAACTCAGAATAGTGTAAAACAATCTAAAACCGGTGTTTGTTCTCCTACACACTCGCTATTTGCCGCTCTTTCTCTCGGCGCGCCACCGCTCGGCCGCTCTCCGGACCCCCTCCCTCATCCTGAAAGTTCTTCCGGGTGTGTTTCTTTTCTCTCTGTTTCTAAGACCTCAAATAAAATAAACTTAAACATTCTTGTTCTTTATGTTCATTTGTGTGTAATGCCATTTTTAAAACCCCAGTAGCAGTTATTATTATTATATGTTTTTTATATTACATTAACTTTGGTTCTACAGGACGTAGAAATACCAAACAAGGCTCAGCATGACGTCTGACAACTCGTTCATCAACACAAACCTGGGGAAACTTCCATATAAGGAGCTTTTTTGCTGTAAGACCAAAATTTACCATTTGTTGTGTTCTAAGGGTTAAAGGCAGGGCTACACAAGAGCTGGTACTCCAGAGATCATGGTTGGACAGAAAATTCTTAGTGCCAGGATTCCTCTTTTTTTATATGGAGTTTCGCTGCTCCATCTCCAATCTGGAATCTATGAAATATCAGCCATCGCAGCATGTCTGGCACAGGAAGAGTAAGAATTTCTGGCTAGCTCCATGATGCTACAGAGAGAGAGAGAGTAGAAGAGAGAGTGAGACAGAGGGAGAGAGAAAGAACGACAGAAAGACGGAGAGAAGGCGAGAAGAGGAGAGAGGAAGAGAAAGAAGGAAAGAGGAAAAAAGAGAGAGAGAGAGAGATTGAGAGAAAGAGGGAAAGTGGAAGAAAGAAAGAGAGAGAGAGTGAAAGAGAGAGAGAGAGAGAGAGAGAGAGAAGTGCCGCAGTGCTATTGATTTATTTTAATTAGCAGCTCGTTAAATCGTGTCAGTTTGCAAAACAAATATATAATTCTTTGTCTGATTTTCCACTTGGGTCTTAATGACTCCTGCTGACGGAGAACTGGAGCAGGAAAATAGCTCTGAGAGACAAAGAGCGACAGAGAGGGTGCAAATTCTCTTCATATGTCACACGGTGGAATGCAGCTGGAGTTAGCAGAGGGCTGAAGAAGAACGCTGTGGAACAAAAAAAAGAGCAGCAGAGCGAGAGGGTGAAGAGAAGGGAGGAAGAGAAGTGGTGAGATCCGCTGGGACGAGAAAAGGTGAAGCGCTTTTCTTTTCTGAGAGGAGCTGCAGAGAACTATGTAAACACCACAGTGACCTGAACGCAGCCTCACAGACACACACACACACACACTCATACACTCTCACACACACTCTCTTAGCTCGCTCTCCCATCTGCACTGAATCAAGCGACAGGGTGAGGTAATGCTCGCCGCTTCATGTCTCCCGACTCCTGTTTTAACTTAAAGAAGAGAGAGAGATCTTAAAGAGCGACGGCTAGAGGAAGCCTCCTCACGCTGGACCCCTCCGACACTCCCTGCCTCTCTTTTCCCCCTCCCCTCCTCCGGACCGGCTCCCAGAAGATCCTCAGATAGTTTATGATAAATCCACAGATAGGTGGCGGTTTAAATAGTTACCACGTCTCTCTGAAAAAGGCCGATACGGAATCTGTATTTACCCGACAGCAGATTAGGGGCCGCTGGTGGCCTGCAGACGCAGGCGTGACCCTGTTAGTGGGTGATAATTGGGACATGTTTGCTTTTATTAAACTCACGCTTCCCAGGTTTAATCTGTGTACACTTTCTCAGGTCAAAGTTGACACCAGAGCTGTTTTTTTCTCCCCCCCTAGAGCAATGTCCGTCCCCGCCCCATCACACCAAGGAGTGACTTAAGTAGTTTTGTTTAGGATTTTCAGCTCAAAAACAAGAGGTATGGAAGCAATGAGATTAAATTGGAAGCAGAGGATGTTGATGTTCTCATAACTGAGAGCTCGGTTTAGTCTGACAGTGCTGAATGTTGCACAAGCAAAGCTGAGGAATTTCGCTCGAGTGCAGAGCCTTTCCCAGAGTCTTTGCATTGGAATTTGAGTCAGAATCTGATTTAGAACAAGAATCTTGATTGATCCTGGAGGAAACAGCTCATGCTACGACTGCACAGACACACAGAGATATAAAATATAATGAAATGTCAAAATAAAAACCTCTCCAGAAAATACTCTGTACTAAATACTAAATACACTGTGCTGTATCTCCATGCACTTGTTTTTTGCACAATCATGCATGCGCCTGGCTGCTTTGCCCATTACATTTATTTGCTGAAGGACTCAGTCTTCAGTGCTTCAGAGCTCCAACCTCAGCACTTCTCTAAGTGGAAGTAAAGCCGCACGGAGCACGCAGCCAGTTCCCTCAGAGCAATGCGATCATGCTGGGTCCTCTCACTCTGTCGCTGCAAACTCGTCAAACAAGTGACCCTGGCCCTGATTGGCTGAGCTCCCAGGTCTGCTCTCCTGCGATTGGTCGTCCGACTTCTCCTGGCTCGGCTCCAGGGCAGGGTGGTTTGGCAAGGGGCTTTCTCAGCGAAGCAATACTGACAACAGGAGCCAGTTACCAGGTGTGGCCGCATTACAGATCGCTCTGCTCGTTCTGGCTGACCGAGTGGAGAGAGTCGTGCTCACACTCAGCACTGCTGGGTGGTGCTGATAAAATTCAGTCTCATGATACTCTCCCAGTATGTCCCACTATGGGCTCCACGTCACAGAACACCAGACATTCTTCACTTTTTGCAACAAAACAGTTAGACGTAGTACGCAAACACTGTTAAATTTTCAACAGTTGCAAAAATGGCCCTTTTTGAATTTGTTGTATTTGTGATGTCACAAACATCTTTATACATATTGAGCCTATAGTAGTTTAGCTTCAGCTTTTCATTCTGAGGTCACAGAGAACATAGTTTCAGTCTAGACTTTTTGGAACAGAACAGAACATTGTTAAAGTTTCAAAAGATGCAAAAACTGCCCATTTTTAATTTGTTGCTTTTGTGATGTCACAAACAATTTTTCATATATTCAGCCTACAGTAGTTTAGCTTCACCCTTTCATACTGAGGTCATAGAGGTCATAGTTTCAGCCCGGACTGCTTTTTGATTGTAATGCAAGGCTGCTTCATCGCGAAGTTGTTTTTAAAGTGGTCAAGTGCTTCTTGTGTCCTGGTACTACCAAAAGAATATACAAAGTAAAATAAAAATAAACTCGATAAATATAGATATTATAGATACATAAATACAATTACTGTTAAAACAGTCCCATTCAGCAAGTGACACACTGTAGTTAACTTTTATTTTATTACTAAAACTAAGATCACTATGTGACACCAATATACCGGTATTGACAATATATCGTCCAGCACTGTATGGAGTTATTGCTCTACTTCATTGAACAAGGAGGAGTTGATTTTAGTCCTTAGAGAGAAGGAGGAGGAACTACAGCAAGGTTCCTATCGGGTTCCCTTCCACTGTCTTTTTAACACGCACTCCGGCCAGGATTCAGCCGGGCTTCCCTTCGCCCCGAGGGCTGTTTGAGCTGAGATTTCTGTTGAGGGATCGAGTGTTGATGCAGCTCCACGGTAGAGTGAGGTCAAGTGGACTCCTGCAGTTCTGTCTCCATTATTCATATTTGCAGCGGTTGTGGCCTGTGTGTTGTGTTGCTCTAAATCTCTCCCTCCGACGTGGCTGTGAAAGTGATCCGCTGACGGGGCGTGACGCGCGAGGTTTGTCGTCTGTTGTGCCGAAGAAACTGAACAGCACCCCCCCCCCCCCTTTAAAAAATGCATATTCATTTTACTACAATAAAGATTGTTTTCTCTCCTTTCCAGCCTCTCTCTACACACATCCTCTAAAAACACAATCTCTCGGCATGTAACATTTTTACTTCTCTCTTTCTTTCCTTTTCAATTCACTCTTCAATTGATTTGTAAAAGCTGCCAGGCCTACACATTAAACACAGGCCTTTTTTTTCTCCCGCAGTAATGTACACATTCTGTAGAGTATCCAGAGAAATGACCTTTCGGTGACCCTTCACCTAGCCTTTAATTATTTGTTTGAAGACAGCATGGAGTTCCCATGCTGGGCGGAGGGAATGGGAGGAGTGGAGGGGGGTGATAATACCAGTCAGTGTGCTCGCAGGGGAATGTTCAGCAGGGGAGTAGTAGTGTGTGTGAGTGAGTGAGAGAGAGAGAGAGAGAGAGAGAGAGAGAGAGAGAGAGAGAGAGAGAGAGAGTATATTATGCTATGCAGGCTCAGGCTATAATAAGCACTCTACCAGATGTAAATAATAAAATATGATGGTAAGACTTTTGGAAGGACCCTGGCCTTCGCTCGTGGTGCAGAGTTGGTTACACAGTTGGGACTCACACAGGGAGGTGGTAGTTGCGGTTGGGTCTCTGGTGTGGGTGTGAGTGTGAGTGAGTGTGTGTGTGTGTGTGTAAGCAGGCCACAGCTCCGGTGTGCCAGCTCGAGCGGATGCTCTCTGGAGACTTTGGTGCGGGTGTTGTTCTAAGCACACCCCATTAGCAGCTCATGGGAGGAGGGAAAACAGTGTTATCAGGCCCGGCTCTGATAATCTCAATTGGCTTTACTCAAACTGATAAAAGGTGCTTTGGGGGCAGGAGTGGGCCCTGGTCAGCCCCCGCTGCGTTACTGTGGCAACAGTTTGGAGAGAGAAAACAGACGTCATGGTCTGTGTGTGTGTGTGTGTGTGTCCGTGTGTGTGTGCTGTAATGTGCAAAGATGTGGCCGATGGGGACAGCGTTGACATGAAGGGGTCAATTCTGGCGGCAGCTGTTAAAGAAATGCTTGAATAACTTTGGTGTGTATTTGTGTGTGACATGCTTGTGCTTTGTTTTTTTTTAGATCCCACACAAAAACACAAAAATAAGAACCCCCACATTAGCTGAAGTGTGTGTGATTTGTGTTTGGGTGCTGTGTAGTACTGTGCATTGATGCACTCCGATAGAAAGTGGACATATTCTTCACCTGTGAAGGAACATTCCTAACATTACGTGTTTATGGTCCGGATCTAGGGGCGGGAGGTGGAGCACATGGTTTTGATTTGAGCCTTTGAACGCTCTCTTTAAGACGGCGCGGAGTTTGGCAAGCCTCGTTCTCGCCATCCGCCCAGAAAATCCAGATAGGGGGGATTTTTTTCCGTGTTTACTCGCTCAGCTGGTTTTGATGCTGCAGGCGGTATCTCCACCTTGCCATAGGCCCGGTGGCATTTCTGACAACAAAGACTCACCTCGGAGAAAACCTGACTCATGCGTTTGATTTCAGCCATCATAAATGCATCATAATGACTGCTGTGGTTTAAAACAGATCCCGGTTTCTAATATTAGCCCGCTCGTATCTAGGCGAAACCATTTCGAGCAGCTCTGTGATATACTAAAATTAAAGATCCCTGCGCCGATGTGGGTTTCTAATTGCCCTCCCTCAGTACCATGCCCTCTGTTAATACCCGCCATTTCTCTCTTTCATGTCCGAGCCCTCTCATCCCGAGCTCTGGAACGGAGAGGGAAAACCAAAAGAACTTTCAGTGCACTCGGGCAAATGAGCCAGACTTCTCTCTTTTTCCCAACTGTGTGTTTTGTAAATTTAAGCATGTCACTTTGAAAGCCCAGATTATGGGTGTTTAAGTTAATAGGAGAAGGTAAGGGCAGGTATCAGGGGTTCATGAGGGATTAGGAACCCAAATTGATTCCAGTTCTCCTTGCATCTAATGACCAGTCCTGTAGCACTGCCCTTGGTGTGTTAGGCTGTTGTCCCCCCCCCCCAACCCTGTTTTCGCTCGAGATAGGCCCGCCATGATTTGAAACCTCCCTCTAATATCAAACACATGTTGGTACCTGTAGCGTTAACTCCTTTGTGCGGTTGGAGTATGTTAAAGGAGCTCCCCTCTCTTTGAGCACCGAGTGGCCAGCCCTGCTTTTGACACGGCCCTGGGCGTCCCATTCTGGCTTGGAAGAAAGGGTTCCCCTGGCTGGCACTAACCTCCTGATGACCCCGCGAGCTTTTACAGTCCAAAGCGGCAGGAGAGAGCAGGGGCTGGGGAGGCTTTGTGGAACTGCACTTATTTGCCGCTGCGGCGGTGATAAAACTTCAGACAGCCTAATTGATGGGCTTGCTGACATAACAATACCTTGTGAAAGCACCGAGTGGCAATGCCTGGTCCTCGTTTAAAGACAGCTGGAAGGGGAGCAGAGCCCCCTACAATGCGGCCGAGGGGGAGGGGGAGGTCGTGCAAAGAGATGGGGGAGTCAAAAGGCTGAAAAGAACCATTTGTGTCCTGCCCCTCACAAACTTTTAACTTATTCTGAATTTCTAATGAGTGATAACCCACCAAGAATAATGTTTATGTGCATGAGAGAGGGAGGGAGGGAATAACGGAAGGAGGGATGTTGGGGGGGGGCGGGGGGTTCGAAGGGGCCGGGTGTGGGGGGGGTTTATGTGAAGATGCAGTCCTAGAAGTCCCAGTGTCAGTTGCATGGCGGCCTGCATGTAATGCTTGTGGAATGTCCGTAGAGTAGCCATAGCTACCGAAAGTAATCAGAAGCTTTATTAAGCTAAAGGAATACATCATAAGGAACATTAAAAAGGATACCTTGTCGGGCTGCCAGGCCCGAGCACAATCGCCCTTTTGTTGTTGTTTCTCCCATTTTGATTGCTTTTCAAGGAGCTAGCCGCTAATGCGGCCATAAAGTCATGCAAATGGCTTTGTCTTTATTGTGGTCTGTAATGAATATTTGTCTCCCTTAACGGCAAGGTGATTTAAAGTGCCTTTTCGTTCTTTCTCCTCTCGCCTTTCCCAGGTTCATTAATGCCAGAAGAAGAATAGTACAGCCCATGATTGACCAGTCAAATCGAGCAGGTAAAGTCATCGCCTCTTTCTGTCCCTCCACTCTCTATTCCGGTCAGGTCCTCCGCAGATAAACATTCACACACAGTCTGCCATTACGGGGGCAAGATCCTCCTCCCTATTCCCATCCTCTGCCTCCCTGTGTTCTCTACGGGACATGTTCCAATATGACCAAGCATGTTAGCTGATTGGCTCTAATTAGATGTTTCCCAATCTAGCTTGTTAGAGGTACATTAGCACACATTCTCTCTGAAATGCTAATTGGCCACAGGAGGACTTTACAGGAATGCAACGAGCATTTTAACTATCTCTTTTTGACACGCTCCTTAAATCCTCTGTAATTCATTCATTTTAGAAAAATATGAAGCGAAAGTCCAGAGGGTTTTTTGTGTATATTGATTTAATTCCGATTTCTGGCTCTGGGATTTAGAGTTTGAGTAGATTTACTATTCTTGTAAATGAGTGGAAAAAAGGCTACACGTTGTAAATTGATTATCCATTGATTTGCCATGTATCGCGGAGGCCCACGTGACGAAAAGCACGGTGAGATGAAATCATAAAAACGCCACTCTGTAATGCACCAAAGTCCTGCAAGAATTTATGCGACAGCCACCGAGGCCTCGGTAAAAATGATCAGCAATTAATTAGTCCAAAAGGTAGGTGGTAGAAGTCCACAAACTGGGATGAGTGTGCTGAAAGAGTGGCTGGGATATGCTGTGAATATTTGAAAGCACGCTTAGAAACTGTCACAATCAGCAAACTTCCCCAAGACAGCATGACTAACAGCTTCCCTTAATCTTCTGGGCTTATAGATTACTGGGGATAATACACTTTAGTCCTGACATACACTGTTTGTTGTTCACTTCAGAGGGAACCTCCTGTACATAGCCAATCCCCCGATGAATGACCAATCCTTTTAGCTCAATACGACACCATTTGGTCGACAACAGCAGTAATTTAACTGAAAATGAGGATAAAAACAAGATGCTGGCTAGTTTTTCTCTAGTGAATGTGTGTGAGAGTGAGTATGTACGGGTGTTTGCATGCCAGGTCTTTGACTCATGAATGTCTTGCAGTATGTTTGGGCTGGAACTGGGCTATTTGCTGATTGTCTGGTATGTCTTCTCTTCTTCCCCCTTCATGTCCACGTTTTGACTACAATCAGGTTTTCTTCTTGATCCTTCAGTGAGCCAGGGAGCAGCGTACAGTCCAGAGGGCCAGCCCATGGGCAGTTTTGTGCTGGACGGCCAGCAGCACATGGGAATCCGGCCAGCTGGTAAGCCAATACGTGACCACCTGATGCCCACTTAATTCTAACCACTGTACTGATTGCCATCGCAAGTTCCGGGTTAGTTCCTTGACCCTCTTAGCATGCCATTGCTTCCCGTCTGCCTAAGCAAAGAACAGATTTCAGCCAACAGGTGCATTTCCTGGGTCAAACAAACCAGCACGCTTTTCTTCTCTTGCCTCCTTGCTTTGTTTTTCCTACTCTGCCTTTCTTTGAGTGTCGGGCTCTACTCTCACTATCTGTGACTCATATCTCTCTGTGGTGTTTCTCTCCTCTTCCAGGGCCTATGAGTGGAATGGGGATGAATATGGGCATGGATGGGCAATGGCACTACATGTAACCCCCACCTTGTAAAACAATGAAAAGGGGGAAGTAAGTACACTTGAGCTTTCTTTCAGCTTTTCCTTCTGTGTTTTTCCACTTTTTCACATTCCCTCCATACACAACCCTCATAGTACATCGAGCGAGCCCACTTCATAGGTCTAAAAGGAGAAAGGGAAGAATTCTGAAGGATCACACTGTGATGCCCACCCTGGTGTCCCTAGAGGTGCCGACTTGTGGCGCCAGACACCAGAAAAAAAAAAAAAAGAGAGAAAAAAGTCCTGGCTGCAAATTTATTTATCACAACATCGGCGTCACTCTCCCCATCTCCGGCAGCCAATGCAAATGTTGGACATTTAGGGAAAAAATAACATCTCCAGGGGCAGGGGCTGACGGGGAGAAATTAAGCAGGCTCCAGTGAAGCGATAAAGAAGGAGAAGTGAAACTGTCCTCGGAGTGACATAAATCTGTCTGGGGAAGGATTGATGCCCAAATTATCTTATATGCAAAGACGGGAACGCCGCAGTACATTACGGTCCCTGGGCGAGATATACGGGCCGGGGGTGACACGGCCGATCCTTCACTGGGGGAACCCGTGTGTTTTGATTATTTTTTACAGGGGAGAGAGGTGGGGGGGGGCCCACATAGTCCCAACACGAGACGCAGAGACAGGGGAGACGCTGAGATAAATTCAAAGGGATGAAGACGTTAAAGAATGGCTGCATATAAAAGACTGGATTCCTCTAGCTTTACTCCCTCTCTCGCTCTCTTTCTTCCTTCTCCGAGGGCTAAATGGCCGTCGCCTGATTAAGACGCCCATTACACCTCCCGCCAGCACCGTGGCGCTGACATTTGAGAAATCAAGACATATCGCATCCCAAAGGCACCGGGGCAGAGGAAATTTTATTTAACACCTAAACTCCTCTGCTCAATGAGGCACAATATAATAACACTTACCTTGATTAAAAGAACCCTTTATATGTAAATAGGCAGCGGATTTTCAAAAGGGTCACCACAGCATTTCTCCTGATAAAGCTCATCCCCACCACCCACCACCCCCCACCCATCAACGCAACGCCAACTAATGGAGTCAAAAACGCAGAGAGCAATGTTCCCTAAAACAGCCACATAGAGACAACATTTGCTCAGCTTGGATAATTCTTAATATAGGCTATATAATTTCTAGACTATTTAATTACATAACATATTTTATGCTTCATGACCAATTACATTAATAGCTTAATACAGAGTAATATTACCCTCTCTTGATTTGATTACGCAGCCACACAATATGGTATATTTGGTAGTTAATTATCATCAGCCATTGAGCAGCCTGCTCTGCTGGAGCAAGAGAGAGCGAGTAGGCCGGTCGAGGCGGCATTATTGTCTTCAGATGGTTTTACCACTCCTGTTAATAAAGGGGGGCCTGCAGATCTACTTAACAGAATGACTGCAGCTTACAAGACTTGAGATTACCAGCTTACAGTGTCAAAAACATCTGCTGGGCCTTTTAACAGGAGCTGCTTTAGGTTATATGGAGGTGAGTGCACTCCTCCTGCCCTCTCGGGCTAGATTGATTTACTTTTTTATGACCCCGATAGTGTGCTTTTAAAAGGCCGCTTTAACAAACATGTGCATTTGAATGAAATGAAGTTAGGTGGGAAGCGAGTATTAGAAAATGGCATGGCTTTCAGTCGGCGAGATCGGCCATTAATCTCACCCTTTGCTGCTCTTTTTTTCCCCTGCCGGGCCCTCCTGTGTAATTTCTTAATTGAAGTGTACCAAGGTAGAGGAATGCAGAGAGTGAGCATGCCTGGTGACCTTGGGGCGACCCCCTCTTCCCCGCCTTAACTGGCCGTTGCTAATCCCCCAGGGGTTCACATTACAAAGCAGAAAGGTCCGGGCCTCTGCTGTCCCCTGGACTGGCCCAGCAGCTCCTCAGGCTTATTCCTGGGGTCTAGGCTTGGTCCACACACACACACACACACACACACACACACACGATTACAAACCTATTCTGTAGAGTTTTATATCAGAATCATATATATATATATATAATCACTGTATGCAAAGAGAGCCTACAGGTTTCTTCAATTCTAGTACCAGAAAACACACTTTGAGCATCGAGTGTGTGTGTAAGTGTGTATAGAAAGAGCATCTCTCCTTTCTGCTCCTCATCTCTGAAGCTCGTTCCTGCTGATGTTGAGAACATGTTCAGAGTTCAGGGTCGAAACCAGAAAAAAGAAAGGAAAACAGAAGAGAAGAGGGTAAAAACAAAACGAGGCCATTTGCTTGAAACTAGCTAAAGAGCAGCAGAGGAAAAGGGCTGTGATTTTTAGTCAAGCCTCGAGGATGTCGGGCTTTTATTTCGTAATCAGTGCAAATTTAATTAGGAGGCGCGCGCGCTTCTCCTCGTTAGAGCTCGCGCGCGGAGTGGGGCATAACTACTGACCACACGGGTGGAAATAACGGGAGGATACCTCAGTCGGTTGGGGGGGGACTCACTTTTACACTTTAGTTAAAACCATATTTACAGATTTTTAGACCAAAAATATCTTGAGGGAAGATCAGGGCAGGAAAGAGAGACATTTCACCGGAAGAGTAAATAAGAGAAACAGAAACAGAGAGAGAGAGAGAGAAAGAGAGAGAGAGAATAAAGCTGTGCAGGACCCCTGAGCCCACTGTTGTATCGTCCTGGCGCCCCCTCCCGGCGCATTCTAACGTACCGAGCGCAGGAGGCACAGCACGAGTCCCGTTTCCACCGGGATTCTCCTCCAGTTATGATGCCAGTCTGACCAGCATCAGACAGTAAAGGTGACCAGTGTGGAGGGACAGAGCTCACCTGTCCCCACCTTCAAAAAACAGCAATGAGACAAAGGACGAAACCAAACATCCCCAAACACTCAGTCCCATCTATCACTCTCTCTCTCACACACTCACACACACACATACAAACGCACATACACACGCACAC
>JBBJLS010000001.1:29342562-29363743 GCA_037577275.1 Bryconaethiops microstoma
ATACATATATACATACATATATATACATATATATACATATATATATACATATATATACATATATATATACATATATATACATATAGTATATATATACATATAATTATATATACTATATAATCCATATCTACCTGTCTGTCTGTCAGTCTATGTATCTACACATACATTTAAATTAACAATGCCATAAGGCCATAAAACAGAATAAATAAAAAGAAATTAAACACATTATGTGCCCAAAGTACAACAGCAGCACAGTGGGCAAGTGTGACAGTGTGTGTGTGTGTGTGTGTGTTGAGCCAAAGGAGAGCAGAGATAGTAGGGACCCTGTTAGCAGTTGGAAGCCCTGGTGCTGAAAACCAATAGCTGGTGTCAAGAGCTTTTCTAGCCTATCCGGGCAGCTTGTGGCAATAAATAGCAACAAGAGATGTCCAAACTATGACATAAGACAGCTCGAGCTCAGGCCACCAGCGCAGATTGTATCAGGACTCAGCCATTCTGCAGAGATGCGGCGAATTCAGCAGCTGCTTTCCCAACCCCGTGTGATTCAGCCTCCATCACCAGAGCTGCAGATAAGCCCAGTCTAACTGCTGCACGCCGCATATCTTATCTGAGCACCGCCCAGCAGAGTCTGATGGTAGAATGAGGGGCTCGTATGATAGGTGGTGGAAGTGTGTGTGCATGTGTGTGCGGGAGGGGGGATTGTCATACACAAACACACCTGGAGAAGATGTTGTAAAGTGAGACGGTTTTAAGTGAAAATCTTTATTACACTTTTCTGATTATTGTGCTAATATAATGACGGGCATTGATTTTGTGTCCTGGCCCTTTTAAACACTTCTGGGTTAAGAAGAACCTGCAAATCTCACTTGATCAAAGAAAAATAATGAAAAGGAAGTGTAATAAAATGCACTGCAGAAATGTCATCAGGAGATCATAAGTTTGAGGGGACCTCGCTGTCCTTGGGTGGGCAGGATGACCCTTTCTCTCCTAAGGGGGTCTGTCTGCATAAGTAACAGGATTAGTGCTCTCCTGCCATCGCATTGAGGTGTGGTGGTGGATCATGTGACCTTCAGGAGAGCAAACTTACACCCACCCAACATCATGTGGTAGTTGAGGTCCTTGCTAGGGTGGGATCAGATGACTAAACTTTTTTTCAGAACTGAAAATGAAATGAACATGAAATTTCAAAATATGAACATTTTTAGAAACGAATATGAAACTTCAAAATGTGAAAAAAATGGAAAGTGATATGAAATTTTGGAAACTATTATGGAATTTCAATATATGGACATCTTTAGAAATATTATGAAATTTAAATTTAAATTTCAAATTCAAAACAAATTCAAAACAAAGTCACATTCTAAAACTGAACACACCAATTCAAATGACTGGTTTTGCCGTTTTTCTATATAAATCTATCGTAGTCCACACAGAACACATTTATGTTTCATGTTATTTTTCTGTACATTTTAAAACTTTGCAAAGGCCACATTTTATTCCCCCCAAAACAGTAACTTTGCATTAAAATGCAATTAAGTGTGTACTTAATCTTAAAAAATCATTTTAAAACTTTGCACATGTACATACAATTGCCTCTGATTATAAAACTTCTGACTGAAGGGATGTTTGTGTTTTCCTGCTGTTTAAAGCGTGCTCTCAATGGCAGCGACTGTGAAAATGAACCGGATGTTTTGCCACAGCTGGTGCTGTGATGCATTAAACAAAAATAAATAAATAAATAAAAAAAGATAAAAGAAAAACAAGGTCCCATAATCACAGAGAGGGAAAATCCTCAGCACTGTTACTGTTAAACAGACGTCCGAGGCCACGGAAGAGCCGCTGTGCCAGGCGGGGAGCTGGTGGAAGTTGATTATATGAATGGGTGGCTAGGTGTAGTTCAGGTTTGGGATCTAATGAGCTATTAAAAATGTATCGCAATAAGTAAACAAGTGCTCATGTTAATTTGTTAGGAGCAGACAATGCTTCCAGCTAAACAGTTAATTGCTCACTAGGGCACAAGGCAACAGAATGCTCATAAGGGGGGGTGAATAACAGAGTACCCCCCCCACACACACACACACACACACACACACACACACACACACACACAAACACACCCACACACACACACACACACACACACACACACACACACACACACACACACACACACACACACACACACACACACACTCCCTTATACAGGCATGGTCTCCTCCCCTGGCCACAATTTTAGACCCTCACAAAAATATTATGTTGCCACTGGCAACAATTTAATAAAATAACCAATCACATCTGCCTTTTCAAACATTTCCCAAATCAGACAGAAACCGTCCGCAAACGGCGCGTCGTCTCATCTCTGCGTCAGGAGCTCTCACCACGATTTATTGCATGGTGATAAATGATCATCGGGCTTGTTTTGGCAATAGTGGAGGATACTTATGAATGACCATCTGAAGCAGCCTGCAGGGTTGGGCTCTCCACTATCAGCAGGGTTGGTAGCTCTGATTGTGTTTGGAAAGCTGGGGTTAAATATGCAGGCACACACACACATACACACAGAGCATCACTATCAAGCAAGAACATTTGTTTCATAATAACAAGGCAGTGACAGCTCTCATCAGGAGATCTCACTCACAATTGGGCAGAGCGCGCCGCAGTTTGTTTTTCCTGTATCGAATGTTCCCTCAGTTCTCCCTCCAACTATACCATCACATTTTCCGAGCCCATAGCTCGGGTCGCACATCTTCCAGAGAGCCTTGCCTCTCCCAGACTCCTCCATACTGCCGTCCCCGCCTCGATCTGGGGGAAAAACCTGGCTGGGCGGGTCCTCGAAGCCAACCAGAGAACCACATAGACCCAGGTGAGCTACTGTGAGGGCCCAAACGCCACACCAGTCTCTGACCTTTAAGTGAGCGCAGAGAGGGACTCTTCCCACAACTCCACACCCACACACCCCCTCCAGGCTGCAAAAGTCCTCCTCAATGGAGAATCAAAAGGGCCTTTGTATGGAGCATCTCAAACTTTAACTGTAAAAAGGACAAATCGAATCAGATGAGGCGAAACAGAAGCTGTGTGTAAGACTGAGGTGGGCCTTAAACTGAGCTTGAAGACACGTCTCCCATCACTCATATAACTTAGCAGTTATTTATCTATATTCTTTATATTTGATAAAGAACTGAAAACAAAGAACTGAAAAGTGAAAAATACATACCCTTATATATACAGTAAACCCCTGCTTATATGTGGTCGGCAGTCGTGCTTCAGTCTCTTGCAGATTTTTTACCGAGAACCGAACTTATAAATGTTTGCGGAAAGTCCAGATATCCTCCGCATTTTTTTGCTTTTGTGAGGCTCCGGCCTCGTCCGCGTGCTCGTTGTTTATGTTTGGGCACGGTGGTGAGCAATGCAATCAGACACCTGAACAGAATGAGCCTCCGCTGCTCAGCGACGAGGGGGCGTGGTGGACAAGGCCAGTCACAAAAGCAAAAAAAATAAAATAAAAAAATGCATATCTGAAGTTTCTGAAATAGCATTATAGCAAACAATTTTTATTTTAGTTCTCAGAAAAAATCAGCGAAAAAATGAAGCCATGACCGCCACCTGTACTCAGAGGCGGGAGGTTTGAAAGTAGCCAATCTGAGAAAGCTATTTATTTCTCCTTGCTGCTGATTGGCTGCTGCCCTGTGATGCAACTGCAGTCCAGAATTTCTCCCGTGGAGCGTCTTGAGTGTTCTCATGCTTTTTGTTTTGTTCTTCTTAAAGCCCTGTATTTTTATTACTGTAAATTAATTTATTACTGTATTTACCTACTTATACCAAAGAAAACAGCGCATACTAAAGAAATTGGGCGTGCATAAATTACAGTCCAGTCTATACAGGGGTAACATCGGTATTTACATTTTAGCACTGCAACAGTTCAGTGTAAACTGTACAGTACGAATACGGGTTTACCATTATATTTTCTTTATGAGTAATGAGTTTAAAATGAAATTAAAGTGTTTTGGGAGCATATTTAGGGTTTACACTTAAAAAATAGGCCTTTTTTTTTACCACATCACACCATCGCGGTTTTTCACTACGCGCCGGTGCTCTTAGGTCGTAACCCCCCACGAAATATATCAGAGTATAGAGTGTCTTTCAGAGTTTTGCATTTGGATTGGAATTTTATTTAGACTTCATATTTTATATTCTTCTTGTCTCTGTGCAGTCATAACATAAGCAATTTCCACCGGCACCAATAAAATTCTCATTCTGATATAGCACAGAAAAAACACCCAAAACTCTCTGCTTATTTGTTAATAATGATATTTATAGAGGAATTAGAACATTTATACATTTCTGCATAATTGAGTGTTAAGACGTAAACAATGACTCATTGCAGAAGAAAGTAATTTCTTTAGAGCGGTGCTGATACAAATCAAGGGTCACACACATACATATATACACACAAATATTGCTGTTTTATTTACTATGAAAAATAAAATAGCTAATCTAAAATAGCTAAAACCAGCTAATCTGCAAGAATACTGAGCTTTTATATGTACTGTTAATTAAGGTAAATGGAAAGAAAAAAAACATTGTTTTTCTCTGACAATATCCTGTGTGTATCTCGCAGCTATGAAAGTATTCTACTGTAAAACAATGGTTCAGCATAACTACTTCATGGAGCAAGTTTCTATGTGGAAGATTCTAAAGGCATTAAAAGCTCCGTAGCCCATCAACATGACGAGGTAAGTTTCTCTAGGATAGAGTAAATTCACCTCACACCACTCGGACTGTGTGTTTACGTCTCAATGCCTGAATTTTGCAAGAAATTATCCTTTAATTGTGCGATTCTTCTTCATAAATGCTTTGGTTGTGGACCATGTCATGTGTGCATTGTTTCCATCTGATCTTATGTTTGTCTGTACATTTTGCTGGATGTGGATTTCGTTACTGTTATATTTGGTGCGTTTTAAATTTCTGTATTTGAAAGGGCCCATATATTACATTCTCCCACTTTCAGTTTCCTCCAAAACTTGCTTGTGAGTTTAATCACAATTACCCTTTTTGAAAATGAAAACATCTTGGCGTTTGCGACATTAAGAGAACAGCGAATTGAAAGAAAAGTTGTGTCTGTAGCTTAGTTTTGAAATATTGGCTGTACTGGAATGGGAAGAGAATGCTGTTTTGAAACAGTGTTGACATACATGACTTACATTACACAATTTATTTAATTTAAAAATATCCTACATTTTTCCACTTTCACTTTTCGATGTCCGTTTTCAATGTTTGCCAGTTTATCCCAATTACTAGTCCTTTTTTCACAATTCTCTTTTCACTCGACCATTTTCCAACCACTCTTTACCCCTTTAAATTTGTAAACATGTTCGTGTTTCTGACATTGCAAGAACAGCAAATTGAAAAAAAGGTTGTTTCAGTAGCTTAGTTTCAATGTGTTGGCTGTATGGAATGGGAAAATAACATTGTGTTTTGAAACAGTGTTTACATTTATCACATTACATATAACTTTTTTTAAATAAAAAAAATGTGGTTTTCTATTACATCAGCCCTTTAAACATAAGCTAGTGTCTTCACACCTGGCCGAGGACGACAGGTCAACACATAAAACGAGGCTTCAGGGCTAACTCTGGCTCATTTCTTGATTTGTTTTATTAACGAGCTCTGTATCTCAGCAATGTTAAACTAAAAGTAAAACACGCAAAACGGTTTATCTGGAGTTACGAAAGCACCTTGGCTTTTGCTTTCGACCGGCCTGAGCGAGTCACAACAACTCGATACCTCACTTAGCAAGCACTGGAGTTGGCACCTTTCAACACTCCAACACAGAATCTATGAAAGAATATCTGGGGTTCCACAAACTGGGAATCTCTCCTACAGAAGCCGTCTAGAGTTACAGTGAGGGATCGTAAAGATCCCGAAGACCGGTCAGGTTGCAACATCAAATATGTGGACATTCCAATGACAGCAAATTACTGAGTGGACATGAGTGTGGCGCGGTGTCACATTGCTGTCAAAAATAACCCAGTGATCAATCTTCAATCGCCAAATCCTGCAGGCCACTCCCACCGACCGTTACCGAACTACTTCGACAGCAACCTGTAATGTAGGCTAGAAAAACGAGGCAAGCGAAAAAACACACACGTGTGGAACATGAAGGTCGAACAGGATTGGCACCTGAAATACAAACGTTACCTGGGGTGAACTTTGAGAAGCATTCTTCCAGTAATGGGATTATACCTCCATCCTCCGCAGCCATGGAGAGAGGTCACAGAATCATAGCTAATTGTTACAAAGGAATGTTAGGCCACATCTCCTTGTGCGAGCAACCACAGCGGATCAGGGCTAAATCTATAGCAGCACAAGATTGCACACCTGCTGTGGCAGTGAAAGATAGATATGTTAATAGTTGAGTGCACACAGCTGTGCGCAGGCTGCTCACAAGTGCGGCCAAAGTTAAACATCAGCTGAAACGCCGTTTCGTGCCTGCACACATATCCAGTCCGATTGCAATAACAATCTGAAGCTATTCGCGCCTAAGGGACGTTTTCAAGTTCCCCCTCCTCGCCTCCAAAATGTTCTAAAAGCTTCACTAAGGCAGAATGAAAAGAATGGAAAAAGTGCTGAACAGTAGAGGTTTATGCGACTTTCGTATTTTTTTTAATTTTTTTTTGTCGTTGTTGTTGGGAAAAGGTTTGTGCAGATGTAGCGTGTAGATAAAGATCATTTTCTTTACGGTTTTGCCAGGAGTGTGATTTAGTTCTGCCTACAGAGTGTAAAGCACGACTTATGCTTCTCTTTTGACAGATGTGGTTTTGGAACTCTGTGTCCAGACCTGCGTTCTCAATGTGGATCCATGAGCCAGTTTTAGTGTGTAAACAAATACAAGGAGTGAAGGAAAAAAAAAAAAAAAAAAAAGAAAAGAAAAAAGAAAAGGATGCAAGGTGTCCTTTTCTCTCCAAGCTCATGGAACACAATTCCTAGAAATGGAGCCCAGAGTCAGTCCTCAGTCCTCTCCTGAAGCGTCTCTGTGCTGGACTGGTCAGTAATGTGAAGACCACGCTGAGCACTGCTGCAGCCCATTATGTGAGCCTCCCTCCCACATTAATAAGAACAACTCTCTGCAGACGGCCATTCTTTGGCGTGTTGTCAGGGTAATCGTACAGCCTTCTGCTGCTAGGGGGATGTATAGTTGTGGTAAGAATGCAGCAGGACCGATGAGACGGCTCAGAGTGCGCAGATTGACTTCTCAGAGCAGCGGCGCCTTCATTTAAGAAACACTGTCAAGACCGACTTGTTGCAAATTCCTGTGACAGACAGTACAAGAATAGATGAAGCCCAGACAGGCTGTGAAAACACATTTTATTGATCGTTATGGTACAATCTGATAGCACGATGGAAGACAAGTCTTTCACACAAGCCCAAACACTGTGAAAAAAGAACAGACTTACACAAACACAGTCCATTTACGAAGAGCTTTAAAGGAAAAAGTACACATTTATATGCTTATCATATATGTAGCTGATCTCTAAAGACATTTTTAGTGTCCGAATGTTTCTTGTTTAGTTTTAAACCAAAACCTGAGACTAGTGTCGCTTCCAAACACGCTTTCAAAAGGCCAATGGATACCAAAATACCCAAATAATTTCTCTAAAAATCCATCACCAAAACCTCTCTCTACCTGCTAAAAGAACATCCAGATCTCCATTAAGGTGGAGCAGACTTGTGGATGTGGATTAGGACTCGCTGTGAGCTATAAAAATTAAGAAAACTTCAATATAGAAAAACTCCAGACAACACCAGGGCTGCTCTTGAAGCAATCATAAATTAGATCACTGTCCTGAACCACATTCAGGAATCTATGAAGCCTTAGTGAAGATCTGGATGTGGCTTGAGCAGGTTGAGAGAATTTTGGTTATTCAGGCTTTCGCTGTCAACATTAGCCTTTAGCTCCAGCGCTAAACAAAGGAATCAAAGCCTGGACACAAACCATGTCTTGGTCGATCATCTGTAAGTGGAAACCTGTGTAGATTTGATTTTATTCCACAAGGAGACTGCTATAACAAGAACAATGAATCTAAAACTGGAGACTGGCTACAAAAACACAAAAATCATTTAATGGAACACTACAGTGAGTTGCATCATGGAAATCTCAGAATCTCTTATAGTTCATTGTACTGAGGGGTAAAAAAAGTATTTGGTTTGCATTGTGTGCAGAAACTAATTTATAGAGGTTGACCCCAGCTCCTCTTTTGTGCAACAGCCATCTTGAAAAACAATGGCAGGAAGGCTCGAACCTGAGAGGAACTGAATCTGCTGTTTACCACTTTTCTCTCTCCTTTATACCACATTGCATTTTTCCTCCAGTTAAAAAGCTTGTTTTTGTGTCCGAGAGGAGCCGTAAAGTGATGTCTAAGCGTTCCGTGGCCGTGCAATAAGACTCCATTAACTGGACGCTGGGGGGCCGTTGTTTTGTACTGTTTGGAGAAATGGGCCCGACAGAGGAAATCATGGCTGCCCCGTGACCCTTCTCTGACCCCCGGTCCTCCAGGCCTTAAATGGGGTGGGGGCTGCTTTAGGGTTAGAGGTTTAAGGGTAACAAATCATGCAACACTTTACTGCTATTTAAAAGTGGAGCGCCGAGGCCCGTGCAGGCCAGAGGAGCGCTGCACGATCTTGAGGGCGGATGGGAGAGAGGGGTCAGAGATGGGTAAAGCTCCACTGCAGTTCGGCTGAGAGCAGCAGGTCAGAGCAGGTCTGGGCCCGATTAACACAGAGCGGAGGGAGAGAGGGGGAAGCTCTTGATCTCCCCTCATATCTCACCATGGTACTCCAGCACCAAGGGCCCGCACTCGTCTTTCATCCAGACAGCACGCAGAAGGAGGTTCCAGGAACGTCAACCTTTGTGCCCTTCAGTGTGGGGGGATTAGGAACCGGCTGTTTTTTTTCCCCCTTCAACCATATACAGGAATCCTACCCACTAATTTTGTTCCAGAATCTCTGCTTTCTTTCCTTACATTTTGATTTTTGATTTACTGTAAAGTGCTATAGCATAAAAATGACAAAACACAGATTATTTTATATATTTATTGAGCATATCTTTACTTCTAAGGCAACTTAAGTCACTGTGCGAACCTGTGAAACGTCCCTAATCAAAAAGAGGAGAGGTAAAAGAAAGGTCAGTGAATGCGGTTCCAAATGGGCCACACCCTATCAGGAGAGAAAAAGGCGTGAGTCTAAGAGCTGATAAGAATGATGACCTCCCTCTCCTGGCTTCAGGAGAGAGTTTAAGGGTCAGTGTGACGAGGGAGAGGGCTGTGATAAGAGCCCTCCCCTCCCCTTCTTCCTCAGGGGGCTCCATCAGGCCCGCCCAGGCCTGGTCCAGGGAGAGTCCAGGCCTTCTAGTTCGATTTTGCACAGAGGTACTATCCTGACCCTGATCCCCGGGAGTTCAACTGAAGTTCAGGGCATGCATATGTTTGCCAGTAGCTTCGCACAGCGGGAAACCTAAATTGCTTCCGGATTCATGTCTCTACCGACAAACGCCCCTATACTGCCCCCCCCCCACTCCCCTTCCTTCAGCCTCGGTATCACCCTCGGAGAGCATCAGCACTGGACCCACCCATGGCACAGAGTTACAATGTCCGCGGGGAAGCAGTCTTTGAGCAGGATCCCTCTGTCCCGCTGGCAGTCCAGTTCCGTAATGAAGCCGTACCAATAGATGACCAGACCCGGGCCAAACCTGCAAACAAAAGATTCCAGTTCAGAATAACTATTTAAAAAATTTCAGTTCATTTTAGAGTGGCGCCCAACAGCGCAACATGCAGAGGTCGAGTGAATTTTCTTGGCTAGTTTTGTTCAAATGATGAAAAAGTACACATGACAGGAGGTGGAGAAAAGAAATTTAAAAAGGCTCGCTTTTGATCCACCCCTTTAGGAAACATGACTAAGGATATAAAACAAAAGCCGTCGTCCGATAAGATCAGCAGACAACACATAAGCAGGATCTCTTTACAATGGGGCTTCAACAATAATAACTCTGGAGAGGAACAGTGCTGGAGATTAGTGCTGCGGAGAAAAGCCCCCCGAGTGAGTGGAGCAGGGAGGCCATGATGGAGGGGCGCAGTCTCTCTCTAATAGTGCATCTGTCAGTGAGCTTCCAGTTCTGTCCAGCTGTTTCATTCACATGGACACTTCGAGTACAGCCATTTTGCCTTGGCTCACATTGCACTTCTGGAGGGCTATAAATAACAGCACTCAGCCGCTCGCTGAGAAAAGCTCTGCTCAGACAATATTCAAATCTACCTTTTTTGCCCCCCTTCCTTTCTTTCCATCTTCACAGCTTTTTGTGTTTTTCTAGTCACGTCATATATCTACATACCACTGAGAAAGCGCAGAGGTAATTATAACAGGCTTTGCTGGAACGGCATGGTGTTATTTCACAATTTTCTTGACGTCCAATAAATCATCGGCGGAGCTCTTTACTGTGCCCCGAAGAAATGGCGAAGCGGTTCATCTGCTGAGGAAAGATCATTGCTATTCTTTGAACTTGGAGACATAGGCATAAAGTCATGTCAGAGTTGAGCTTCCTTTTTGGGGCGCATACTGAAAATAGCATTATTTAGTGACATGCAACGCCCAGAGACAATAAATGAGTCTTAGAGGTCCCTACCGAGTCAGACAGGAAGCCGTCTGATGGGCCATGGTGCACGGCAGGAAGTTCAGCCCCTCAGGAACAGTTCATAAAACTCCAACTGTGATCAATCACGCCATCAGAGGCATAGTGCTGCCTCTGTCAACATCGTGATCAGCTACACAGCACCCATCTCAAACACCATCATCCCCACAGTGGTATAACCATCATCATTGTCGGCCTCATCATAATCATCACCATCATCTATATCTGGGCTCCCTGAGTGCTACATGTTGGTGTTTCTATGAATAATGAGCTGTTTGACCTGCGTCGGACGTGTCGGGGCAACCGAACTAAATAAATAACCCAAAACCCCAGCAGAGGTGCAGAGGCTGCAGCTTGAAGAAAAGTACATGCAACAGCGGCCCTGCAATCCCTGTTTTACAGGCTGTGATTTACAGTCCAGTATCTCTGGGCAAACAGGCCAAAACTAACAGCCCTGGAGAGAGAGCCCACAGATGCACTGCAAGTTCACCACAAAGTCACACATAGCTGAGCCATTCAGCAGAACAGTCTGCAGGGTGCATCCCCCCTCCCCCTCCCCCTCCCCCTCCCCCGCCATACTACCCCCCGCACGCCTTTCTCCTCACCCACCACCCCCAACTCTAAAAGAGTCCCATATTCTGTTCCACCGCTTTATGGATGGCCATTCTTTTTATGGAAATGTTATGGAAACAAAATCTAAACATTTACATTAGATAACTTTGGACAGAGGTTAGCATAGACTTTTATTGAGGCTCGGTGTGTACTGCTCTTTTCAGACAGAGAAGGTGGGGATGGAAGGGGAGGGGGTGTCGGAGGAAAGGGGGTGAGTTGGGGGGTGGGGTGGGCTGAAAGCAACCTTCTGAAAAGGTTAAAACTGTACATCAACAGATAAGGCACCGGTGCACGATACATCATGTCAGGGGGCAGCCAGGCACAAATTGAAACAAGCAAAATTATAAACACTGGGGAATGGTGTCACAGTGGCTGTGCGGTACAACTAAATAAATGGAGTTTGAATTCTACTTTGAATTAATAAAGTCTGTCCTAGAGACCTTGAGGGAGGGGAAAAAAAAAGACATTACAAGGGATAGGTTGTTGGCAATGGAAGGGGAGGAGGTAAAGGGCAAACATCAGGGGTCCCAGGTTAAGGAGACTGGCTCTAAAGCAATTTCAAAATAAATAATATTAAAAACTTAAATGAGAGGTTTCCATAAATAATGCAGTAAACGGCACGAGGCTCCAATCATAATTGCGGTCTATTAGGCGGGCCGGCGCTCCATCACCTAAAGCTGGCACCCGCCACGCTCAGGGGAAGTCGGTGATCTTCCAATAAACATCTAACTGCGTAACGAGTTGGTGAAATTGTTTGTGAAATGTAGCTAATTTGGAGTGCGCTAGCTTTGGCGGGCGGAGTGAGTGGGATGCCGTGGAGAACGCTGCTGGCAGGCATGCTGCCATTAGCTGTAACGAGCGGCCTGCATTTGATTTTGAAGCAGGTGCCATGCTGGTTAAAACGGCAGCTTAATGAGAGCACAGCACTTAAGAACAAAAACCCAAATGGAGGTGCTGAGAGAGTAGGCTGCCATTAGTGTGGCGTCCTCCCCCTCTCAATGCACACGTGTAATCGCAGCGTAATTAAATAACTAATTACAGCCCTCTGCGGTGTCGTCTCAAGCTCTCCCCAGCAGCTCATGGCAACATCCACAGAATACCTTTTCATCGTAAAAGGTTTAAATTGATAACTTCTGCTGCTGCTGAAGTGAAACCGAGAGTCGCTGCGTGATCTGTGAGGAACAACTACATTTCTAACAGTGATTTTCGTTCCAGTCTAACAGGGCGATACTGAAATACCAAGCGATTCATTCCCAGATTAGGATTAAACGTCTTGTATCCTACATTTTTTTGCACAACATTCATTCACCCCTAAGGTCCACTTAACACTCGTTTGGGTTTATGAACCAATTCATTTGTATGTGACCATTTTCCAACCTTTGTTGCTCAGAATCAAACATGTTGCTTTTGTTACTGTGTCTTTAATATTGACATAAGTAAATGGTCTCCACTCTAATTATCTGCTCTGTCCTCATTCACAAAGTAATTCAAGCCAAAACACACTTAAGTTCAACATAGCTGCAACTATCAAACACTTTCATTTTTAAGTACGCTGCATTCTATTGAATATTCTATAGTTAGAAAAGTTCCTGACATATGCTACTAAAAGTTTTGACTTTTCTTAAGCTTTTTTTTTTATTTATTTTTTTTATTATAAGAAATGTATTTGAAATACATCAATGTAAAATCACTTTATTTTATAGTAAATTGGAAATAAAAAAAATAGAGGATTATGCCCAATCTGGCAACACCACAAAAGTTGCTATGCTGTTTGAGTGTGAGAACAGTGAGCAAAGTTATTCTGTTTTTAAAAAAATATATTTCTCTTGCAAATGAACAGAGAAGTGATCAAGAGTGTTTAAACAGGTCTGAGAGCAGTCAGCTAGCAATCCTGAGAAATAGGAGACTTATTTGGATGGCAGCTGGAGTTATAAAAGTTCTAAGCATTTTATTAAACAACTGCTTGTTTCCCGGCAGTGCACGGACTCATAAATGTGGCAAATGTGTTGTTATCCGAGTGGCTACAAATGTAAACCCAAAATCTGTTGCAGCACTAAACATTAGCATGAATGTTCAGGGCTATAAGGTGATTGTATACATATGTGTTGGTTTATGTGACATCACAAAAACAATACATTTAATTTTTAGGCTTGGTTATTGTCTATGAACAGTACGGGGGAAATATGGTATGCTCTCAAACTTTGACAATGTTTACGCCAATCCATGACAAAAAAGGTGACATGGGTCCTTAAAATAGTTTGTTTGTGAAGTCACAGCCTCCAAAAAGAGAAAAACATTTGAAAAGAAAATTTGGATGAACAGATTTTCGTTAAATATTCCATGCATCTGACAAAGTGCTGATATCCTTTACACTAAATCTGTAGCAAATTTTCTTTTGAGATATAGTGACAAAAATGTGAATGAAAGCGGGCGAGAGCGAGCGAGAGCGAGAAAGAGAGAGTGCGAAAGTGAGAGAGAGAGATAGTGAGCGAGAGAGAGAGAGATAGTGAGAGAGAGAGAGAGAGCAAAAGAGAGAGACAAAAACACAGAGTGAGAGACAGAGAGAGTGAGAGAAAGAGAGAGAGAGAGAGAGAGACAGAGAGAGAGTGAGAGTGAAAGAGTGAGAGAGAGAGAGAGAGAGAGAGAGAGAGAGAGAGAATGGCTTGTTCTGTCACAGC
Source organism: Bryconaethiops microstoma (assembly GCA_037577275.1). Taxonomy (NCBI): domain Eukaryota; kingdom Metazoa; phylum Chordata; class Actinopteri; order Characiformes; family Alestidae; genus Bryconaethiops; species Bryconaethiops microstoma. The sequence continues at coordinate 29,356,534 of JBBJLS010000001.1, forward strand.
TTTGGTCTGGCCTGGCTCTTGGCTGGTGATTAATTGGTGTTTATTTATAGGGCTTGAACTGGGTGACAGGGGGCGGGGGGGCGACTCAAGGCTGCGAGCAAGGCGATATCGGCACAGAACCTCCGTCTTGCATGTTTTACTGGACCAGCCTGGGGCCCTGGATACAGCAGCACAGAGATAATAACAAAAAGCCTCCACACAAACAGGATATTTAAAGAGGTACGGCCTCGCCTGGACAGAACGCTGTAGACAGTAAACAAGCATTGTGCACTAATCATAAATATCACAAACAGCCAAGCAGCCAGCCATTAACATCCTCTCTGCTAAGAGAAAAAAGCTTTCAATCCTCCAAGGTATGTAAAACACAAACACAACACTGTGATGAGCAATGGCTGGCCTCTAAAGGATCTCCAAAAAAACAAAAAAACAAAACAGCACTGTAATTAAGTGCGAACAGACTGCCATAAAGATCCCACCCGGGTCCAGGTGTAATTTTAACAGACATTTTTATGTTCTCATTCTACCCCTGTCAATGAGGTTTTGAAAATGGGATGTGATGCAGAAGCCCATACTTCTTCCATGTTTGAGTTCAGGGTGGTGGACGACCAGCAAAATTAAAGGGGATTACAGTGTTTTACCAGTAAACCTTACAAACCGGTCTTGGGACAATAACTGGTATTACTGAACGCTGGGATAATTAAAAGTTCCGTTATTAAGCAAATAATCTTGTTTTTCTTCTTTCATTTTTTTCCCTCGTATTAACTCATGTTTATTTAAGCATTACCTGTGTACAATCATTTTAATTTACGGTTCATCAGAAAAGATTGCACTTTAAAAACCGTTTACGTGGAAAATCAAATGTACACAATTTTCAATGTAATCCATCAAACTGGAGTCAAAATTTGCACCTTCAGAACTACAGGTTCAAGACTAACATTGCTAACGAACACTAGAACTCAGCAGCCATCCACATTTTTTCAGTAATTAAGGCCACCAAGGTGTTGCAGACTTGTGGATGTGATTTAGGGCTCAGTATGACCTACTGAGAGATATAAAATTAAACAAAACTGAAGCAGTCATTTCAACATCAAGAGGTATTCACAAAGCATTCACAGGGTGTACTGATCTTGAAACACATTTCTCCATTATAATGAAGGTCGATGCCAAATTCTGATTCTAAATCTTAGTTGATCTACTACATCTGATCACAAAAGCTTTCTTTAAATTATAGGCTTTAAAAGAGAAGTTAAACTGAACATAGTAACCATTATAATAGCTTAAGTTGTATTAGGAGAAAAGCTAGTTTTGGTTAGTTTATCGTCAGTGACAATTTAAGATATAGGTTAGTGCATCATAATATTGACTTTCATCATAATTCTGCAGACAATATCTGTCTAAATTTATCGTCATCCAAGATTTTCAGGAAAGTCCAAGAGCCGTAGTGGGTCCTCACACCTCAGCTCTCCTGCAGCCACACTGGCTCTGGTAGCAGCAGCTATGTCCTTGCCCCCCTACAGATACTGGTGACCTCATTAATGTGTGAAGGTAAAAGACCCTCACCCTGATCCAGCATGCAGCTGTAATTGCGTAAAACTGCACGGCACTCATTACCCTCCACTCATGTATTAATGATCGCCCTGCTATTGGTGAGGTGAGATCCAATAAACACCTGGCCTGTCCACGATAATGACTAAAGAGATGGCACTTCCAGTTTTAGCCACTTAATTTCCGTTGAAATGACAGGGTGGAAAGGAAGGGAGACACTGGCCGACACTAAAGGGGTCAGTAATCAGGACGGACGTGCTCATGAATGCAGCCGTTCAGTAACACATCAGAGAAGAAATGCAGAAAGATTAAAAAAAAAAAAAAGTGAATCTGGAGCCATCTCCTTGCATTTGGTCTTTGTTAAAATTATAAGCAGCTAGGAGACACCAAATGTTCTCTCCACGTCGGGAGGCAGTGTAACCCTCGTTTCTGGTGCCGTGACCCGTACGGCTCAGATCTGCAGCGTCACGCTCCGACTCGCTCTGACACACGCCTGCCTGCTTTGGCTACGCGGCAAAACCAAACAACCAATGGTCTGGCCCCGGGCCTGTCAGAGCGCAGACGAGGGGCCGCTCTGAGGAGCCTGTGCGACACTGACGCCATGATGTTCTGATAAAAGATCTTCAGCAGAACATGTGCAGCTTGGTCAATGTTCCTGTGCGCAAGCTTGGTCAATGTTCCCCCCCGCCCCCTGCCTTTCAAACTGCAGTGTGATCAGGTTCCTCTGAGAAATGGGCTCACATAAGGAACAGGCTCAACCTCTAGATCTAGATCAAGTGTCGGGTGACCTGGAGTTCAGCAGATCTTTAAGAGCGGTCTGGTCTCTATCACCCTAAATGGCACTCTCCATCACGGAAATGGACAAAAGCTTTCATTAAGACTTCCTTAGAGTGAATTCATTAAGAGATTATGATTCTGATGCCACTTCATTACAGGACCCCATTTCTCAGAAACGATGTACCACACTGCCCATTGTAAAAGCAACAATAGCTGTTTAAATGCATAGATATTTTAAGCATTTCCAGCCATGGACCTTCTTTATCTAGTGAAAGGAATAGTTCAGCAAAAAAAATCAGCACAGATGTAGCTGATCAGCCAAGACATGTTTGGAGGCCAAATTTAGCTTTTTTTAAAATTTTTTATTCAGCACTGGAGCTAACTCACCTAACAACCAAATCCTCTCTCAAACTGCTTCTAGCTCTTCGTTCAGGTGGCATGGAGTTTTCACATGGTTTAAGACAGAATATGACATCACATTTTCACAAAAACTGATTCTAGATCAGAACTCACACTCTTGAGGTGGTTTGTGAAAACAGACCTCATGACCTAAAATGCCTGCTGTTAAGTTACTTGGTGATGTTCATTTTAATGGCTCATAGTAGACATACTGTATCCTAAATGAGTTTGCTCCACCTTGATGAAGGCCCAGATGCAGTCTGAATGGGTAGAGAGAAGTTTTAGGGATGTAATTGCAGAAAAACTAAGTGACTATTGACGTCTAGTATCTAGAAACCGGCAAACCTGTAATTTTTTATTTAATTTTTTGGCTGAGTATTCATTTAAATAGAGACTCTCATTACTCAGTCTGTGAAACAGGTAAACACCGTTTGTGTAAAGTACTTGATGGAGTTAAGAATGGCCCCTTGTGTTAATTTGCAAATGAGCCCATATGAGGATGATGAATAGGCATGTATGCTTCAGAAGCGTGATGAGGGAGAAGTTAGCCTCATGATGAGAATCACTGGGACTACTGCGACAGTGTCAAGGGGATACGAGCTCCTTTAACCTGTTATTCTGAACTCCCAGCAGCACCCGTCCAATAATTAGCAACCCTCTCTTGGGGGAAAGGAACAAATCCCAGCGAATGGCCTCCATTTTGTGTGCGCAGGCCTTGCTACGGGCTGTGGCCTAATCCTGCCCTTAACCCTGCCTGCTAATATGTTTCCAATTCATGACGAGCCCCTCTGCAGCCATGGCGGTAATCAACAACAGTCTGGAGTGTAACCTAATCCGGGCCTGACTGGGCAGGCCCAGGCGCCTCTGTGCTGGAGTGTCCAGCATCTCTGGTCCTCAGACGGCTGCAGCAGACATGCTCCATTCAGATAAACAAGCCTCTGTCTCTCCGGCTGCAGGGGTTCTGCTATAGCGTCTAGAAGCTTGACCCCATGCGTACGTAGACAACGGTAAGAGGACTTTAGGGACCCCCAGTACTGAGATGGTGAGAGGCAGAGTTTATTTTTCTCACTTTTCAATTTTATCTTTGTGAGGCAGCTAAATGACTGCCTCTTCGGTCCAGATACCGAATTCATTCTGGAAAAGGAGTGGCCGAGGAGTGGGGAATTACTGTTGCTTATGAATAGGTGTGAAAGTCGATGTCTGACACCCGAACAGAAAGACCTGAAGGAGAAGGGCCCCTCAAAATAAGAGCAGCCAGAGGGAAAAAAGAAGGCCTGTGTGAAAACAGACCTGGCTTTCGTCCAAGTCGTCACCTTTGGAAGTGCACAGTGGTGTTACGGCCACTAAATCAACGTGTCAGCACCAAGGCATCTGAACTTTTTCTGTGGTCCATATTGCTTACAGCCATTCAGCGACTGTAATGAATTGTTACTCCAGCCACTCTGGTGCAAATACAAGACGACCAGAGAGAAAGGTGTACAGGAATAAAACAATTCTATTCTAATAAAACATTATTTGTACATCATTATACATATCACACTGCAGCTATGGGCTGTTAGCATGGTGTACAAAAGGCAAAAACTAGTAGGCTTTGACTCTGAAGTGATGTAGGGGGAGAAAATCTAGTCTAAGACTGTGCTAACTCAGCACCATGTTTACATTCCTGGGGTAATTTTAGCCCCACGGGGACACACAAGGGCCACAAAGTCATTTGGCTCTATCACCAACCCAACATGGACCCCCTAGGCTTAAGGGTGGCATATAGAGGTGGGGCACACACAAGTGTAAACTAGCTATACTTGGAAAGCCAAATGTGCGCACCTCGAGACTGCTCTTGGCTATAGAAACTATACATTTCGCTTTAAGAATCTATTACATGTTGTTTGGATTCTATGTGAAAATATACTACAGAGAACAAATTTCTTCACGCAATTACTGTTTATGTGCTGAATTAAACTGCAAACGCTTAAATTAAATTGATGTTTGCCAAACACACACACACACACACAAATGTACTTTTCTGAGTTCAACATATTGGAAAAAATTATATATTATGATATAATAATATGTATGACCCACAAGCAGACAGACAAGACTTTAAATAAAAAGGTAAAAAATATAAACAGTATACAGTTGTACGCACCCCTGGTCAAACTGCATGTTTTGCCATTTTCCTTCGACACAAACTTGCTGAGTGGAAAAAACACAATATCAAATGTATCTTCAAGTTTACAGTTTTTCCAGTATGTTAAACATAGTAAATAAACACCAACTTTGGATTAAAATGCGTAGAAGAGTAGGGGATGTTTTTACATTTTACAACTTGATTAAACATGTAATTTAATCAGGAGTGCTGACATTTTTGCTTCCATTTGCAAGTGTTTGTATCATAATTATTACTATTAGGATTAATTTTCTAGAAGTCAACACAGCAACTGTTTATTGATAGACATTTATATTGATAACTTCACTACAAAATGTTACCGAAATGCAAGGCAGTCTTTTAAATCAACAAATAAATGAAAAAAAACCCCAAAAATCTAAGAGTATTTGTCTTTAAATGTTGTTAAAACTTTGTTTTGAAGACTGTTTGTCTCGTGTTGCAACGCCAAAAGCAGCAGAGCGTCAGGCCTCTGTTCTGTTATGGTTATCCTACACAGGATGAGGCCAGTGTTTTTTCGGGATGATCTAGGGTGCAAATCAAATTTCATTGTCATCTTAAAAAATTTACAAAGCAAACATAAGGCGAGCGGGACCACAGCCCCTGGTGGGATCATGGCGGCTGGGGCTTGGGCTCCTCACGCTCGCAGCACAGTGGGGATTTCAGACACTACAGAGGCTCCTCCGACTGGACTGGTCTCACTAATTAGCCAGGGGATCAAACTGGAAGTTAAATACTCTGAAACATGTAATGGAAGAATGAAAGGGTAACATGCAGGGGTCAGGTCGACGCCAAACACTGGTTCCTCAGGCAATCTGGTATTGATTTTCGCTCGTTTAGAGGGTGAGGGGCTGAGAGTGGGGAGTGGCGGTGGGTGGTGGGGGGCAGTGAGAGCGCTGGGCTCAGGGGCTGTCATGCTGATAGTTTAACCCCGTTTTCCAAAGGAAACAAACAGGACCATCTCCTCAGCTGACAGCACTGATCCGTGGATGCGATGACACCGCAAATCCCTGCACAATACTCTGCCCTTCCTGGAGGGAGGGAGTGATCTGGGACATAAGTGGACATACCCTTCAAACAGCAGGCCTCGGCTGGGATCAGGCCACCACCAGCCTGGCCCTCAAACAGCATGACGCACAGGTGCTCAGTGAACCAGGATGGAGTCGAGTGTAACACTAGCAGTCCCTTGTAATCCTGTTTAAGGTCGGTAAAGAGAGGCAACACTACAGCACTTTTCGCGAGACAATAAAACATTACAATCTTTTTTTGCAGCGAGAAGGCGAAAAAAAAGGAATTATCTGAATAAATCGTGTCCAACATTGTTGCTCACAGAAAGACCTCCACAAGCTTGACTGAGGTCACAGAGAAGGGAGCATCTCTTTGTGTGTTGTATGGGTGGTCACTTACTGCAAATATCACCCCTCAAAAACATGCTGCCTTCCTCCCCATCATTTTGTATCCTGTCAGGGGTGGAGGGGCGACAGCCTTTGGCCATTTTTTCCCCCTCTGATGTTCCTAAACACTTAAGGGGGGAAGAAGGCTGGAGCCCTTTTCACTTTTCTCCTCAAATTGCCTCATCTCTCCATCAGAATGCCAAAGGGGACTCCATTAGCCAGGCCTAGACAGACCCCCACCCGCACTCAATTTAGCCAGCCCCTCTGTCCTGAGAAGCCTGTCCACGTCAAATTAGAGTGGGCCCCCACTGTCCTTATTATGTCTTGGGAAAATGCCATCATGACTGATGCTACGGGGTCCCTCGCTTGTCACAAGTTGTCAGCCAGACGTGGAGTTTGGATACACATAGCTGACAGGTAATCTTAATGTCTTCAATTATCCCAATTAGTCCTGTCATAAACAATTTGATAAGTGCTCACCCAATGCAAACAGATAAACACACATGCACATAAATATCCACAAAAAAAGGCAGCGCACCAAAAGAGTGTGGATGGGTGCACGTTAATGAGAATTGTAATGGGTTTATCAGTAACAAAGCGTACGGCTTCTCTTTTATCTCCCAGTGTCCCCCACATGCTCAGCTGTGCACTGCTCTCTGCTACCTGGTCACTTTAAATTGTACCATCTCCTTTCATTAGCACATAGTCTAGTGAGAATCTGAAAGGCTGTGACAAAATTCATTTAAAGGGAGTGGGAGCAGATTGCCTGAAGCAGGTGCTATAAGGGAGATAAAACAAATCTGTGTGACACTGTGAGTGTGTCTGTGTGTGTGTGTGTGTGTGTGTGTGTGTGTGTGTGTGTGTGTGTGTGTGTGTGTACACGCGCGCACAACATGGGTTCTCTTCTTCCATACAAGAAAAAGAGCTTTATAAA
>JBBJLS010000001.1:29371508-29382998 GCA_037577275.1 Bryconaethiops microstoma
TGAGAGAGAGAGAGAGAGAGAGAGAGAGAGAACATGAGAGAGAACATGAGAGAGAGAGAATATGAGAGAGAGAATATGAGAGAGAGGCAGAGAGAGAAAGAGACAGGCAGAGAGAGAGAGAGAGAGAGACAGGCAGAGAGAGAGAGAGAGAGAGAGAGAAACAGAGAGACAGAGAGACAGAGCGAGAAAGAGTGCGAGAAAGCGCGAGAGCGAAAGAGAAGGCCTTGGGGCTTTGGGTCCTCCACGTCAGCTCGGCGTGGGCTGCCTTCGTTTGCAGTGATACATGCAAGGAGAGGTTGGAGGTTGAAGTTGAGAGGAGGGCCGACAGGAAAAAGGGAAAGAACGCTTTGGGAAGATTACAGCACTTAACATGTTAAGACCTCTCAGCGGTTTCTCATTCATCCCGTCCATTCTTCCTTTTTTGGACAGGGAGTGTACAACTTTCCATGCAGTGGCATCAAAATTGGAGAAACAGACCAAACATGACACGAAACGTCACGTCTGCTCTGTTTATGCGACCCCTCGCTGCCGGAGTCGGCCGTTTCAGAAAGCGCAGCTTTTAAAATGCTGATTAAAATGTTTGCTTTCTCATTCAAAATGACATTTGACAATGCTGGTAATATTTCAGCTAGCTGCAAAAACATTCTCTTAGGCTATGACATTTTTTTCCATTGCTTGGACAGACGCAGGTAACCTCTGCTCAAAGTTTCCCATGAACTCAGGGATATGAAGTGAAAACACGAGCGGCAGAGAGAAAAGAGGCCTGAAGGTTTAAGCTGGAGTGTTTGGTTTCACTCAGGCAGCTAAAGCAAAATGTTTTGTAATCATTATTCAAAGAGTTTATCCACTTTCTAACTCAAACCACAATGACTGCTCAAAACAGAGGCTGTGTTCAGTTTTGACCACAGCTTGGTCCTTAACCTGGACGCCGGGGGGGCGGCTGCTGCGGACTGTCAGCAGCTCCACGGATTGAGTTCCGCTCGCTGAAGTCCTTGGTTGCCAGATTAGGTGAGGTGCCTCGATATGCAATCAAGAAGCGCAGCTTTCAAAATAATTCAAATTAACAGAATACGGTAGCATTACATGGAAACACTTCCTGCCGTCATGATGGCGATATGTCCGTTATATTTTGGTTTTAGCCGGGTTTAAAGCGACATCACTGTTCTTAAGCACGTTTCACATATTTTCTGCCACTGTAGTTTCGACAGAAGACCACAACGTCATGAGAACAGGCGAATATGGGGGGGATTAAATGCCCACACACTGAAGGCTGAAGTTAATAGTTTTCACATTCATTACGATCATGGAGGAAGAGAATCCGAGCAGTCAGGCAGGACAGCGAGCCGCTCTCTGCTCGCCACAGCTGCAGAGAAATTGAAGTGGCAGGTTCTATCAGATGGTTTTCACCAGACAGCTCCATTTTCCTCTGGATTTTAGCCTGGCTGACATAAACTCATCACAGAAAAAAAAAAAAAAAAAAAAAAAAAGTTTTCGCTCAAAATACAGAACTGATGTGCGCTGGTGCTAAGACACAACAAGCATACGGTGAAGCACAAGGCCCGATAAAGAGATCTCTCACACAAAAGGATGGATTATACCCACATATCTGCAACAATCGTTCAAAGTGGCAAGGTTTCGCACTGCGTGTGCACTGCGAAGCTGGAACATCGGCGCTGTCTACCTGCTGCACGTGGAGAAAACATCCCAGAGATGATGGAATGAGAAGAAACGCATATCTGTGCATTTCTCTCCACTCGGCCTGCAGTACGAAACAAAGAGGCGCACTATGGCCCTGCTTTATGGCACATAAAAGAACAAAGGCCGCATTGGCAGCAAAAGACTCTTCCTGCCATTCATCAAAAGGGGCCGAACGCTTTAAACTGATTATACATAGACTACGACAGAAGGAATATGCTGACCTGATAGATATTAAACATTAGTTTGAATTGATGAGTGAAATCAAAGGTCAGTGCTCCACTTCTCATCTGTCTCTGATTAAGCTTCGACCAATGGCTGCGAGGCTGGCTGTGTTTGTGCTACAAGGCAATCACGAAGCAAGAGAAGGGCCTGAAACTTAAACCAGAAATATGAGCAAGCAGGAGCAGACGTTCACACATTTAAAATGAGAACTATTTATATTAGTCTTGTCACTATATATTATATTAGCAATCTAATTAATGACGATTCTACATGAGTGAAGACATGCAAGTTCATTTTTACCACAGACATCTGACTTCATATATGACAATTTCAACTATAAACATTAGTTCAAGATCTGGTGGGTGTGGGTTTCCACTCTACGATTAAAAACCAAGGGCAAAAAGGGTCTAATATCTCCATTTTGTGGAGAATATATACACCAGCCAGTCATTGCATTAAAGCCACTGAGAGATGAAATTAATAACATTGTTTGCTACGGAGGCACCTGTCAATGGGTGGGAGTGAACAGTCAGTTCTTTAAGTTGATGTGTTGGAAGCAGGAAAAATGCATTAGGACCTGAGAAACTTTGTCAAGAACCAAACTGTGATGGTTAGACATCAGATCATCTCCAAAATGAAAGGTCCTGTTCGGTATGTAGTGGTCGGTACCTACCAAATGTAGTCCAAGGAAGGACGACCGGTGCACCAGTGACAGTGTCAAAGGTATCCAAGTCTTTTTAATGCAAGTGGGGAGTGAAATCAACCCATTTTGTTCATTTTTTCTGAAGAAGTACACACCATTACAGGAAACACACTTCTGGACATAATAATGCACAATTGTTGTTTACTTGTTGATTTTAACATGTTAGGATAAATAAAACATGCAGTGTGACCTGTGCAAGTTATGGCACCCTTTATACGTTTACTGTCCCCCAAAATGTCAAACTGAAATTTTAAGCTGCACTCTCAAGAGCAAATTCAATCTGTGTAATGACAAAGAATACCTAAAATTATTAAAAGGGGAGAAAAAGCACTTCTTATTGCAGAAACAAATGCCGCACAGATTTCCCTTAATGCTGAGTACAATATAGAAAGTGATTTGTACACCATGACATGTTTGTTTTTGTGAAGACTTGTTTATAGATACTTAGCTTGGTTAAAGCATGAGGTTGCTAATTGTGATATATACAGGCACGCTCTCTGGAAGGCTAGCTGTCCTTTATAAACCTCCTGTTTGCTTGGATTACCTCTCAGCCTGAAACACTCAAAGGCTCTTTACAGAAACAAATCAACCTCAGGCCTTCACACGGCGATCATGTCAACGAGGTCACCATACAACAACCGGGGGGGGGGGGGGTCGGGGTCCTGACTGACTAACCCAGCAGTGACGTTTATGGATACTGTAGCACAAAGTACAATTCCCTGCACCAATGTGTTCTCCTGATGAGGACTGTCGGAATAGGCCAACATCTGTTCCTCGATTAGAATGACATGATGGCGACCCGCTGTAATTGATGGCCTAGACGAGAGCTTAAAGAAGTCGGAACGGGCTGAGCAGGAAAAAGACAAGGCTGAGGGAGGGAAAGTGGCCCTAAAAGATGAAGAAAAAAGGAATATGACCCAGTTTCTTATCACAGTCATTTAGCCTCATCAATGGCTAAGAAACATCAGATTCGTGAAATCCTCCGAATCAACAAACTGCAGGAATACAATCATTTTCTGATTATTACCAAGACGAGTAAAACTAAGTAAAACCAACTAAGTTTAACCAACAGGTTGGACTAAATCACATATACGGTCATGTGCAAAAGTTTTGGCACCCGTGGTCAAATGACGTATTGTTGGTTAAAACTCTTCATCTTGGCAGTAAACGGGTTTTTGCCAATAAATAAAAACATGAAAAATGCAACAACAACAACAAAAAAAAGCTAAATTCTTTTATATATATTTTTTTAATAAAAAAAAAAGAATAATAATAATTAAAAAAAAAATATATATATATATATCTTTTTTTTTTTTTTAAACAAAGCGTTATGAATATGTTAATTAGAAGAACACAGGCTTGTTCTGTTTAATTTGTTCACCAACATCTGATTTAATTTAACGAACAATTGATAACTTTTAATTGGATGGTAACTGTCAATACTGAGCCTTTGCAATGGTTTAGCTAATAATAATTCATTGTATTATTTTTAAAACAGCCATATTTTACATATTTTTCTAGAAAACTTATACATATACACACACACACACACACACACACACACACACACACACACACACACACACACATATATATATATATATATATATATATATATAGATATAGATATAGATATATATAGATATATATATATAGATATAGATATATAGATATATATATAGACAGACAGACAGAGAAACAGTCAACGTCATCTTTAGACAATTCCAGCTTTCTACTCAGTAGACTGAAAAGCAAAAGCCCCATAAATATCAACAGCTCTGAGCTTGTAAAAGTTAATCAAACTCCACAAACAATCACACACTAGCAAGAGCACGCACAAAAAAACTCAAATATCTACACTCCTTTTCTGTCCAAAGTTTTTGTTGGGGGCCCGAATGTCAGGGTCATGCTGATTTAGTAAGGAACAAAAGGACAGAGTGTTTCCATTCAACTGACTGCTTTAAAAATGGGCTGCGGTGTCCTTTATCCATTCCACAGCCTCATGCTCCAGCGCACTCCTTAGCCCTCAGTGTATAATAGCACAGTCTTCATGCGAGCCCGGTACATGAGGTCAGCCCCTTCCTCTTGGACGTCTCACGTTCGACTTCGGCGAGTCCTCCGACCACTTGCAAGATGAACTGCTTGGAACTGAATACAAGTGACGCAAATCTCTTAAAGTCAAATTCCATTTCCCTCTAAAAAGGACCATTGAGCGGATCATCGTGTTGGTTTTGTATTTTTGGAACACAGAGGACTTGAGAATGGGAGATTTATTAAAACCCATTTTTGAAACGAAAGGGGGTAATAATACAGAAGGATAAAGTTTCACGCTGTTCCGATATGAGCTGTGACAGAAATAGGCAGTATGTAATATTTAGTGCAAACAGTTTGGGGCATCTAAGGGTCATGCAAACAATCATATTACTGTTCAGATTCTCAGCACTTATGTAAACACTGGACTTTTTCACCATGCTCCGCTATGCTGGATATTCTCATTAATGCTGAACTATAGAAACTAAAGGAACTAAAGGAACTAAAGGAATTATATTATATTATTTATTTATTTTGCTCATTTGTTTGTGTTTTGTGGACTATATACTACAGTCTCAAAGTTTGGAATCAATGTGTTCAATCATACGAGCCAATCTGGTTTGAGAAGTATATAAAATTATTCAAAATGATTCAAAATCAGGTTTTAAATCACTAGAAGGACACCAGAAAGCAGTAAATTAAAGTGAGGAAAAGCCAGACATGTCCAGAAGGATGAATGGAACTTTAGATCATTCTAAAGTGACTATAACAGCTGTATAGCATCAAGAATAAAAAATAAAATTAAATGTGCAGAATACATCACATCTCAACGTAGATCAATCTAAAGTTAGACGACTTTACCAAAAAATTTTAATTTTACAATTTAGGTTCCCGTCGAAATACTGAATAAAACTGAACAATACACTTGAAAATATCCCAATACACAAATTGTGTTTAATATGTAAATTCACCTTATATAAATCATTATTAGGGACCCATAATCAGAATTGGCAGATTCGTGTTGAAATCAGCCTGTTAACTATTTCCATTTTGGAATGTGCCTGACCTGTGATTTTTTTTTAATTATTTACTAATTTTAAAAGGCAGATTTTTTTCTTCAAAATAATTGTTTTTTCTCCGTATTGTTATTTTGGTTAAAAGAGCATAGTGGAAAGCTGTTTGAGTCTTATGTGGTTAATTTAGCCCACACAGTGTGACCAAAAATTTGTCCAAAGAAACTAATAATTATTTTGCTGCAAGGAGATCAGACGTGTCAAAAAAATAAATAAATAATAAAAAAAAAATATCAGGGTCTGCCTAGTATTTATTGTATATAAAATAAAAATTAAATGACAAAATGATAAATTATGTAAAATGATGAATGACTCCAAACTTTTTAACAGTAGTGCACGGTTATATATAAAAGCATTTCTTTTGTTTTTTTAAAGTGATAAATACTGAAGAGCCACATACAAGGATAGATATTTCCTTCACGTTATACTGTATGTAACCTGCGTAAGGACTCCTTAAAGAATCCCTTAAGCGCTCTAAAAAGAACGGTACGAAAAAGCCCTCATTATTTCCATGTGTTTTGATGCAAGGTGACGTGTCAGCCAGCCACAAAGAACGTGTGAAATACTGTACACAGCTTGCTACGAGTGCCAGGTCTATTTGTCACAAGGCCACCTTTGTGCTAGAAAAAACAAGAGTTCCTGTCCCCTCTCGTGTTCACCATCCCGCAGTTCAAAATATCTCTGGGGTTAGAGACGCTCGCACGCTCAAATCCATTTCAGACATCAAAATTCTCCTGTTAGATTGGGTTTTACAAAGAGCCATTTTAATCAAGTCACACTGCTCTCTGCGCCCCCAGACAAGATCTCACCAGGATGACAAATGTTGCTGACTTCTGCCTGGAATGAAACCCGGAAGGTCAACAAAGGAGGGGAAGGGGTGGAGGGAAAAGTGGAGGGCGGTGGGGATTTAAAATCCTGCATATGCTTCTTTGGCTCTAATGACATAAATCTTTGAATCTGTGGGGAAAAAAAAAAAAAAGTTTACTCAAAAGTTCTGTGACAAAACAGGAATCCCTTGAAAAGGCATGATTCTTGCTTTCTTTCACTTTAGGCTTCACAACTGGGGCTTCAGAGACTGCAGCAGGGCGCGTCTTTGCGTCGCGTTGCTCATTTCTACGGCACCTCCTGAACGTCAAAGCCGTTCTTAACCTTAACTTTAAACGACAAATTTGTATAATGCGCCAGCACAAACCCCTCCGAATAAATAAGTGAGGCGGAGGCTTAGCGAGGGCTAAATCCTTGCGGCCGATGGGAGGCTGAAACGCCTGGATTACATGCGGCGTGCGTTAAACAATGCGCCTAAATATGCATTGAAATCCTTAAAGCATGAAACCACCTTGTCATTCGCCATTAGTATTCCGAGTTGTCTGTCATATATCTCGCGTTAAACACTTGGGTGTATCGCGGTGGTAAATGTCATGTGCTGAGGGTCGCAAATTCCAAGAGGATTTCTCGAAGTCATCTCGTGTCAACTTTATTTCTCTAGAGCTCTTAACGATTAAACTGTCAGGAGAGGACTCCACGGTGCGCAGCCTGCATCTATGAGGGGAAAAAAAAATTATGGTTTGGGATATTGGGTGTAAAGAACTAGGCCTGGATGGAATGGAACAAGAGATGAAAACATCATGGGATGTGGATCAAAGTGTTGCCAGAAAAGAGCTTAAGGAAAGAGCTCACGCTGGGCTTCTGAAAATATAGCAAAATCGAAAATACCAACTTTACATTGCATATAATAAGAACCGCAGTGTCCTTTGTCTTTCAGCAAGCAGGGCTGAGCGCCTGTATGTGTGTCACAGATGACAGTGGCAGAGGGACTGTCCTCAGGGTTAGCCCAGTGATGTCCAGCCTCATTGGGATCAGCAGAGACAGGGCTGTGGGGCCAGCAGCCTCTCTCTCTCTCTCTCTCTCTCTCTCTCTCTCTCTCTCTCTCAGGTGACACGCTCTATCTGCACGCTCCTGCTGATGGCCTTCTGTGGACCAGTACACCTACACCCTCAAAACATCCATCCAGGCAAAAACACACAATAACACACACATATGAACGCGCACAGCTTGTAGAGCAAAAGGCTTCCTGCTCCAGGAGTCATTACAACGTGTATTTATTAATTAGATATTCCTGGCCTTACATGCAGAAGATGGGCCAGAGTGTGATGGACACATCCATTAAAAATGAGCACACTGTCCAATTTCCTATATCAAAAATTAATTCCATGTCAGGGCTATCTGATTGACCAGCATAAGACTATAACAGAATTATCATCCAATTTCTCGTGTGAAATCTAGGACGTAAAGAAGAAAATTAATTGGAAAACTTTGAGGTGGCCAGAAACTGACAGACCGGAGGTGAGTCAACAGAAGCGTCTTAGAAGAAAATCCTCTTTATGCATGCGGCTGAATAAATATTTTCAAATTTGCACGGAGAGCAATTAAAACGCTAGTCTTCACCCCAAGCCAAGCCTCCTGCTATCTCAATTTACCGTAACCACCCGTCTGATTGCTAATGTGCAATCCTGAACGTTCATTAGGCGACGTATTTTACCTAAAACGATTCTTCGAACCAAAACGGTGGCGAACATGACAAAAGGAAAAAGGGAAACGTCGCAGACGACGAGTCGTCGTGTCGAGTGGTCAAACTGCATGATGAATATGACAAATCCAAAAGTCTTAACCCCATTTCATACGAGGGAGAAATGAGCCATATTGTCCTATTATACTGCCGTAAATCATTTTTGTCAACCTCTGACAGCTTTTTATCAGATCTAACCTTTTCAAGCCTCCATTAGGAACGCTAACATTTTCAACTCTGACACGTCTGCAGCATACGGATGGCACAGCTGATTAATTTTAGGCCGGGGGATGGCGGGCGGCCAGGACGGCTCATTTGCAGAAGAACCTTCTTCACCCCTTACAGAGGAGACCTTAAAAAATAATGAGCATTTTATTTGACCGTTTTATTTAAAGTAACTATGTACTGCATGACGGGTATATTCTGTTGATCTAAATCCAAACACTGTTTCTCTGTAACTCAGTTCAGAGTCATACACATGAGGCTGGTGTTACCTCACCCACATGAAACAGAGCAGATGATTCATCCCGCACAGATGGGGCCGAGAGCTTGAGCGTCCTAGCTTGAGTTTTGATAGACACAGCACGTCTACAGTCAAAGAGACAGTGCTAGGAGGTGGAGGACACTGAGCCGCTGGAGACTGACCAAGCCCAGTCAGTGGGAACTTCAGCCCGCAAGCACTCAAGGAAAAACGACAAGCCTTTCATAAGGAGGCTCAATGGGTCTAATTCATAGTGTGAAAGATATTACATTTGCTATTCATTTTGCACCGGTTTTTATTTACTGCTAGTCTCTCGGTCGACCGCAGCTCAGCCCTGCCCTCCGGTCATGATGAGGAAGCAGGTTACCCTGGAGCCGTATTTCATTACATGCCATGTTTAACTATACCCACTTCTCCTAAAACACACACGAGGCTTATTATGTGCTTAATATTCACCATCAGGTGAATAATTTTTATGCAACTCTGATAGTTGGGGGAGATGGATAACTCAATTATCAGCACATCCGTCACACGGCTCCCTGGCACGAGGAAGGCTGCGGATAAGATTGATGGGAAGACAAGACCAATGGCTTCTTCGCCATCACATCCAGCCAGTGGGCCTGAACATACTTTTTCTTTTTTTTTTTCTCCATTGCCTTTCTTTCTCACCCCCCCTCCCCTTTTTCCTCCTCTGCAGCCTTCATAGGCAAAGCGTCATTACCCCTCACTCCACTGAGGAGAGTGTATTATGAGGTTAGTGTTTTGGCAAGACTATTGTTTGGATGATGAATATTGTTGGTGAGGGCTTTGGAGAGAAAATTAGTTGTGTCATTTTGAGAAAAATACATCATCATTCCTCACTACTTTATTTTTTTGGCCCCAAAGCTTAGGGGTAAATAAGGAACAATTAAAAACGGCTACGGGTTTTGGCACGGGTTTAAATGGAAAAATAAGCTAATCGCTAAAGCTGTCACTCAGGAGTTTAAAAAAAGAAACTGACATGTCGGGAAGGTCATTGAAGAGGAAAGCCGCCATTGCTTTTCAGTGGTTCCCCGTATTCCCTCCCACAAGAACAAATGAACTAATGCCCGTCTACAAAGGTCCCTGGCCTTGAAATGAAACCATACAGTGAATTAGAAGAGAAAGCAGTGATGATGTCACCCGAACGCTCTCATTGCGTTGACATCAGTTCGGTCCGGGGCTGCAATGAAGGCAGTCGTTCTGTCTGTGTGCGTCTCTTTGAAAGGGGTGGGGGGGGCGGCTCCTGCTGCTCAGCCCATGAAGTGGGCTTAACAATGGGAGAGCACATTCAAAATGTCAGATGTAAATGTCAATTAAAAATTACAAGGGAGCTCCAAAAGGTGGGTTTTGAAGGGACTGACATTTTTTTGACATGCCAGAGTTTATCGGGCGAGGCAGCCCACAAACATGACGGCATCGGCCCTGTCAGGCCTCTGGCGGAACGCCACTGCTGAATGCAGATGCGAAGGTCCCTCACCGTCAAGAACGTTACATCTTTATATTCGAATCTGCAATTCTAAACCACCTCTATTAGAACCCAACCATTGTTACGGACACCACTGTATCTGCATCGATAAATCATGTGACTATTCAGAGGCCTGCGACTCTCATCATAGAGGTTAATGGGGGAAAATAGGGATGTTTTTAGTCCTCTATCATGTCACTTTTTGATTGACTGGTCCCGTTTTCATTCAAGTGTTGTCTCATTAAATTCTACGTCCCTCATAGTCTGGGAATTTTCACAATCTCTTGCCAATATTTTCTGGTCAACAACTTTTTACGGTCTGTAACGAGGCTCGCTAAAAGTCGAATTATTCAAAGCGGAGCCTATCGCACTTCTTATCCCACGGCCTGCGACTCCGGCACATGCAATTTCCATATAAAATTCGGCTAAAGCGATAAAATAAAACACACAGCTGATTATGACCTTGGCATCTCTTGGCGACTCTGTTCGACTCATTGCACGCCTTTTTTTTCAAGAATCATCTTCACTGAAGCAGCATCTGTTAAGAAAATCAACATGCTCTGGTTTGAAAAAAGAAAAAAAAAAAGAAGCCAAATCAGTGCTGAGGCCAGAATGACTTGAAAGAACCCACTTAGGTGCAGGAGAGCTAGGAGCACTGCAATATAGCCCTGCCTCCTGAGCTCATCATTACAATGACAATAATCACTTCACTAATCTCCTGCTCGAAAGGTGACGACCCAGTCATGAAATAACATTCAGCAGACATCATTAGGTGGATATGAGGGTTGCCCTTTCTTGGCCGAACGGCTTGTCAGGTCATTGTGCCTTTCATTGTCAAAAATCCAACATTTTTCACTTTCACAAGTGAATTTTTAATACGTAGTCTCAAACCTAAAACTGTCAGGCTCATAAACAACAGCAATAAATAAAAAAAAAAAAAAAGCAAAGCATCCAGGTAATATTTTGTTTGCGTGGCTGGCTGACCCAGCAGACGCAGTGCGAGTGGTTGTCTCTGGACAGTGTTCTGGGGTCAGGAGCTCGCGGCTCTGCACCGGCATGTCACAATGTGTCAGCCGGCCGTCAGCCCCAGCATGGCTAGTGGGGGTGACCTTTCAGCTTTGCACACAAGGCCACGTTTGAGTACTTCCCCCACCATAACCACACACACACACACACACACACACACACACACACACACACACACACACACACACACACACACACACACAC
>JBBJLS010000001.1:29400768-29406850 GCA_037577275.1 Bryconaethiops microstoma
ACCCACACACACTCACATGCGCATCATACACGAACGCATGTACACGACGAGTCCTTTGTCTTCATGAGCCCAGCGCTATGCAATAAAACAATCTTGCTTCCTTATTAAACATCAACAAAGAAGATCAAAACCAAATATTTTCAAATTTTCCATTTGAGCTTGGACCATGCGTTTCTGATCTTAAATGATTAGTTGCAAAAATAACTACTTGCACTATATGGACAAATGTTACTCCTTACTTCCAGTGAAGGAGAATCTTAATGCTACAGCATAACAAGACATTTTGGAAAATGATATGCTTCCAACTTTGTGGACAAAGTTTGGGGAAGAACCTTTTCTATTCCAGCATGACTGTGTCTCAGTGCACAAAGCAGCTCCATAAAGATGTGGCTGGATGAGTTCAGTGTGGAAGAACTTGACTGGCCAGTGTGGAAGAATTGAGTCCTGACCTTAATCCCATCCATCACCTTTTTTCTTGTGTGAACACAAAAACATGTGTGAAGTTTTTTCTCTGTATTTAACCCCGTCACGAAGTGAAGCAGTGGGCAGCCAGCGGCACTGCACCCGGGGAGCAGTGTGTGGGGACAGAGTGTGTGTGTGGAGCAGTGTGTGAGGATGGTACCTTGGTCCCACTAGCTGTCTGGCCTTCTGATCACAGGGGCAACTCCTTAACCACCAGCTGTCTGGACCTGATTCTGGACTTAGCCACAAACCTGATAAGCCATTATTGTTATATCAGGAACACGCGAGAGCACATTGGTCACCTCAACACCCTTTTCCAACATTGTTTATTTTCCTGAAGCAATAACAGCTCATCCCCCACCCCCCCCTACAAACTCTGCTGCCATATTGCACTGAATAGCAGCCTAGGGGCTTGTGGACCAGTCGACAGTAACGAGTGATCTTTAATTGCATCATTATATAAAGAAAAACAACTCTTTCTAATGGATGAGCAGCTATAACCAGAATGGACAGAATACTCATACAAGAGTTATGAAGAAATTAATCATTTTTCTTTCTGCCTCCAGGCTTCGAAGATGGCTCAGAGCCATGCAGGATTTCACAACTGCGCGTGTGTGTGTGTGTAAGACCATGCACACTGTCAGGATAATCAGTTTATTCAGATGTCATTTATTGAAATTTTTTTGTCATCTGCACACAGTATGAAGAGCCAAAGTTGTACACAGGAAGAACAGTTTACTTTTTTTTTTCACATCTACTTTCACTGGTTCCCTCGCACACCTGCGTGTGCACCAGCTCTCTCGCGGTACACAAGCACACACACACACACATACACACACTCTCACGGTCAGAGAAATGAATTACAAATAATTACAAAGTTTGCCAAAGTCTTCATTTTTCCTTCTGGTTTTCTGGGATACAATCTTGATTGGTCATTACGTCATAGCCATAGCCATGGTGACATATCGGCTACGGTGAATGACGTGCGAACGCAGAGGGAGGGAGGACTCTTGGAAGCCAGAGATGATGCAGAGCAAAGAAAAAGAAAACAGATGACCATTTAAAACGTAATGCAGAGCAAAGTGTGGAGAGTTTGGACATCCTTACGAGGACAAGAGAGAAATAAATAAAGAACACACCAAAAAAAACCAACTAAATTTAGACCAAGGACAATCCCTTTTTTCAAACAGAACTACAATCTCACCCCTCTCCCCATTCTGTTCTCCATTAAATCCCCCTGGTGTACCATCCACAACGATTGGACCCTCGTCCATCTGGACCTTAAACTGGACCAGCCAAGCGACCTACTGGAGTGCACGATTCGCTCTGAAAGTTTAACTGAAGGTAGCTGTACTTATAATATATATATATATTATCCTTCCTTAAAATCACTGTGGGGGTGGGGGGTGATATATACATATATAAAAAAGAACATTTCACATGCGCTAAAAGTTTCTAGAACACACACTGTACAGAAAATCTACACGTCTTAAAGCTGTCAGTACATAAAAAAAAACTGAGACTCGTGGTTGACTTTGAATCCACGCAGGAGGATCGAACTAATGTTAACATCCACAGACCTTTTCTCAGACTGGCCTTTTAAAGGCAAAACCTTTGGTGCTCTGGAATGATTTTTTTATGCTCTGACATGTTAGTTCATGCCAGGCACCCATTTCAGTGATCAGTTTCTGCATTTGAAGAAAAACACTGGAGGCCCCCAATATGTCCAATGCTAAACTATGAATAGCAGTTCAGTCTTAAGAGTGAGTCTTTTGGAGAGTTCTAGCCTGCCAGCAGACTTCTTCTTTCAGGTAGAATTGAAAATTGATTGTTCAAAAATTAAAAAATTCACACGGACTGCAAAATCTAGAGGGAATTTGCAAATCTGAGATTTTCAGGCTTTATGATCTTAACCAGCTAACTGCAGCTAATTTAGGTCAGTAGATGTAGAGTATATGAAGGAAATAGAGAATGGCAAAATTTCATAAAAAAAATGACCACCATCTATCTAATAAGGTCCTCCAACAAAAGGTCAAAAGAGAATATATTTAAAAAATTCAATAAAGAATGTTTGTTTAAGGTTAATGTTGGAAATGTTCAAATTGAATAGATTTTCTTCAGATGTTTTCGGTCCTTAATCTGGAAAACAGATCTAAAATCAGTTCCTTTAGAAAAAAATACAGTGACAAAAAGCCTCAGAATTTGTCATAATGTGACATTTGACATAAAAAGTATATCACAAACCTATTGTGGGATGTTATTTGCAGAAAAACTACATAACTAAATTTTTAGCTCTGTATTCATACTTAGTTCTTTCACTCTGCAAGCTTAAATGTCACATTAAAGGAGCAATTTGGATTCACTGGAGTAACTTTTCAAAATTCAACTAAAAAGTTATGAAAGTGTGCACGAATCAAATCTGCCCAACCTTTGGCATGGAATAACCCTTCACTTGTGTGATAGAATGGGTGGATCAGATGGTCACTGAAATGGATGTCTGAGATAAAAATCACTTGATCTAGACTTAATCACAACAGCTGTAAATCAAACTACACAATCTTTCCTAGAAAAGGGGGGAAATGATGTACGGCTCATGTTGATTATGAACATTTTTTACCACAAATAAACAGAACCCAAGTGTAAAGAGGTGAATACAGTAAAAACAATTAAAAAAAAAAACATATGAAGACAAAGAGTAGAGGAAGTACATGAGAGAGAGAGCGCACGAGAGAGAGAGATATGTGCAACTATACTCACATAAAACGACAGGGATCAAAAAGGGGTCAAATGAACGGGAAACGAAAAATGAACGATATTTTTCTCGAACATAATCGGAAACAGGAACAAAATCCCAATTTTAGCTCAAAAGGTTATCAATATTATGTTTTGATTCCATTAATCTTTTATTGAAGAAACACATGCAGCTGGTTTTAACAGACACACTTGTGTGCATAAGTTTGTGGACCCCTGTATATGTACAATCACTGTTTATTTAATGAATTAGTGGTATTGGAGAAAACAAACAAAAAAAATAAATATAAAAATATTATGTGATCAAAAGCTGCAGCACAGTTTGTATGTTATTATGTACTGTTTTAATATGATAAACTAGTTGGTGGCCTCACAGCACTCATTCCGCACCCACAGTGGCTGATGGTCCCTTCTGCATGGGATTGTATGTTCTATCCATGCCTTCATGGGATTCCACTGGGTTCTCTGGTTTCCTCCAACAGTCCAAAGACAAGCATGTCAGGTGGGTGGGAGATGCTCAATCGCCCCTATGTGTGAGTGTGTCTGTGTGAATGTGGCTGGCATGGCCCCGGTCAGGATAAGCAGCTCGGATAATGAATGAATAGATGTTAAACTCAGCAGGTAAACTGAAACTGTGCTCTAAAATGTGAAGGAAAATGCTGCAGTTGCTCCCTGTATAAAACAAGCATTTGTTTTTGAGGGTGTTCAAATATTCAATTATTACAAGTATTATGCACACAGTGTTATAAATAAAATAATAACCGTAATTGAAAATAACTACATCTCACCCCTGTTTGTTGATTATGTCCTCTGGAAAATATGGTTTGTTTTATGGTTTCCGTTCCCTAATCTATAACGCAGGACTGCTGACCTGTATTGCAAAAGATGATGTACTCTTACAAAGAAAGGTTCCGTAATTATTTGTTGATGATTGTGGAAAAAAAGACGATTCTTGGATGTTTCAAAGGAAAAATGTTCCATTGAACCCGCTGAAAGGTTCTTCAATGGCATCGCTCAGAAGAACCCTTTCCGTTTAAGAGTGTCGATGTCTGAATTTTCTTTTCCCCAGAAGATGGAAGAGAGAAGAGAGAAACGCTGTGCTAATCAGTCCTTTGAGAAACTCTCGGACGTTTCATCATATCTGTGCCAAAATCACGGTTCGAAGGCCTGAAGTCAGACGTGAGCCGTTAAGTGAGTAAATGCAGGAGGTCAGGGTTCCAGAAGAGGCTGTTGGTGCTTCAAGTGTCTAATGTTTATAGAGTCAATTAGTATGTCAATGTGAAGCACCTTAAGACATGTTGAATTATTAATGCATGCCCAACCCCAACACACACACACACACACGCAATCTGCGAAACTGGCGGAGTGTTGGCTAGTGATCAGTCAATACTGCCGATCAGACAAACCAGCCAATATGTTTGCTAATGGCCTGTCCAAAGGATCAACACGTTCCTCTTTGATACATTCCATCAGTGGTACCTCAGTCTTCTCATCCGGCACGTTCTTCTTGCTCTTTGCTGTCATTTCTCCTTTTCTCTTTACGCCCGTTCCCTTCACTGATTTATCCATTTGCTCCCAGGAGAATTGCACAGCGAAGATCTTACCATCGCATAGCAGTCTCTGTGCTTTGGTGCTTTTGGGAGACAAAGCGTGTTCTTTTTCTTCCTTCTACCTCAGTCTCTATCCATCCTCTTTTGTCACCTGTCCCCCTCACTCTGCGCGTGGGTGTGCATGCGTATCTTTTTAAGCTACGCTCCATTTCACTATTGGACTTTTAAGGGGGGTTTCCAGTTGCTCTCTGGGCATGTGCCACTCACCACTCAGAAATACAGGGACAAATGATCTCAGAAAGACAGACAGAAATAAAATCTTCCTCCTACTGGTTTCACTGTGCTGTTAAATGGATTGTGTCAGGCGAGTGTATCAGCTGAACAGGTTGGTGGTAGATATACAGTGACTTCAGTTTCATTGGCTTTGGGGGAAAAAACCCCAAAAACTTTTTTCAAGTTTCTAGAGAAATCAAAGTTCCCTCCGTCGGTCGAATGGAGCACTTTCATGAGGTTGGTGGAGTTGCACATGGGCAACAACTTCATTTGAGGCCCAAAACAAGATGCAAACAAACCAAAGAATAGCCAACAGGACCCATCTCAACCAAACCACCATGAGAAGTCACTGTTGTTGATGGTTGTTACCAGTGTCTGGCACTTTTATCCCTTTTCTCTCCATTTTCTCTATTCCTTCATATCAGTTTCTGGTGGCTTCACACACAACCGGTCATTCGGCAAATGGAGCACTTTCACAGGATGGGTGGAGCTGTACATGTGCATACTTTTCAACTGAAGCCCAAAATAAAATCCAAAAGAACCAACAGGATCTCTCTCGTCTTTCCAACCAGCCAAAGAGTCACTGCTATCACCAGTTTATCAGTTCAGAATGTTTTCTACAATGTCCTATTGCAACCTGCCCTCCCCCCTCCCCCATTTGTACAGTCCCATTCTTAATGACATCACTTGCTCTCTCGTTCCTCGCGTATGGGACGTATCTTCATCTCGGTGAATTTGAGTGAGTACTGCCAGCCGGTCCAGGACGACCATTCGATGCCATCAGCATAGGAGGTGTGCTGGCCGCGCAGGTACTGACCGTTCAGGTTGGATGTGTGGCAGTTGCGGTACCACCAGGCTCCGTGGTAGAACGAAGCGCAGTTATTCTCTGAATGGTCGTTGTCTCTGTCCTTGGTGGTGAACTTCATGCCGTTGTGTTTCAGCATGGAGTCGCCTATGGGTGGGTGGTGTGAGACGTGCACACACACACACACACACACACACACACACACACACACACACACACACACACACACACACACACACAC
>JBBJLS010000001.1:29411691-29422273 GCA_037577275.1 Bryconaethiops microstoma
CCCCCCCCCCCCCCCCCCCCCCCCCCCCCCCCCCCCCCCCCCCCCCCCCCCCCCCCCCCCCCCCCCCCCCAAAAAAACACAAATAGAAAACGATAAATAAATATAGATGAGAGAATATGGCATATATAAAATCACAAAAGTGTAAGACAAAAAAATGAGTGTAGTCTAGAATCACGGTCACAGAGAGTACATAAATAAAAACAGCATATATAAGATCACAAGAACCACTGACCCTTTTTTATCTGATCTTCCTCATGAACCTGTATTTTAGTGCAGTCCCAGCTTGTAGTGCACCTGTTTTCATCTTGAGTTGCATTTTCATACAAATAACACACTCTGGACCTTGTGTTTCTCTTCTTCTCTCCTGACTGTTCACTGCAGTTCTTTTTCCACCACAGTATTTCAAGCACACTAAGTTGACTGCTGCCCACAGCACTAATAAGTAGATTTATTGACCAGACTATGCCAATACTACTTTCCACACAGGGGTTAGCACTACTTAGGCTTTACTTAAACATATATGAAGCATTTTAACCTCGTAATAAACATTCAAGTGGCCCATTCCATCCATCATGTCTGCAGTTCTGCAGTGAATGCTAAAGTAAACCCCAAATGAATATTATTGGTATAATTTCGGCCTATTACTTAAGCAAAACTTTTTTACTTCAGAATCTGTACGAACAAACGCTTAACTTTGGTTTATATACATGAAGTTTCTAACTACAAACATGCATGCATTTGTGAGATCCTGCTGGTGTGAATTTCTGCTTTTTCAGTGATTTGATCACACATGGCTCCTCCTTTGGATATAATCTGCTAATTATGCCTTTATAATGACCTGCAAATTCCCTGTAAGTGATTTTAATAATCATGACAGTCCTACAGAACATCTCCTATTCAACCATTACTTTATGGGTCCCAACACTAGCCAATCCAGGCTAAGAAACAAAGTGAAGAAAACTACTCCTTAATGATACAAAACTTTTCATATCACCAAGCGTAAGACTTATATATGAGACACTGCAGACAATGGTACGGCTGGAGCTGATGGCAGGGCCTAGGAACACACTTTAACTAAAAGAAGGAAAGGAAGGACCAGTAGCTGAGCTGCTCTTTGAAGGTAAAAACACCTTGAAACGTGTGAGTGCAGGTTGGAAGATCAAGGTGGAGCCTGACATGTGGCACGGCACCTATGGCTCATTTTAAGCCTCTCTGTGAAAAGAGGCTGACACCAATGGCAACTCATCCATGCTTCCTCCTTCCACCTTGCCTCGCTCTCTCTCTTCATCTCTTGCTCTCGCATCCTGTATCCTGAGTTGGGGCAGTGGATAATTAATGGGTTTCAATAACTCGCTTCTAGGAGTGCTTGGAGAATACGATGCAGCAGCAAAAATAATTAGTGCATAAAATCAGCTGGAGCAAACATATAGCCTAAACGAAAAAGAGGGAAAAAAAAAAAACAAAAAAAAAAACGCAGCATGAATTTGGCCAGAATAAGATGTGCTGAGGGAAGGAGAGAAAGGAAGATAACATTACAGGATAATCCCCTTGCCTCTTTAGTTCATTAAACATCTTCGGTGTATTTGAACCATTTTTCTCCCCTCTGTTGTGAAAGTGGGAAATATCATCGCCGGAAAGCATTCCTTCGTCTTGTTAGCATAATTGGGGCTCCAAAAGTGAATTCCTGCTCTGCTTATAGCGCGATTGTAGCATTTTATCTCTTCTGTGATCCTTCCTGGAGCTGCTTGAAGCGGTCCACACACAACACAAAGAGATTTACCGGCGGTGCTGTTTGTTAACATCTCCATAATTCTACATAGAGAACGTAGCCTCGACAAAGACCAAACATGTCTATAATTATTACGGTAGTAAGGAGACAGCATTCATCTTCATTAGGGGTTTGCGTTCTCCGAGTGCACTCTCGTCTTTTTTAGCCTGCAGGTCTCTTGGCTTCTCTTCCCCCATTATCTTGCTTCTCGCTCTCTCTCTCTCTTTGTCACACACACACACACACACACACACACACACACACACACACACACACACACATTTAAATATCGCAGAATAAGGAGTGCACAGCCACTGCAGTAACCCACATCAGGTCTGACACTTGAGAAATGGCAACATTACCAAAGGTGGGGCGGCCTGAATAAGGACTCCCTGATTAGTTCAGGTACTTGCATTTTCCTAATTTTCATATTAATCACAAGCCCATCTCCCTCTAATGCCGGACCCCAGCACTCGCCTGCAACGTGTGAGTAACATTTACAGATCCCTGAACCACTCTTCAAATTCATCATCCACAAATGAAGCCATGGGCCTTTGAGAGGGCAGAGGGCACTGTAATGACCAGGATTAAAACGCACCCAAAGCTATATTTGCATATAAGGAGGTCTTTCACTATCTATAATTTTAGTAATCAAGTGCTATTTTTTCCACACATGCACTGTTTATATCAACAAACATTTAATTTTACTTCATATTCATGGAATTTGTGACAACAAACATACAGGAATAAGTGAAGTCCTGCTGGTGTGGGTTTCCTCCCTTTTGCTGGTGATCACAAAAGTGATTTGAGTTTTAATGACTCCCGTGTAGAAAATGTCCAGAATACTGAACACAGCTATACGTGCCTAAGCGCAGCTTATAATGAGCTGTTGCATCCCATTCAAACTGTAAAATAATCACTAACGTTATAAAATTCAATGACAACATAAACGTTAATCATTTACATTTTTAAATCGGGCAATCGTTAAACGTCTATTCACAATGGCTCTACATAAGACATTCCTACTGTGTGCATTAAGAGCTGTCTGTTTAGCTCAGGTAGTATGTGGTACAGAACTAATTATAGAAATAGAATAGAAATAGTTATAGAAATTGTTCAGACCACTTTCAAAGCTGATTTCAAAGCTTTGCCAAACAAAGACTATACTTGAATTAAGAAGTATGAATAACGTTGGCCATAGTACAACGTAACTGAAGTCTAGTTTAATACTGGATTGTCGACTCATAATTTAGACAGTGATTGGCCTTCGAAAATGTCACAACAGGTCCCACCGTGCATTTAAGTGAGACATATGCCACATTTTTATTGAGAAAAATCACAAATCAATGACTATTCATACATTAAAAAACATAACATATGCACTGATAAACAAACTTCTTGATAAATTTGTTAATCAGCCTTTTAATCTCTATGATTCATGGATTGAGGTCAAGTACTCTTGTACAAGTGGAAGCTCCTTATGAAAGTAATCTGCAATTTTTTTTTTTTTAGAGTTCTTGTTTAATATCTAGTCAGCAGGAGCATGTCATTTCAGGCGAGGCATAATTAAAGAAAGGATATTAACCCAGTTCATCTTGATTCTCACTGTTATTATCAAAGTAAACATCATTACATTTGATAACATCAAATTCAAGGTTTTATGGGAGGCATTTTAAGAGGCTGTGACCATGGAGTGGGTGGGAGGGGAGCACTGTTTAATGCGAGGCACCAGAGACACTGCAGGGGCTTTTCACTAGCCATTAAACCTTGAGAGTAACCCAATGTTAATTGTTAATTTGCTGACTGGCTGCAATGCACAAGAGACACCGGTGAGTCTGGGAGAGTGCTCATTCATTCTTATTAATGTGAAATGTGGGAACTTGCCCGTGTGTAACACTTTAATGCTCGCAGCATCAAGCCGTTTCCAAAGCAAACGTGCGTCCACCTCACCGAACCTCACCCAACACATTACCATTAATGGCATTTGAGTTGATTTCCAGTACTTAAATATGTCTATGAACGCGCAGCATTGTGAATAATTGCAGTGTCATTTTCAGTGATGAGTAACTGAGAATTAATGAATGTTTCTTGCCGGGGAGCTGATCTGATACGTAAACAGTAGGCATAAATCCGGATATTAACAGATGACCTTCATGTGTCAATCATTTATTCTTTTCAAACAGATGCTAGAGCATTTATGAATGTCGATTGCGATAATGATGCAAAAAAAACAAAAAAAAACAAAAAAAAAAAAGTAAAAAGTATTTTTACATCTGTCTATGAAGGATACGGCCTAATTGCATTAAATAATTGGTTAATGGATAGGACCATTTGCCCAATTTTCGTAAGTACTAACAGGCAGGGGAAAATTCTAAAACAGCAATTTGGTCTTTGAAATGATGGAGCGTTCAGGGATAATTGTGTTTGTGCCAAAATTCACTGCAGATCGACATGAGCACTTCAAAAGAAAAATAAATAGCTAGCTATAACACTGAGGGGAGGATAATACACAAAGGGAGGAAAGAAAGAGAGAGAGAGACAGAGAGAGAGCGAGCGAGAGAGAGACAGACAGAGTGAGAGACAGATAGAGTAAGAGACAGAGGGACTCTTGAGAGGGTTTAAGTCATTACCTCGTTGGCCAACTCCAGTAGGACAGGGTCTGAAGGACGTTTCTTGGCTTCACTACGGTACCTTCATTACAACAAAGAATAACGACCATGAAGAGAGTCGACAAACAAGAGGAGAAAGGACAACAAGAACAGGCCAGCCAAGACATGTTGATGTCCCGGATGGCTTTGGCCTCTGCGGCATTTAGAACGGCTGGCGCGGTTCAAACAGCAGAGCTCTGAAACCTCAGAGTGTCCTCAAACCAGACAAGCATGATCATTAGCGAAAAAGAAAAAGGTGGCTGTGCCTCCTCCCCATCCGAAACCACAAAGCCTTCAAAGATCCCTTGCAGATAATCTATGAGGTTTAGTCATTACGTAAGTGGATTACAAATACATCATCCGGCTGCAGCACAACCAACTTAATAGGCTTCACGAGGCCAATTGTGATATGCAAAAACGCTTCCTTGCCTTCAGCCAGTTTCCTTTTGTTTTCTCCTGATTTGATTTTTGAGAGAAATTACATATAATAGGCCACCATACACCCAATCAAGGCAAATATCCAAGTGCACAATTTTTTTTTTCAGTGGGGCCGTGTGCTTTTGTAGGCTTAGCAGGTGCGAGTGGGGATCTGGAAGGCCTGATGATTTGTTTAGAGGAGATTATATCTGTCAGCAAAGCCCACCCACTCTCACTCTCAGACACACACACGCACACACACCTCTGGTAGTAGTCTTCGATAACATCCGGGGCATGGTGTTTCACAAGACTTCTTTTCGTTCTTTTCTGAAAAAAGTTGCAAAGAAGAATGGTTTTTATATTATATATTATATATAAAGTTTCATATACTTGTAACATGTTGAAAGGTAAATAGTTTTTTTTTTTTTTTTGTCTTCTGAATGAAAAGAATAATTATTCTGCCCGGGCTGCACATTTATGTACAAGCAATAGAGCTCCCAGATTAGTCATTTTTAAAAATTGGAAAAAATGCAATTTATAAATTCCAAAAGTTGCAATTTTTTATCATAAACAACATTATTCAACATTGTTTGAACAGGTCTTAGGCCTAAAAATGCAGAAATCATGAATTGGTAATCTGGCACACTACACCCAGCATTCATATTTCAAAACGTGCTGGTCCTCTTGGCAAAAAAGACCTGGAGATTCATTTCTAGAACATGAAAGAAAATTACTGAATTTCAATTCCAACTGCAAAATCGGCACAAAAAATTGCAGTTACATTTTTTCCACCAAATTATTCACATCCAAAATGACTGAATCTCAGTCAATTTTAAAGGGCTCCATTGTGAAGGATGGAAAATTGATCAATTCCTGGCTCAAACCTTCAATTAATTTCTCCTGCCAGGAAACCACAGGCCATTTCTGCCTTCCCCTCTGAATTTTTTTTTTTTAATATACATATAATTGAATTGCCATCTTAAGCAGGAGAAAGAAAGAGCATTGCTTAAAAACAACTTATTTAAAAACTACAAAAAAGCAATTCCGCAGGGACACGCCGCTTGAGTGACACCTGTCAGGGGGATGATGAATGACTCCATTTTGTGCCTCTGCAGCCTTCTGCCACTCCCGGCAACGGCCATTTATCATCATCGGCTGTCAGGCGGGGAAAGCGGCAGTGACAGTGCGAGTCAGCAAACATTTAGCACACCGAGCCACACTACACGGGGAAATTATTATTGTCAGAATAATAATGGTTTAGCATAATTTATTACAGGTCCACCAAATAAGCAGGGGCTAGATGTTATTAGACAGATGGATGGGAAGGCTTGGCAGGATTCCACCGAGACTCAGGCAGGGCCCTCACCGTGCAAGTGGGGGAGCAGAGAAGAGGGGGGGGAGGGGGGCATCCTCCAAACCAATCAGAAAGCTGGCAGTTCAATTACAAAGAAATAAGGGGACATTCATCATTCAATTAGGCACCTGTCAGGCCTCACAAAGGAAGAAAACTTCTAACCTGGTACTCCAGGGAGAAGATGCTCAGAAGAGTGGACTGCGAGTGACTGGAACAAATAAAAGAAGGACAAAGTTAATTACCAGAGTGCATTGCACAGAGACAAAGAAAGAGAGGCGCTTCAAAGCTGAGGCCGGCTGCCCTGTAATCTAAAAGAACATGAAAACAAGTGTGGCAAAGTTGTTCCAGATGAACACCTCGCACAAAAGGTTCCTGCTGAGATGCTACGTGAGGGTTTTGGGGGGGGGGGGGTCGGGTTACAGAGAATCAAGTTGGTGTGAAATGAGAGAAAATAAAAGCGCACCCACACCTTGTATCACTCTCCACTATATTGCATCTGTCTCCTGCATCAGGCAGATAGCCCTTCCTATATTTAGCGAGCACAGAGTGGTAAAATCCGCAAGTCCTTCAACAGTCAAAAACGTTCCCATAAAGAAATAAGATTCAAATCGAACCTGGATGCAATCCCATTATCAAGTAATATCACTGCTGTGAAGGGAGAGGGTGATTGTGATAGTGGGATAGAAAGAGAGAGAGAGAGAGAGAGAAAAAAAAAAAAGTCTACCAT
The DNA here is from genome assembly GCA_037577275.1 of Bryconaethiops microstoma. Lineage (NCBI taxonomy): Eukaryota > Metazoa > Chordata > Actinopteri > Characiformes > Alestidae > Bryconaethiops > Bryconaethiops microstoma. The sequence continues at coordinate 29,418,606 of JBBJLS010000001.1, forward strand.
ATTGTCAGCACTGGCATATGGGACATTCTGGAACATTCCCACTGCAACTGGTGGGCTTTGAAAATGGAAACTTTCACAGCAGGAAGCATGGACTCCCAGGAGTCAGACAATTCCATGGGTTGCCATAAGCTACATTCATCTCCAGCTCCACTCAGAGTCAAACACCTGGCAGGAGCAGGGGATAAGACTGTCGTTCCACCACTTTACCTTCCAAAACACTCAAACAAACCTCCCTCGCAAAAATAATCCTCAGCCCAAAAACACTCACTGTTGGAACAAAACCTCGAAAAAGAAGTAATTTTACAGAAGAAGGAAGAAAAAAAATGCACTTGACTTTCAATGCAACAAGACTTTATTGTAAAGTAAAAACCTATGCACTGATAACACTTTTCCCTCCTTTTCTGATACTATTCAGCTGAGAGTGCTAACTCTATCCAAACCTATCTTATCAATAGGTACACTATTCAAATGATAATAGTTATATTAATATGAATTCATTTTGGACCACTTTGAATTGGTCTGGGCATCATTAAATTTTCACATACAACAGCAATGTATGTGTCAATGGAAATGCTCAAAAAAAAAAAAACAACCAAAAAAAAAGCTGAAAAATAGTGCAGGTAGCGACGACATATAAACAAGCACTGTACTGTACTTGCATGATGTGGCTGAGTTCTGATACAGTAACCTGTGACTGTATAACTTAATGGACTTCTCTCTATAAGCCATCTGAGAGCAAAAAGTAAATAAAGACACCGTAATTACATTAAAATACTGAATCTACATTGGTTCACGCAACCAATCAGAACATGCGCCAATGGAAACATCAGAGAAAGTTAAAATGAAAGGAATATTTGTTTTTTTCCTTATTATAGAGATGATGAACTTTACAAAAACAGATGTGAAAACATATTGACAGGGGGCTGAAAAGAAAACACATTATGTAGCCAAGAACGGCGTCCCTGGTGTGTGCTTCAGCCGTGAGGCTGAGCATCAACAACTCGGGCTGAACAAAGTTTCAGAGGGGGAAAAATAACATCTTTGTGAGCATACCTCTAAGAAAAGGTTGCCAAGGCATTAATTTACAATGATATGCACAGGCCAAGGGGTCAGTGCAATTAAGTGGACCATTAAACGGTCAACTGTCAACATGTGAACACTTTAGGGGGTGCGAGGCACGGGGGGGGGGGCGAGGCAGTGGGGGCGAGGCACGAGGGGGGCGAGGCGGTGGGGGTGAGGGGTGGGGGTTGTTAGGACGGTGTGGTGGGCTTGGGTCCTCTACACTTCAGCCTTGCACCTGAACATTTCAACAACATTACTGCACAGTTCTCAGGCCTTGACCATCCCCTCCCCCGAATCCGACATCTGTTAGGTTTTAGACGGATTACTCTCTATAATGATCATGATTACTCCCTAATTGCTAAATCTTTAGCCTGTTAAGTTTAAAGGGAGGTAAACTGCCCTAAATATCTGTGAAAACATACCTGTTTCAAACAAAAGGGGGCAAAAACATTCAGTTCTAGCGATGGGGGGGGGTTAACCTAATTTTTTCTAGCAAGATTTTTAATTAATTTATAAAATATCAATCTGATTTCCACTACATTAAAATAAGCTCATGAGCAGCCAGGTACATTATGAAGTCAGATACTTTGGCACACCCTAGCTTGAAGGAACTCACTAATGCACCTATGTTTATAGTCACAAATTGCTCACAATGTTTTGGTATATGAAATGAAAACCTAGAGATGCACTGATAACACTTTTTTGCTCTTCTGACACCGCACAGCTGAGAGACAATACTAACTCTACCTACAATAACTTATCAATAGGTACCTATAATATTTACACCATTCCAATTAAACTTAATATAAATTCACCAATCAGTCATAACACCATAAAACCAACTACCTAAAATTATATAGGTCCCCCTCGTGCCACTAAAACAGCTCTGATCTGTCCAGACATGGACTCCATAAGACCCCTGAAGGTCTGTTTACACTCATTTACATCCTTGACAATCGGACGGTGTGTAAAGTTTAAATTCAAACGATTTTCAGCTGGCATATTGTCTACTATACAGCTCTATATACAGCTTTTACGGAGTCTACAATAAACTTTTTTATTACTACTGCTGGACTCAAAAGGGAAATAGTCCCTCACCACAGACATGTTGCTTGCTTTAATCTACTCATGCATGCACGCTAGACTTTACATCATGATATCTCTATTCTCTACTGCTGGTAGACCCAGTGCCAGTATCAGAGCAAATACCAATACTGTATTGATATCAGCAAAAATACCTGGACTTTCAGCACATATGCTTACTGAAGGATTAACTGAAATACTGCAGTTTCCCAGAGCGAAAGACACCATCTGTTTTTTAATGGAGCTTAACTGTCCTGATCCAATGGTTTAGATAAAATGTCCGTAAAATAAATAGTTTATGTTTTCCAACAGGCATCTGTAGCTTTAATTCTAGCCACATTTTTAATAAAAAGAACAAAGACAAGGCTTTGAATCTCTCATTTATTCAGACCCCATGTGGAGCAATAAGCTGTCAAAACGCTGACATAGCCATTATTTAATATGTATTTTTATTATAAGATTGTCATTAAACATTTTAAAGTTAAAAAGCATAAACATAAACTAAAAGTTATAAACTAAAAGTCCAATCGTGTCAATGGCCAACACAGAGTAAATCATATTGCAAGCTATAGAGATCAAGCATCATTTTATAACTGCTTGAAAATTGTATCAAAATCTAAATGTGAGGTCATTAGAGATTCCCACCTTGGTTTCCTCACCTTGTTTTTTGCTTCAGCTTACAAAACATGGCCAAAATACTCTCGCAGTGGGACCAATCCAACACAGACAGAGTAGGTCAGATAACCAGTTCAGATCACTCCACTGTGTCTGAAGACTCTGAAGCCAAGGCGTATAATGTGCCCCTATGCACCAAACAGACATTAAGATGAGGCTTCAGCAGCCTTTGCCTTAATGCATATTCAACCTGAGTCCTCTGGAGTACTCTTCACTCACTCTGTTAAACACACAGCAACACAATGGGCTTTACAATATAGACCTGATCTGAACAAGGCCTGAACGAGACCATTATACCGTATATCACATCCGTACCATTTTTATTCCCAACTCTGCTAAACCAGTATTCAGACTCTGACTCTTTGTTAGGGGGGGGATTACCCACAAATTGATGTGAGACACTCCCAAAGCAATCTCCACCAAGCCCATTCAAATGGATTTCAGAGCTGTTTCAGAAACTTTCAGGACAACTGAGACTCATACAGCTCCAGAAAAAAAAAGAAGAGACCACTGCAAAAATGTTCAGTTTCTCAGGTTTTATCTTTTATAGGTGACAGTATTGAACTGAACAGCTTTGCCTTAGTTTTTAAGAACTGCTGATAATATTTCTCCTAATTTCCAAATAAAATTTGTTCTTTAAAGCATAGTTTTAACGAAAATTATAAAACATCAAAATAAGAGAAATGATGCAGTGTTTACAGAACTTGAATCATTCAAAGAAAACAAATCTCTTGTTCTTTCTTAAACAAAATGGCTGTAATTACCTTTGACGAACTTCTAGTAGTGTTTCACCATCCAACTGGTCTCATTGTGAGAGGAGAGCGTCGATTACAGCAGTGTTTTTATAC
>JBBJLS010000001.1:29431892-29444358 GCA_037577275.1 Bryconaethiops microstoma
TGTGTGTGTGTGTGTGTGTGTGTGTGTGTGTGTGTGTGTGTGTGTGTGTGTGTGTGTGTGTGTGTGTGTGTGTGCTCGCGTGAAAGAGGAAGAGCGCACACTTTCTCTTTTAAGTGCATCCAAGACCGGAGCATCTGCACCGATCCATTCTCTCCTCACTTCGCCCAGCCTGCTCTCCACACTCGACAGACATATGCAAAATGAGCTGAATGGCATTATAAAGAGAGAGTAATCATTACACCCCAAATTCATTCATAGTGCTGAGGTCCAAGGGAGGCCTCCCTCTCCTGGGACAAAGACCGGGGGGGAATGACAGTGGTCCCACATGATCCCACTCAGCCAGGCAAGGTCTCCAAGAGCCTGCTTTAATTTCCAATTGTAATATGCAGTGGGGAGAGAGAGAAAAGGCCCGGGACTGATGTCACATCCCGCCACTGGCCCATCACGCCCCCCGCTCCGGTCTCATTGTAGTGGGGGCGCAGACACTAGGCAGGACAGGCCGTCCAGGCAGGAGGTGTGTTGGATTTGCATGTCCCTCCATTGTGAGCAGGGGGAAAGTGACAGCACCGTGTCCAATTCTTTTCCCTTCAGAACAGCTCGAGCCCGGCAGGAGAGGCCAGGCTGACAGATGACTCCCAACATCTGTGTTACGTGAGCGATACAGATGAGGGACTTTGCATCCCCCTTGCAGCCAAACTCATACCCTCCTAGACAAAGCTCAGGCACCCGCTGGAAATCAGCTTTAAACAACCAGCAACACTATACTGCTTTCCAGCAGGTTTATCAATAACTGTGTACATGCACACCGATGGCTCTGTATTAATCTGACCAGTCTTACTAAGCTATAAACATGTAAACAGCATGGTTCATTTAGCATTGGCGATGATTTTTTATTCTGATTTTTTCCACAGACAAATTGGCTGATGGCTGATTCTTATTTGCCTTTTATTATTATTATTTCTTTTTCAACAATAAGCTCACACAGTGTGGGCTAAATGAATAAATGAAACACTTTAGGACATCTAGAGTACTTTCTATTAGCCAAATGAGCAATATTAATAATGATAATTCTTCTCTTAAATGGGCAAACTGGCATTTTAAATTCACGATGAAAAGCAGCCCGTTTAAATAACATCCAATAATGTGTGAAATCGAAAATAAGGGGCGAATGGCTATTACGCACAATGAGCCAAGCGGAATTATGCTACAGCAGGTCAGGGGAATCTTATCTTAGGAAATCTAGTGAGGCAGCAAGATTCCTTTCTAAAGAAGCAGGAGCTCGTTTGATCAACCATCTGAAGAGTGGACCAAGCGATGGCACAAAGCGAATCAGGTGATTTCTGGCTTGTTTGGAATGAAAGGCTCCAAGAAAAAAAGCATTTTGCAAATAAGACTGGAGCCCCTGTTACAAACGTATCAGCAACATGAAACTAATCATAATAGAAAAAATTAATTGGCCAACTTTCGATTGCAAGTTTGAAGCAAAAGTTCAGTTGATTCCGAGCATGCAGCCCTAATAGTCTAACTAAGGTTTAGGTAACCTAAACAGATCCAGGCTGATATTGGTCAGACTATTCGAGACAGATTTGAACATATAATTGTCTAAACCACTCGACTGCAAGTTTGGAACAAAAGTTCTGATTCCGATCATGCAGCCCTAATACTCTGACTAACCTTTACTTAATCTAAGATTAGTCGAATTAAAAAGATCCAGCCTGAATCTAGAAATCTCCTTCACAACATTTTAACACGTCTTTTTGCCCCCAAAAACAAGCACGCGACATAAAAGGCGAAAGGGCTCAGAAGAAAAAGAAACCCAAATGCCATTTTGATATAAGACACGATTAAATAATTAAATAAAAGGAGTAAACGGAATGCCGCCATTGGAAACTTGTGAGGATAAACTGAGATACGTTATGAAGGGGGTGTGTAGTGTTAAACAGAAATAATATGCTGTCACGTATGTAAACAGGACTTTGAATGGCCTAGTCTTTCACACAGCTCGTGTAAACATCCTGGTTCTGTCCAGTCGCTCAGATTAAGTACTTAGTCATGCTATTGTGTGCAGGTAAACATACTTTTTCATTCTCTGGCCTTTTCAGAGTGGGTTTTATTCAAAATCTTTCTAATTACGCTAGCGTTATGTATCAATACATAACATTTGGGACAGTACTGTTCAATAATTTTTTGCAAAGATGGCCATAGTGTCGATCTCTTTATTAAAACTAATCGGCTGAGAAACATAAAAATCTCAAGCTCATGGTGTCAGAGGCGTTATAAAGCCTCAAGGTATTAAATGCATTTGCTCCTCAAATGCATTCCCATTGTTGAGGGCATGCGGCAGCTTTAGCGCAGCCAATTCACAGCATGTGATGCATCAAAAACATACCCGCAAAAAACAAAAAAAAAATGGTTGTGAAAGTAGAGGATGAGATATTCTTTCATTAAGTCTGTGTGGGCACATATTACAGATCCGTTCAGCATGGATAGGGGGTTGCGGAGTGTGACAAGGCTGGGAGATTGGAGGGACTCTCTGATATGATTCTGCGAGCATGGCATTCCCAGCAGGGACAGTCTGCATGAGGACCGATGAAGGACAGAACTCCCTGTTCCCCAGACCCCCAAAAACACAGGCAGGCTGCCTGTCTCCACTCCAGCATTGACTAAGGCCTTGGGCTTTCAGGCACAGAGGAGGGGGCTGCGAGGCAATAGGACGGTGTGGGGGGGGTTTGGACGGGACTGCTGTGCCTCAACGCATGCTAAGAGATGATGGATGGCCTAGTCGATATGTTATGTCTTAAGAGCCTGATTTCCTGCCAGTCCAATCACTAACCCTCCAGAGTCCGGCTCAGCTGATTGGACAAGCAGAATAATTTTGCAGGCTGTGAAAACACTACCGCCATGCCCGTCTGTCAGGTTCTTAGATGCCGTTCAGGTTTCTGAGATTCTTTACACTCAGGAAACGCGAACAATAATACCGAGACAAATCAAAGCTGCTAAAACAAGCATTTGTTGCCATGTACAATCAGTCGAGAGATATGTGTGTAGCTTTTTTTTTTTTCCTTCTCCTCTTTCTCAAGCAATAACATGGAAAAATACTGCACGAATAATAGGAGTTTAGAACAACTGCCTTACACACAGATTTATTCTTCAAAATAAATAAAAAAAATAAATAAAAAAGTTTAATCCATGAAAATTAGGTCATATATCAGGGTAGTCCATGAGGACAATGGGATATAAAAAAGTGGCTGGGGATCGGCCTAGCACATATCATATTCTATAAAACGCTGACGCCAATAACAAAAGCATGTTCAAGGTAGGCTGTGTATCCCTTAGGGACCCAGTGCCTTATTCTAGCTGTGATTACAGCACTATGAAACTAGGAAGCTCCCAATTCATGCGAGTCTCTAAGTGACCTCTAAAGGAACAGGGGCTGACTCAGTGGCCTTGGGGGATTACATGTGTTACATTCAATAAAGAGCAGTCCCTCATTGTCAAGGAGACACACAAACAAAGCCATTAACCCTACCTCATACGATACATCCACCATAGCAGACAGCGAAGTGAAGCAATATGAACAAATGTAAAATGTTATATACTGCCAAACAAACACATTTAAAATAAGACAGTTTATTGGGGTGGGGAAATTTTTTTTTAAAAATCACACATTATTTTTGGTGTGATTCTGAGCAAAAAAACGTAAAACACAGTAAATGCGACACTAATTGTATTACCTTCTCATGTCGGTCAAATGACTAGACATATGTCGTATATTGAGAGTTTATGAATGATCTATTTAAAGCAAATGAATCTGAATTCCCTGAAAAACACATTTCAATACAAAATCATTAAACTAGTTACTGTAACAATACAGCCTGTAATCAAGTTTTTTTTTTAAATTCAAACATAAGTGTGTTTCACTGAAATATGTCAGAAAGTAGATTTCTTGTCATAAAACAACTACTTTACAGTCCAGAGATGAGGTAGCTACCTGTAATTAAACTAAAATCAGATTGAGAATAAAACATGTGGACAATAAATCTGAAGAATTAAAAATTCCTCACAATGAATAAACACTCTGCACATCTGTTAAATATTGAAGGATCCAGAGCAAATGTAGGCTACTGATATTCCAAACCTGGTATTAAGACCAAAGGTGCCATAAATTATCTTGGTATAGTCAGCTACAGCAAAAGCGAACTGTTCCAAACTTGAAGTAATGTCAGTTATAATCACTTATTTTCATTTCCTCTAAATAAATGACGCTGGCTTGTGCTTGCAGAACATTTAGTATGTTGTGTGCGCATGAAAGTTTGACAATTAAGAGTTATATTAATGCTTTAAACATCCTATGATCTGAACCAGGTTAGAAAAGAAGCTTATGTAAAACGGCTTTTCTAGGATAAGTAACCATAATTAGCTCCTTATTTCTGAGGCGGATGAAGCATGCAGGAGTGTATGTAACACACAAACAGCTTCACCAGCACTTAATTTTGGTGATTTTACTGACTGAACATCAAGCTGTGATGTCAAATGAAGCATACATTCACAAAACGAAAAGAAGCAATAACTTAATTCGTCTATATTTAGAAGTCTGAATGACTTACCATGGTAAGCCTTAGAAGTACTTTCTATTCCCTGCTTGGAAAGACAATGGAAACTATTTTACTATATTAAAGTACATATTTCAACAGATCAAAATACTATACACTTAAACTGCTTTAAGAGCAAACCATGGCTCCCCAGCCGTCCCGTTAATAGTCCAGGACTTTGTTTTTTATGTATTTTTATTTTGACGTAGTGACCACTCCGGTAGGTATACATTACGCATAGTACATAATAGGTCCAATCAAGGTACTAAACTATGTTGTGTAAGTGCACACAGCAGAGGCAAACAATTTAGTAAGACTATGAAAGATTAATAGACTGTATCAAAATATGAAGTCTCATAAGCTCAATTTATGCCCATTGTCAAATAGTTCATTGGGTTAAATTGTTCAGTGCGGCCAAAAACCACCTACTTTGATAAGAATCGGCTATTTGACAACAAACCACTGACTTTGCATCACATGCAGAACAGTAGAATGGTTGAAAGGCAACATGAGGATCTCCTCACAAGCGATTAAATGTTTCAAGATTCTGTAACATACACTGTTCTACAGGAACAATGGCCCCTGAATCGATCTGTCTGCCTGTGCAATAAAGGTATTAAATAAATTAAATTAAATTTGAAAAGGTTAAAACTAAAGATTATAAAAATTTAAAGAACATATACATTCCAAATGAACATGCCAATTAATATCGGCAAATGTAACAGAATATTTATGTACTGTAGGGTGCAGTGCACTAGTTTAAATTCCTTTTATAAGACTCTTCATAGACGTGATCCTGTGAACTTCACAAACTTCCACCAAAAAGTTAACTGACGTCAGATCACAAAACGTGGTTCATATTGAACTGATAAACGCATGGAAGCGCACGCGCGCAGGTATGCAAACAGTCAGTAAGAATAAAATGAACAAAATCAAAGCATCTGAGCAATGACAATATATACAACAACTGCATGTTCATTTAGCTTTGACTCGCATCACTGCCTTCGCTTCCAAGTATGTTTCCCTCTTACAAAAGTATGAGAAGAAAACAGAAAGACCTATTTTGCTGTATACATTTTCCCAAATCCACCCGAATAAGGAGGTTCTGTTACGGGCACAGGCCTGCATGGTAGATTCGAGGAAGCTCTGAAGAGTATCCATGAGAAAGAGTCATCTGAGCTCCGTGGAGTGGTCAAGGGCCTTTGGATCTTCTTTGTTACTGGAAAGTGCAATGAAGCATCATTTGGGATGATTTTGGTGTTTATACACACTTCTGAAACTGTACTGCACAAAATCTACCAAATGACACATTTGATGTTGTCCAGATATCTGAGCAACAGATACATGGCCACACTCAAGTTGTAATCATATTTCTGTATACAGATGCAACAAACAAAGTGCGAGAGAACTCGCAGTGTGATCACGACACCGTTACTGCAACTCAAGCAGCTGTAGGTGCTAGATATGCAGCATCCTGATTATAAACTCTAATGCTCTGTCCCATCTTATGACTATAGCACTTTTTCTCTGTATAAGACATTATGCGACTACAGAGAGTGATCCAGATCAGCTCTACCGTACAGGACTTTTATACCAAGAGATGACCAGAGCAACCAGGATCATCAGAGATTCGTCTCACCCAGTAACTGTCTGTCTGTCTGTCTGTCTGTCTGTCTGTCTGTCTGTCTGTCTGTCTGTCTGTCTGTCTGTCTGTCTGTCTGTCTGACCTGCTGAAATCAGGAAATCACCTCAGGAGTTTTACAGTCAAAACACAGACTCAGCAGGAGCTTTAGTCCTCAAAACATCAGACTCTTAACCAGGACACAACATATAGCTTTAACTGTTCATTATAACACAAACTGAACTCTCAATCCTCACTACACCTCACCTGCCTCTCTACCTCATTGCATCACACCTGCCTCTCTACTTCACTGTATCTCACCTGCCTCATTGTTTCTCACACTGCACTTTACAGCACAGAGATATGCGGAGTATGTGACAATGCTGTTGTCAATAGCACTGGTGTGAAGACTACAAGATGTTTTCCAACCATTCCTCTGACCTCACTGTATAACCAAAAGGAAAAAAAAAACCCAAAAACCTACATTCACATTTATACCTAGTTCTCTAGAACTGAGCTTACAGTTTATGTACAATAAAAATAGAGGATACATATTCCAAGATAATCAGATTACTGCAAATAATAAACACTAATTATTCAAAATTAGTCTGAGGCTAATGTCTAAGACTATGGACATGTAAATGCTTCCACCGAATTTCACACAGGGTTTTAGTGATGCTTCCTGCCCCTTCAGACGTGGAAACAAACAAGAGCAACAAAAGAGCTACACTTCTGGCAACAGGATCAATGAAAAAGTCTCACTTTTGCTTTTCTGGGAGGAAAAGAGACAACTTTTACTTCAATCATCATGAGACATTTACACGAAAGGAGAAAAAACGAGATCTACAAATGCTAGGGAACACACAGGTATTTTAACATTGTCATGTGTTACGGAGGGGGCGTTTCGCACTGTAGCAATAGCATGTAAATTGCCGTTTTCTTTTTTATAAAAACACTTTTTTTCGCCATGAACTTAGTAGGGTTAGAGTCCAGGTAGAGTTGTATGCAAAAGTTTGGATGCCTTTGCTCAAATGACGCTTTGTTGATCTTGGTGCACAACCTTACCAGTGAAGACACTTCTGCACATATTCATAATTACTGTTTATTTACATAACGTAACATATGGAAGGAGGCGCTAAAATGCAATCTGTGTAAAAGTTACAGCATTACACATTTCCCAGTATGCTAAAAAATAGATACGACAAGCTAGAATATGATGGAAATGCCCTATTTAGGTCTCTGTAGAGGACATGTACTTTACTTAACTTAAAAAAAAAATCTACAAAACATGCAATAAGACCCGGGGTGTCCCAACTTTTGCACACAACTGTATATATGTTCTATGTTCAAGGGGATGCAACCGTGTCTAAGATAGTGCCACAGTAATGGTCTTAAGCAAACAGACAGGTGGGCAACAGAGAAGTGAATGACAAACTTTCTCAGTGAAATATTAATCATTATTCAGTTACAGAGTCCAGGATGAGATGCTAAAGCACTTTATATTTTTGGCAGTGTGAGTGGTGCACTTACTTGGGAAATCTGTCCTTCAGCATCTTCATACACTGCCGAGTGGGCCGAAGCTGCTCGGTGAACTTTGCTATGGTTCTGTATTCTGCTCTACAAATCCTCATCTTGCTTATGTGTCCCACCTTCAGAAGCAAAGAGATGATGATTAATTGGCAGTCCCTGAATGCACAGGACTCCATATATACCACAAAATAAAACACAGCTACATGAGTAAGAAAACCATTAGTATTTCACGTTTACAGCATTTGGCAGATGCTCCTAACCAGAACATAGATGTATGTAACAATATGGGTGCTTAGTATTCTATAATAAAAAAAACTTCACACCAGTAAGCCTATACTGAAAATTAAAATCTGTTAGAAGATTAAGAATCTACCAGTTAGTCCTCCCTCAGGGTCCTATAAGATCATAGAGTATTATGCACTAAAAAGCAGCAGGGTAGGTTTGTGCATGAGTGTGACAGTTAAAGTGCATAGGACGCCTTCACAGTGGATTGTTTGAATGACAGAAGCACAGTTACTCTAAAGCATATATAAGCAAGTGTTCACATTTACTGCCAGTCTATAGAGAGTGACAGAATGTGAGAGTGAAAGAGAGAAACACAGAGACACACATACACAGAAAGAGATAAGACATAAAGAGAGACAGAAAAACAGACAGAGATACATACATACACAGAAAGAGACATAAGACGTAAAGAGAGGCAGAGAAACAGACAGAGATACATACATAGACAGAAAGAGACACTAGACATTGAGAGGAAGAGAGAAACAGAATAACACACACAGAACCAGACACAGACAGGCATGGATACACAAGAGACAGAGAGAGACAGGGACATAGAGAGAGAGAAACAGAGACAGTAAGACACATATACACAGAAAGAGACATGACAGAGACAGAGAGAAAGAAACAGCTTAAAATTTACTCTGGGATCAATAGTTTTCTGATTCTGATACAGAGAAAGAGATATACAGATAAAGAAAGCGACACAGAGAATGAGAGACATAGAGACATACATATACAGAAAGAGACACAAGGCATAGAGACAGAGCGAGAGAGAGAGAGACAGAGAGAGAAGCTTTCAGATAGAGATAGCGATAGATATGCAGAGACAGAGATACACAGAGAGTAAGAGACTTTCACGATGTAAAGGAGCCGATTGAGTAGAAAAATGCACTGTACAGTCTTCTCAGCACATCCTTCATGCTGTTAAGTCGTCATTAGTGGTCTATGTGTGTGTTCGACTGGTGTGTTTTGAGTTTAAATTGTTTATAAACAGTACAGCTGTTAGCAGCTCGGCTAAAAACACCCACCGTGCTAAAGAGAGAAGCAGGAGACAGCACACTCCTGCGGGGTTAGCGGCCCTGTACCTCCAGCAACTTTTACAGAGACTTATATCAGGCCTCCTGATGAAATAAAACCCTTTAAAACACCTTTTTTGGTAGAAAGTGGAGAAAGTAGACAAAAATCTTCCTGCGTGGCTCCCGCGAACAAGTTGAAAGGCGGGCGTCAACAAAAAACCCGCCTCTGATTGGCTGAATCCACAGGCAGTGAGTATGGCGAAAGCTGATTGGCTAAGAATGACAACTCCCTATAGGTGTTCAGCAAAAGTAAATAAAGCAACGAAACCTTGAGTTTGCACTTCAATTTTACCCTCAAAACATCACAAATATTCCCTTTTTGATGCATTTCAGAGGTTCACGTAAGGCCTATTTATCATCTTCTTTCACGGTCACTGACTATCTTTTTATTTAAAGTCATAGAAAGGATAAGAGAAAGAGAAAAAAACAGTAAATATTAATAGCAAACAGATGTAATCTTCCTATGTTTTGGGTCAATTTGACCCTATTAAGCGTTTAATATCTCTAAATAAATAATTTTGCTTCATATTAAATGACTTCTCATTTAATAGGTAAAGAAAAAAATTTGCATGTTTTCAATGTCTTGTGTATATTTTGTACACCTGTATTCTTTAGGGTCCGTTTGACCACAGACTGTTTTATAAAACGTTTTACACACATTTGTTTTTCTGGTTTAGGATGATATTGAAAACAATATGCTGTAATATGTAATTTTATAATGTTCAGTATAAAACTGAACAAAATTAGACCTTTCTTGCATCTTGGGGGCTTTAAGTCAACAAAGAAACATAGAGTACGCACACATAAACTTGGGTAACAGTTTAAATTTTAACCATATTCTGGAGGTTTCACTTGCTGGTTTAAATTAACCAAAATCATAAACGATGTTAGTATTACCATAACATAAAGGTTAATAATTTAGCGCTTACAGATCAGGTACCAAACTCACACTGTGGAAGGATACACTGATAATATTCCTGTGGTGCTAAATCCTGGTTCTGCAGAATCACAGTCCTGTTTCCCTGCTTCCAGTCCACCATAAGGGCTGTTCAGTAATTGGATAAGGACTGTTGTGAGCGGGGAAAACTACAACAACAACAACAATAATAATAATAATAATAATAATAATAATAATAATATACTAAAGTCCTGTTATTCTGTATGAAAGAGTGCTGCCGCTCCAGAATGGCTCACTTGCTATCAAACAAGACTAGGGCCATCAAGGATGTCTTATAAATATACAAACATTTTGATATGTTTAAGGAGAAGAGAGAAGACCCACAGTAGTTATTGATAACTTACAGATTTTAAACATTACTTTGTCCTAAATGCTCTTAAGGAGATCGGTTTTTGCAGAACATTATAATAATGACACTTTTAATGTGTGTGTCTTTATTATGTGTGTTTATTATGTCTCTTAATTGTGTGTGTGTGTGTGTGTGTGTGTGTGTGTGTGTGTGTGTGTGTGTGTGTGTGTGTCAGTCAGGAGGCGGGTGGTTGATTCCTGGGAATTCTACCACTGTGAGCTTGAATAATCACTGAACGACAAGACTGTGCAAGGTAGGTGGAAAATTAATCAAGTAAGTTAAGATGGTGTTTGTCATTTCAATGGTATACACAGTAAACAGTGAATTAAAGCAACACTCCTCCAGGACCATGGTGCAACACAAGAACAGAAACAGAAACAACACAAGGCTACATAAGATCATACAAGTGCGTGCAGGACAGGAATGCAACGTTCCTTGTGACATTTTGCAGGGTAGCTAAATATAAATAAAGGTGGAAATAAAATAAAGGACTGCAGTGTTATACAAAATGTGTATTTTTATAAATAAGAGCTATCCTTTGCTCTGTATGGGTGTAGGGACATCTTTGTGATGAATCAACCAATGGAAAGGTTCCAAAATTACTTAGGAAAAATTATTATTATTACGTTATTACTGTTAACATTGTGTTTTCGTATAAGGCTTTTTTATATGTAAGATAATACACACATATAATACACATAGATAGTATTTACTCATCCGTACATATTTATATACATACATACGTAGATATATTTTATACAGACACATACACATATACGCACACACACACACATATATATATATATATATATGTGTGTGTGTGTGTGTGTGTGTGTGTGTGTAAAAAATATATACACCTATAATTAAGAAATTCGGCAAATTAAATGCCTGAAGATGAACTGTTCAAATGCATGAGCTTTGATAAAGCTGGATAATAAATGAGAAAAAATCATTTTGTCAGTAAACTGTATTGCAGTGCAGCTCTGGGGATATTCTGCTGCAGGGCTGCAACGGGAGGCTGTGCTGAACCTGTTGTGAGCTGTGTGTCAGCGTTGGAGCTGGACAGATAAAACCGCGGGGTCTTAAGGCATTGTTAGGCCGATTGGTATGAAAGGCTGAGGTCAGGCAGGATGAAGCCCGTTTCCCCTCGCAGGTACCGGAGAATTGGAGGCTGGGGAAGCGGTGTGTGTATTAGGAAAGAAGGGATCAGTGTAGTGTGATGGTTTAAGAAGATAAAATCAAAGCTGTGTAATAGCTCTGAAGGCAGGGATCAGAGGTGGCGGGTTTGGGTGTGAGCTGGCCAGAAAAGCTGTGGCGAGCGACTACAGCCACTGGGAGGAGGAGAGGGTGAGGGGGGCGAGAGACAGACCGAGAGAGAGAGAGAGAGGAGGGGGCTTCTGAGGCGGCGTGTAAACAGGGCAGTGGTACACGCAGTGCTGTTAACCAGCTGTGAAGCCTGCACACAGTGGGAGATGAATTTGCAAAGGATGTTTCCCTCTGATATCCAGGAGACGCGCCACTGATCTCTGCTCCGCTGCTCTCGGCGCACCATTGTAGTGCTAAGCGCTGCTCTTCTAGTGGCACCACTATACCTTAACGCCTGGCACGCATTTATATTTACTCACATACAGGGGGTGAGAGGTTCATGCCAGCTTCTGTGGGCACGATTGTTATTGTGTTGGGACCATAAATGTAGGTGATACACAAAATACAATATTTGCGGACAGGTTGTATTTGATGTGCTCTTCCTTGAATTTTAAACTGTTATTTAGAATTTTTAAATTATTTCTAATTCTATCAGTACAGGGAAAAATGTATGGTATATTACACTGATATGACATTGTATTCTTTATAAACAAATTTCTTATATATTCTGAATATATGTGTGTAGATGGATAGAAACTGATCTTTCTCTCTCTCTCTCTCTCTATATATATATATATATATATATATATATATATATAGCTATGCTGTTCTGATGTACGTCGCTCTGGATAAGTGTGACAGTGATATATGTATGTGAATGTGATTCACATTTACATTCATATATGAATG
>JBBJLS010000001.1:29483890-29498070 GCA_037577275.1 Bryconaethiops microstoma
CCTCAGTTTTATCCACACAAACTATTTTTAACCAATAAAACTTCCACAGATTTTTTCAAATACATAAATGTAAAAATAAAGTAATTCAGAGTTGGTATGAAATTCTGTGCTCTGGAGAAACTCACAGAGCGTTCACAGTGATGGTGACGTCTGAATGGTTTAATGGCTCCGTCACAGAAAATTATCTGTGAAATTATGTGGAAATTTTGAAAAACTGATGCATTTCCTAATTTTAGCACATTTTATGGGTCGAACAGCGTATCGGCCGGGCCCTGGTTCGTATGTGTGTTTTAGATCGAGGAAGGTTTACTTTCTGATCCCGACCGAACGTCTGAAGTCCAGGCCATGTTCACTCAGACTTGCTCTTTGCCCCAGAGTCATTCCTACGATTTATTCACTCAGTGCATCTGAATCAATTAATGCATCATATCCAATGTCGCAAACGCGTTTCATCGCGCTCGTCCACGTTTATGGGCTGGAGTGGAAGGAGGAGGCCGGGCCGGGCCGGGCCCGGCTCGCCGTTTGCTCGTTCGCTTTGTGCTCTCGGTGGTGCGGTGTTTTGATGATGAGACGTAGATGTTTAACAACCACACACATTTTATTTATGGTGTATTTCATCAATGTGATTTGTGCCGTATGTCACGCGGGCCAGCGCCGGGCCGGTCCGGTTGTGTGTGCGGCATGGATGGCTGAGGCAGTAAAACCAGGCTTGGCTGTGATAGCGCTTTAGCGAGCCGAGCTGTCCCCTGAGTGCTCTATAGTACAGCGCTGCTCAGAGCCGCGGCTTGGGTTTCACGCTGGGCCTTTCTGCATCCAGCACTTTATGGACATGCTGAAGATAGACTGGCCAGTCAGTTTGAAGTTCACTATGGGGAATACGGCGCGGTTTCCTACTGCACGCTGCCCTTGGCCTCCTGTCTTTTTTTTTTTTCTGAAGAAGACACTACAGTGAAGAAGCCTGCGCTGCATTGTTTAGTTTTCACTAAATATGGCATCTGCTTGCAAAACCACAGAGATGATCAAAGAATGTAAGCATGCCATTTTAAGCGAGGTCACTTCCACAGCAGGGGCAATAATTTCAGTTTCAGGCCCTGGATCGCTCAAAGAGGTTAAGGGCAGGGAAAATAAGCATAGCAGCATGTTTTTCTTTTTTTTTTCCTCCAGACCCACACCATTTCCTTTGCCCCCTGAACCCACTCTACCTCCACCACCGCCCCCCCACCTCACCTCATTTTTCTTTTACAGCTTCTAATGTTAATGACTCTCACACTGGAATGGTGATTGACGTCAATTTATTATCAAGGCAGATAAGCTTTGGGCCCGGTTCTTGGCGCGCTGCAGCCAGACATTTACAACACCTAGAGTCCATAGGGCCTGTCAGAGTGACAGGACAGCCCAAGGCAAAGGGGTGCTAAACTTTCAGATGTCTTACACACACACACACATAGACACACACTTTTACTTCATGGGAGAGGTTGTGCAGGCCTGCGTTCGGACTATTCCGCCAGTATTTGTCCCTACATCTGGCACTGATCCGCTGCACCTTCCAAAATATTTTTCTTCAACTTGGACAGGAGTATTTACACCCGTGTAACATTTTCTCCAAACATCTCACAGGTTTGGTGTCTGGCAAAATATACCAAAAGGCATGGAATATGGAACTTGTATTCTGTGGACTATGGATTGTGACTCCACCTAATGGAGTGTGAGACATTTTGGCCATAGCCGTGCTACAGTACAGCTGTTTTAATTCACTGAGGTTTTAAAGGACCCATATCTTCTATTTCATATTGAGTCCACTTTAAAAAGGGTTTATTTGCCAAAGTTATTTACCCAGCTTCTCTGTATTTCATAGAATTAAACACACTTGTGACTATATGTAATATATGTATATGTAATTATATGCAAATGAGCTCTGCTCTGATTGGTTGCTCCGTATTGTGCATCCTTCAAATAGCAATCCAAGCTGTAACACTCCTTATAACTTTATTGTGAATGGGGTGGGGATCGACTGCTGTAGATAGAAAAGGTGAACATATGCAAATGCTTTTTTCTTTACATCATTATATAAAACTGAATTCATTCAAGCATTCCCAGCTTAGTTTCCATAAATGGACTGCATTGTTGGTATGTATTGAAACATTAACAATGTCAGGTCACGCTTTTCTTTTAGAAAAGTGAGGAGAATTTAGTGATTATAGACACTCTAAGCTACAGAATTGCGGCGTTTTCTGTGTTAGTACTTTATTATTTGTGGAATGCTTTACGTCACTGCACTCCTAAATGTTGCGAAGTAGCTCCTTTAAAAAGCTGCTGGAACTGTGGAGATGGAAGCACTTTAGTAAGACAAATCCATCACGCTGTGCATGAGGTCATCAATTCCACATTTCTGCCTTTTTTGGTGAGTGGAGGCGGGCCTGAGCAAACAGTCCCTCTCCCCCCGTTGCAGGGGGCTGGGAGGACTCTCCGCTCGCTCTTTAGCCAGGCGGGGCAGTTTGGGCCGGTGCCATGCAGACCTGCCACAGCTAGACAAGCATATTAAGGGCCCAGAGAGCAACAGAGGGCTTTTGTCCGTCACAACACAGCAGGCTTGCTTTAGGTTTCTACCTCTCATTTCAGTGGCTGGCCAGGCCCCATGGTTTGTGGTACACATTGCACGGGGAGAGCAGTTCATCTTGTTGGACTTCCAGCTCATTTATTTGCCAAGGAAACAATCTACTGTTGTATGCTATGCTCAAGCATGATGAACATTTAAATTTCGTTTAATTTTGCTATGCTTTTTAAATATAATTGCATAATTACATTTATGTAATTACATTTACGTTTGAAGATCACAAAGAGAATAGCTTCATTTTTCAATGCCAGTGCACTTGTAATCACTTTTAAAGGGTACTTTAACTACTTTTTGCTATTCAGATGTATGAATTTTTAAATGAATTTGAGATGGTTGTTGAGATGATTGTTAAACATGAGTGGTCTGGACGTGCTCGGATTCACATTAACAGAAACTTAAGCATAGGATTCTCATATTTCATGGACATATTTCACTTTTAATGAATTTGAACAATATGAGTATGTGTTAGTGTGTTTTATTTTACTGTTTAATATACATAACATTCACCTTTTAACCCAAGCCATGCCTAAAAATTATGTACTTTTACTCAAATGCATTGCATTTAGCTTAAACACAGACATTTGAAGCCTGTCAGGCATTCAAGTTCAAATCTTCACATTAGACGAGAGACGATCATCAGTGAGGCTCATTTGGTGCTAGTTCTTCTTTTCTGCCATGTCCTGGGCTTAGTACTGCTGTCCACCACACAGCGGACTGAAGTTTGATCCCAGCTTAATACACCAACAAGAGCCCTTGGGGAAAACTCCCAATGCTACACACACCTACAAATACGGAATATCACTACTGAACTGTAATAGGAGCTCCTACCAAATACAAACCTGAAAATGTGTCTACATACAAGTGCATTAAGGATTAAAAAGTTAGAATCCATAACGCCTTAAATTTCCAAGCTTCTTACATCCCTATACATCCGTATTATGCAGAAACTACACGGACCACAATGCTGAGTTTTCATAGGTATCTAAAGTGTGGTGGGTCGTGACTTTTTAAAGGGGTTTAAATCAACTAAAACCACATTTTTTTAATTGTTGGTGGTAACAGCAAATCCTAAGGATTAACCAATCACAAGGTCTTGTGCTCATTATTTTAAACAGCTTTCTCGTTCTCGCTATAATTTCTCTTCTCCCATCAGCCCGTATTCCCCGTCTTACCCAGACGCAATATCCTCCGCTTTGCATTCCAGCAGCAGTAAAAAATACCTCATTTGTGTTGATACAAGATACACAGGATCAGTGTGTCCCCGGGGCAGATACTCTTGGACGGGTGGGGGGCATTTCCTTGGATCTGCGGATTTGTGCTGGAACATGCAGGACTAATCACAGCACCTGTGTCCTTTATGACATAGCTGAGCATCACATGACCAGACGGCGCTTTAGAGCGGGCCTGAAGCGGCCCAGGCCAATCGACACCTCCGGCTGAGCCCACATTAACCCAGGCAAGACAGAGAGATCCATCTCCCAACCTCTCCTCGCTGAAGGTCATTACTTAAGAAGTTTATGCCGCTTACAAACAGAAGGCGCTGGATTGCGAGAAAAAGGTTCTTAATGGTTATAAAAGTGAAGAAAAAAAAGTGTGGAGGAAAAAAAAAAAAAAAGCACGTTGATGATCCGGCCCTGTTGGAGAGTGATACCACATGCAGAGCTGCTTGTGTATCTGGTAAATATTATTTTGAGGTGATGGCTCATGTCCTCTCCAAAGCGGGCCTCTGAAGAGCATAATGTGGAACAGAAGGGCAGTGTTTCGCTCATTGTCCGGCGCATTAACCCCAATCAGCTTTGGGAAGGCATCCTGACTTCAGAGGGGCTGGGGAGGGGTGAGAGGACCAGAGATAGGGCATCTGGCTCAACATAACCAGGATTCCTCCCCTTCTGGAAGATTTAGTCTGATTGGCTCATATTTTACGGTGTGTACTTTGATACTCCTGGGGCCAGAATTGGAAATGGTTTAAGGACTCCTTTTTTTTCTTCTCTAAGCTGTTAGCTCTGGGCCTGTGGACCTCCATCACTATGCAGTGAAACCTGACGTTTGTCCGGGGAACTCCATCATTTGCGATTTTGGCAAAGTCACGACATGTTAATTGAACTCCCCGTTTAACAAGGCCTTTTTGTCTTATTGCCTGTCCTTTTTTGTTTAACACAAAGACTTTAAAGTGAAGTTTTATGTGGATCTTAGAGGTTGAGAAGACTACTTTTAGCTTCATACAAAACGCAATCGCCAGTTTTGAATTCTTTTCTTCATTGTGTGTTTGATTCTACTTATTTTTGTCCATTTATAGTCCATATTAACTCCCTTTAATTCAGTTGATAATACCCATAATTCTCACGTGCCAAAAGCAACAACATTGAACAAAGTTTCAGTAGAAGATTAGGAAGTTTTTTGCGGATCTTAGACATTGAGGACACTATTTTTGGCTTCATATTAAAAACATCACTAGTTTTGGATTCTTTTCTTTGTTGTGTATTTGTTTCAGTTTACTTTTGTTCATTTTAATTATCTTTTCCCTTTAATTAAGCTGAAAGTACCCATGATTTTTACATGCCAAAAGCAACAGAACATCAAACAAAGTTTCAGTAGAAGATTATGAGGTTTAATGTGGATCTTAGAGGTCAAGAACACTATTTTTGACTTTGTACCAAAGATATCACCCGGTTTGGATTCTTCCTTATTTTTGTCCATTTTGAGCACGTTGTTCGTTTAATTCTGCTGAAAATAGCAGCCAAAAGCAGCATAACATCTTCGACATGCCCGTTACAACTTTTCTTTGTCACAGATTGGATGGTTTGCATTACAGCTTAATTTCTGGTGCTTTTCTATGAGTCCACTGATGGTTCCTCTCAGTAAATGCTCCAGAGACCAATCCGCTGTGTGTACGTGGAACATGTCATTAATCAGAGCCCCCGGGTTTCCATGTCTCCTCATACTTCACGTCTGTCCCATCTCCACAGGCTCGTTCTCCAAATGTCAGCGCTGATGACAGGTAAGGCAGCCCCGAAAAGTCAAAGTGCCACTGTCACTTTTCTGATGAGCATGCCCTGTATGCTTTTAGCAGCATGCATATTCATCGGACCTCCCTCCACACTCAGCACCGCCCATGGACGGGGCCAGTGGGCGATTGTATTCCTAATTACATCCCCCTCTCATGCCCTCTAAGACCCCCGTGGCACCAGAGGAGGTTGAGGGGGAAGCCAAAGTGCATGCCAGGGCTCGTCATGGCTGGCATGGTGATTGTTCTTATAGCTCATCCAGCACAACTTTATTCCAACCTCCTAAGGGAGTCCCCTACTCACTTTTTTCCCCATGACGGAGCGCTTGTCATCTTATCCTGTGTGACAGAATAGCCTTGTAGAGTGCTGTGACTTATCCTGACTCAGTGATCTATCGCTGTTGTGTGTCAGGTCGAGCAGCCCTGCGTCAAGCGGCCTCGCTCATTCACACGATTAAAAATAAAGGTGCTGGAACAGGGTACTTTGGAGCCTTTTGGTTCTGTAAAGAATCTTTCCATAGGTAGTGAGTTGCTTAAAAGTCTCTTCTTTAGTGAACCAAATCACATCCAAGGCAGAGTTTCTCAACCAGGAGCTCATAAACCCCTAAGGCTTTGTGGTGACACTGTAGGGAATTTGTGACTGATGGAAATGTCAATGTCATATGTGTGTGTGTATATATATATATATAGATATATATAGATATATATATCCATTCAGTTTTATCATATGACACTTATAGTTCTAGTTTCTTGTTAGTAGCTAGCTATCTAAATCATTCTGCATGGGTACAACGTCTTAATCACACCTTAATGCTTAGAGCCACTTTCTAACGAATATGAGTATAAATATTGCTTTATTGAAAAACTAGCCTGCAAAGTCCATTTACCTATTGCTTGATTTAATATGAACCTACTCAATTAGAGGGGCAAATACTTTAGGCTGAAGGGGGTTCAGTTCATACAAAACTGTGTAATTAACTTAATAAGCTTCTTTAATTTTTGAATGCAGCGACTTTTCTTTATTGTTGTTTGACAATGCAAACTCTCTTAAAGGACCAGTATCCCTCACATTTCTTCCGTTACTCATAGAGGTCAACCGAAGATACTGTTTTATGCACCAAAACCAACCAAAATTCATTTTTAAATGATTATTAATCAGGCTGTTTTTGTTGCGGCACTGATGTGCATTTACAGTGAAATATGTAAATGACCTCCCAATGTTGCGTCTCATTCAAAAGGCCATCCAAGCTAAAACACTCCTTGTAACATACATCACGCTGTGGACCAAATGCATGGATATATGTAAATGTGTTTGTTTTTTATGACTTTACAAAAACAACTGATTCAAAAAGGACTGTTCCATTGGTGGACTAGGCGGTGAGTTGTACATTTCGTAACTTTCTACACATTGCACTGAACTTTTGTTTTATTAAATAAGCAGTTCTCCATGATATGAGGCCTTTAATATAATGTGATTAAAAAATATCAACAGCATCCCTCTGTAACAGAGACCCATTTGACGATGACCGCGCTTTATGAGGCGGCAGTCCATCTTTTTCCCCCGTGCTCTCTCATGCGAGAGGACACGCTGGAGCATGCATCAGTGCTGACACACCAATATCCGCTTTGCGCCCCAGAGTGGCGAGAGGCTTTGGCTCGACCGTGGTCCGGCCCCTCTTCCTACTGACTCTGCTCTCAACGGACCCCAACACCAGCGGCTCAGCACACACACTTCCTGTTAATGCTCAGAGAAGTCAGTGAGAACGTTCGCAACAAGCTTTAGAGTGAAGATCTCTGTTGTGACTGGTGCTTCTTGTCCTGATTACGATACATATTTGCTATAAATGTGAAATTCACATTTGAGACACATCAGCGTGTTTCATGTCGATGTATCAGGTTTTATGTCCTTATGGCATTCATAGTGCACAGATAAAAAACCACAGGCTCGGAATTGTCCACACTGTTCCTGCCATCTTTCTTTTTACCGTAATCTGTCCGTCCCTCCGTCTGTCTGTTCAAGACTCTCCACATTGTTTCGATGTGTCATTTAGCGTTAGCATTTTCTCTTTCTGTCTCTTTCCTGAGCAGCATTGGGAGATTTTTGTATGTAAGCACCCTGACCCACACCCCTTCCTAAGTACTTTTACCCTACCTTGAACGTTTCGTGAAACTCTGGTGACCCCCATACCGAGGTTAACTAATAACGGAGACGTTTGTGAAAGATGTTTCCCGAAATTTAACGTAATGAAAAATGTGTTTCCTCCTGTATTGCACAGCCTCCCTTTTCACACTCACGGTAGTTTGGGGGGAGGACGGGGAGGACGGGGAGGACGGGGAGGCAGGCAGGAGTTTTCCTGGGCTCTCGGTGTGTGTGCACCGCACGCCAACGCAGCAAGTGTAGCTAACAGAGCCGCCCCCTGCAGAGACTGAGGATCCACCTGCGCTGGGTCTAATGAGCAGAAAGTAAAAACAGACCGTCTCTTGATGGACACTGGGTCTGAGGGCACATCCTCTGCAGCTGGACACGGCAGTTAAACACGGCTCCGTCTCAAGGACATATCTCACAAATGTAGCGTGAGAGGAAGGATTCCCCAAAACTAATGGTAATTCTGTTCAAAGAGAAACAGTTTCAGCCAAGCTGGCGTTCTGCTTTTGCTCTGCCTAGCGCTGGGATGAATTTATGGTTTTATTTGCCAATAAAATACAGATGGTTACCAAAGAAAGTTTCTTTATGTTTTTTTTTTTTTTTCAGTACATTTATATTAACACTAAAAATGAAATATGTGCATACAATTAAAATTTGAAATTAAAATGATGTGGACCAACAGATTTCAGTGGACCACATTTACATTAGTAGGTTCTTCTGTATACAGTGAGGAGGACGAAAGTTTTAAGGCAGGTTTGTTTTTTAATTTAATATACTTCCAGTGCATACATCCACTTCAAATCTACGTACGTATGTGTACTTATAAATATGACCAAAAAAAAAGTATAAATAAATAGATAGAGAGAGAGAGAGAGATAGATAGATAGATAGATAGATAGATAGATAGATAGATAGATAGATAGATAGATAGATAGATAGATAGATAGATAGACAGACAGACAGACAGACAGATAGATAGATAGATAGATAGATAGATAGATAGATAGATAGATAGATAGATAGATAGAGATGGATGGATGGATGGATGCATGGATGGATGGATGGATGGATGGATGAGATCTGAACATCCCACTCTGTACAGTTTGTTCCATTATATCAAGTGGAAAGTTCATGGGAGATTTTATGATAAGGAAGGTAATAGAGAACTGATCAGTCACTGAAAATGAAAGGAGTTATATGATGACCTGAAAGGAGCAGGAATAGAAGATACACAGAGAGCAATAAAGTTATGTAGTTATGTAAATGACTCACAGTAAAGTATGAAAGTGGGAGCATCATAATATAGGGCTGCTTCTCTGTAAACAGTACTAAGAAGTTACACGCCAGCGATTGTGACTGAAGAGATGTACCAACTAATGTCAGAGCAGAATTCCATCTCTGAAAACTGGATCAAGGAGACGATATATGTTTCAACATGACAACAGCCCCAACAAACAGCTGAAACAACTCAAGATTCGTTTCTGAGGAAGAAGGTGAAGGTGCTTGCGTGACCTCGCCAACCTCCTGACTTGAATCGCGTTAAAAATTTATGGAGGATTTTAAAATTGCGAGTCCATCAGAGGGACCCTCGTAAACTTGAACACAGTTTGCCGAGAGGAATGGACCAAACCTGAACCCGCAGTGCTGCTAAAAGTAAATCAGCTTCCTAAGGCCTTGAAACTTTATATAGGTCTTGAAACTGTAATTGCAAATACCTAATTGCCATTAATCTATGTTGTCCATTTTTCCATGTGAATTTCGTATCTTTTCTCACTGCTTTATTTGTATGTTCATGAAGTGAAAAGACCTTACGCGAGTAAAACAAAAGGCGGAGATATGCACTAGAAGTATTTGAATTAACAAAAAAAAATGCCTCTGAGTAATGAAACACTGAACAATCTTCATTTTGGTTCGCAGCATTTTTTATGTGGCAATTCAGTTTCACGTTAAGAAAGGCTGTTTCCTTTCTTTCTTTCTTTCTTTCTTTCAGGGGTGTAGTTCTCTGTCAGACTTGCACCGTGGAGCAGCACATTGATAATTGTCTGTCAGAATCAGAGGCCGTTGACAGACAGCTCGTTTAGAATGTTGCGTGAAGCTATTTCACAGTTCAGTGTCAAGGTTGTGCTGCATCAACCAAATCCTCGCTAATCTCAGCCTGCAGTCAGCTCTACCTGACAGGCAGGAGCTCTTGGGCGGGTGGGTGGTGTGTTGACGTGTTTTTTTTCTCCACCACCGCGCTCAACACACACATTTCTGTTGGCCTTTGCTGCTACGGACACGTGGTGCCGAAAGGACTTTTTGACTTTTCTGCAGAAGTATTTAATGCACAGCAAATATTTACGCCGCTGTTCGCCGCGCGGAAACAACACACAGATATGTGCATTCTCACTTAATCAGCCGTTGCAAAACAAATGAACACGGGAGGGAAACACGGGCCCGAAAAAAAAAAGTTTGGCCGGTGCACGAGTGGCTCCCAGAGGAAGGCCGCCCTCATTCACTTCAGAGCTGATGTCCTGGAACACGAGGCTGAAGAGCCTTTTGTCTCTAGTGGGCCTTATTTAATTTTTCTGCAACAGTGATGTCACCCAAACACAGACGAGGATCATGTAAAAACAGTCGTGCTCGGGGTGACCAGGCTGAACCCTGCTTTTGTCCAGCAGTAAATTCAAAAGGCAATCTGGGGAAAACACAATATCTTCTTTGTCAGCACTCAGGGTCTATATCGCTGTGCCTCAGGATATCCCTTTCCCGAGAGGAAGTATTGCTCCCCCCTCGCTTGCTTTCTCACACCTTTTCGAATGGTAAAGTTATAACGAGTGTGTGTGTGTGTATGTGTGTGTGTGTGTGTGTGTGCCTTTTTTATCATGTCCTTCCAGCAATCAAGTGGCTCTAGGATTGAAGCAGATCTGCTTCTCATAATACTACTTTTATTGCAAATTAGTGCAGTTTTAATACAAAGTGCAATAAATGACTGTTTCATGATATGAGCTGGGTCAGGAATCGTGTCATCTGTGGCACAGTGATTTCATAAATACTGTTTATTCATGATGTTTGAGTTAATGTATAGTCCTTTGCAAAGGGTTTGATGCCTCATTTTAAAAGTTGTATTCATAATATTCACAATGTCAGGTTAAACTCAGCAAATGAAAAAAAGAAAATTTACACTATAATGTGCAGGAAAATGCCAAGTTTTCCCCTGTTGAGGGAAACTTATTTTCACTTTCATATATTCCATACAGCTGCGGCTACGTTTGGGCTGTGCCCGTTCCAGAAGGAGGCACAGAAGCAGACTTCCTTTCTTTATCTTTCTTTGTTTAAAGGACAACACAAACTGGCTCGAGGGCCGAAAACAGAAACAAGATCCTAGAACAGACACAACTCAAAATACCGTGTTGGAGAACCAACAAAGCAGGGAACACAAAGACAGCCTATATACTGTGAACTAAACACAAGACACATGATCATAATCATTACTTCATCCCTGGCCAGCCGAGAGCTATCACAGTTCTCCCTGACCAGGGATGAGACCTCATTGTTTTGTGCCTCATAGTGGTACACGACCGGTGGTGGCGAAATTACATGTATATGGTGAAATTACTGGAATATGCTTGACCCTGTTCAACTATAAGAATTTAATGAAAAATGAACATCTACTTTATTCTATCTAATTTATTCCATGGAAACTGATGGCTAAAGTTGGGAAAATTGAACAGAATGTTCTGCTGATGATGTGGTACGCTAGTGGTGCAAAATTTTTATCTCTACTCCACTAGATAACATAGAACATCGAGTTTACTGTTTTCCATCTACTGCTAGAGTACTATCAGTCCGTCAGCCCAACACTACTGGATCAGTCACTGCGCTGCCAGTCACTGCTGGATTTGCGATGTGGAATCACAGCACCACGGTTTTCGAGCAGGAGGAGAGACTCAGTTCAGCCAGTTCAGCAGGCTAGTGATCCCTCAGGTTGACAAAATCTTATGTGCCCCCCATCCAGTCAAAATTCTCTTTCACTGAGTGCGGTAACGTGTCCTGCACGAGCATATCGTTTAAAATTAGAATTGGGGTGTTTTCCATATAATCACTTTAGTTTAAAACACTTATAACTTCAGACTGAATTGGTGGGGCTAAACCCACGGAATTTGTGACATCACAAAAACACAAAATGAGCTGTTTTAAAAACACAAAATGAGCTGTTTCCATATATAGGCCATGTAAACTGTGGAGCAAACGGTAAGTTCTGTTTCATGCCTCATTCAGAAAGCACTCTGGACTGAAACATGTACAGCTTCAGAGTGAATGGGTGAGGCCATGTGGCTGAATTTGTGACATCACAAAAACAAAGCTGTTTTAATACCTTGCATTCCGTATATGAACCGTGGAGTAAATGGTAAGTCCTGGAACCTATAAGCTGCATCAGACTCTTATTTGAAAGAAAGTGCCACTGGGCCTTTAAGCTTGTAGAGGTGCATCGTTTGACGCGCGGCTTCGTACAAAGAGCCGTCCACTTTTCCGGCCTGTGGGGGGGGATTTCCTCTGGTGGAAGTGAAACATGAGTGATGTGTGTGTTTGGAGCAGTGGCCCGGAGGACCGCGGCTGTGTATCGTCTGACAGTAGAGACCCAGCCTGCCCTGTCTCCCCTCCTGCTCTGTACAGTCCACATGTTCTTCCCTCTCCATCTGCCTTTTCGGCCGGCCATGCAAAATCAATAGTGGCTCCATTTGCCGTATCATTGCCACATCCCCAAACTCCGGATGGTAATGATGCTACGATAACCCGCGGGGTGAGATGTGTAGGGCAGATTTTAGACTGATCAATACCACTGATGTGCATTATGCCTTCATTTTGCTGAGAGTATCCACCCTGCTCAGCCTGCTTATACCACACTATATGACGTCTCATTTGCAGCCCTGTACCTCTATGGTTTCCACATCTCAGCAGATTATAAATTGAGGCTTTTCTGCCGTGGAGCCCTTCTGTTTAATGGAATTAGATATAACAGAATTGACAACAGCACAGATTTCCTTGTATCCCTTCTCCTGTGCTTCGAGTGCGTGCTCGGTGGCGGTGCCTGGTGGCCTGCCCTCGGTCAGCGGCGGGCTGGATGACGAGAGAACCCATGACATCACTCCACTAATGGCTTCTCCCTAAATGAGCATCCTCACCTTGGGGAGATTTTTGCCAGGGTCCTCTCTGTTATGAGCTTCCCTGACAAACACCACTTAAGCCCAGCCTTGTGCTTCCTAAACACGTATTTAATCCCCTCATTAAAGATATATGAAACTAGAAATCAATGAGGGCTCTGGGTTAGATCCTCAAGCTCCTTACCGATGCTCTAATGGCTACACGCTGTTCTACATTATATATTCCACTTAGTGTCTATATACATTACAGTGCTGACTTGAGAAGTCCAGGCTAGGGGTGTTTAATCTAGGTGGACCTCAACGACTCGGCTAAAGCCACGGAAAAGGCCATTAAATGTTTTATTTATTTATTTTTCGTTTTTTTGGATTGAGATTTCTGGGAAACATTCAACGAGTGTTGATAGGCTCTAGTGATGTAATGGTATTTGATGGTATTCTTATAGTTTTCTGGTTCAGAGTGAATTAATAATGAATCACTGTATGCCACACCTAGTCCTTGCTATATTTAATAAATACTTCATTCATTCGTTTATTTCTTGATTCATTTACTGAAAATGAAAACAAAAAACTGAATATATACGCTCTTAAAAATAAATGGACCTGGAGAGATGCCACAGAAGAGCCAACTTATTGTCCTAAAGAACTTCTCAGGATGTGGATTTAAGGTTCTTTAACCCTTAGAACCACATTTTGCAGACTGTGCACGTGGCTATTTTTGGGCCTCATAACTCAGGAATTGTTTCAGTTATGAGAATGATACACACTTGCCCTCTCTAACTGTAATGGCAGTGAAGGAAAGGATTAGCAAGTGACTGTGAAAAACATGATTCAGTCCTTACCCTGTTATTAAATCTCCGTTTACTCTCGTTAAGCACCACAAACTGGGTGTGTTTTTGTCCAGAACTTTGTGAAGTGAGTGATCCAGAGCACTATGACTCATTAAAGGTTCAGACAGAAACAGTGAGATCCTCTGTTTATCCCTGAAGTACACATTAGATACTTATTTTTTGTATTTATAGAAACGCAATGAATCTATCGAGGGTTAGCAGTTAGGAATCCAATGTGTACCAACCAAACTAAAACCAATGAGGCGCACAGACAGGTTTCAGCACTTCTGTCGTACATGGAATCTGTGTGTGTGTGTGTGTGTGTGTGTGTGTGTGTGTGTGTGTGTGTGTTTGTGTGTGTGTGTGTGTGTGTGTGGGAGTGGGCCTTGTTGTTCTTTACGTGTGACCCAAACATCCTGCTTTGTTCTTTTCTTTCAAAAGAAAC
>JBBJLS010000001.1:29526164-29538574 GCA_037577275.1 Bryconaethiops microstoma
AGGTGATCAGTAATCAGTCCCTCATAAAGCAGAATGAGGTGCTTGTGTAGGAATTTAACAGACACTGGACTGGAATAGTTGTCACACTCAGAGATAAAATATATATATATATATATATATAAATGCATAAGACTTCACACGCACATGCATACACACACGCACACACACACACACACATATATATATATATATATATATATATAGTCTCCTAAAATCTAAAAAGTAAATGTACTCTGCCTTTTCAAAATTTAAAGTCAACTGAATAGAGATACTTTATTACTAAATTCTGAACAAGTGTTTCCAGTATTCCATCACATATTGTCTTGTCCTGATCTAAGAACTACTCTCCACAAAACTGGCCATAACTACATGCAGAGTCCGTTCTCCTTAAAAATCAGGGCTTTCCTCTGTTGCTGATGTTTGTATTTCTGTATAAAATCTTCCTTTTGTATCTGCTTGATTCACTTATCATCCCCAGTTTATTACACATTTCCACTCCAATTGTGCCTCGTTCACAAAAAACTAGAACTAAACACCCTTCAGTGCACTCGAAGCTTCTCCCTGGCCCGGTTTTGCACCGAGACTCTCTGCGATGCAGCAAATGAACTAAGACAGCCCAGCAAAGCAAACTGATTACAAATTCAATTACTGCGTCTCTGAATTCATTTGAGACGTAGGCGGATATCTGATACACTTTTAACCTCCCAGATCTTTCTTTTTGATAAGAGCCCCGGATTACAGGGCCCTGAATTTGCGCTGGGCTCAGACCGGACTCAGACTGGCTCGATGATATTAAAGCACAGATTGCAAACATGCGATTGTCGCAGAGATAAAGTCAGAAGCAGATTTTCAGTTTGTTTGCATGTTCAACATAAGAACACCTGTGAACACGCACACATGCAAGGGCTGCAGGAAGTGCACCCTGTTTTTTGTGTTTAAGGATTATATTTCAAAAATAAATTGATGAAAATCCCTAGTAAATCAACCAGTAGCACAAAATTTCGGCTATATATATATACTATATATATACTGTTCCACTCTTCCCATCTATATATATATATTTCAAAAGTATGTTTACTAGTTCACCAGTTCATTCTTCAAATACAATCTTTTCCGTTAAACTTGTCCAGTAAGCTGTAATAGACGTATATGGTTTCTGTTGCGGTAGATGGATGGATGGATGGATGGATGGATGGATGGATGGATGGATGGATGGATGGATGGATAGATACTGACCACACTGTCACTTTAACCCACTTTCATTTCAAAGCTGATCTCTTGTGAACTCAGCTCCTCACACAGTCCACCCCTCTTTAACACGCACTATTATCATATAGAGTGCATTATCCGAAAGCCCTTACAGCCCAAAGTCTTGGCCCTGTTTAAAATCCTCCTTACTTTACACAAAAACAGGAGACTGGGATGAAGAGAGCCCAGCAGCGTACAAAGCTGAAGCCCGACGCCCGTGTTGACAGGTAAAGTGCTATTACTAATTTATTTCTCTCCTCTTAGCGCCGGTAAGAGAGGAGGAAGCGGCGGCTGGGAGAGCAGCCTGGATGTCAGCGCTGTCAACCCTTCATTTCACCTGTCAGCGTGGTGAGTGACGTACAAGCGCTTGTTTGCCCTTCCTGTGGTCTTCTCCTGCGTGTCCTGACAGGCGGAGGGCTCCGGAGCAGCACATCGCGCCTCCTGCTACAGTAGGTCTCTATTCTACACACACACACACACACACACACACACACACATATGAGAGGCATCATCTTGAGAGACATCATTTACTCCTATAAAACAAAACCAGAGGAGAGACAAAACAAAAGGAAAGCCCTGATTTTTGCCCATCACGTGAGGCTGTGGTTGAGAAGCAGACGCTCCCTGATTGAGAAGTGAACACTGCATCACTGGATTCACTGGATTCAGCTGTAAAGATGACTTAGGATATAATGGATTTCATTCAAGGGGCAACTACACATAGAATCAGTACTGTACTGTCCATCAAATCACTTTCTATATGGAAATAGGTGCACATGCTTTACAAAGAATGCATGTGGATGCATAGTTGCTGGGTTTTTTTTTAGTTTAACAATAAAATCGCGCAAAGCGATGTCACGTTTTGTAGTGTTGGTACATATGTTTGTGTGTGTTGGTGTCTGTGTCAAGAAAGTGTACTCTCTGTAAAGCATGTGTTTATATCAAAACATTTAATCAGACCCTTGCACACAACTGTGCATGCATAAGCAATACTAGATCATTTATGGAGTGGTTATAAGAGGATATAAGAGACAAGACAGGTAGATATGAAAGGTATGGATGCCCTCAGACTAAATTGATCATTTTTACACAAACAAGTGCACTGTGGAAGTGGAAGTGGGGAAGAAACATTTAAATCATAGGCCATAAACGCTTGTATATTAAATGTTTGTTCCAAGTAATATATAAAATATTACCTTCTTCTGTAATACAACTTTTCTGAAAAGCGTGCATATTGTGTATATAAATATTTAGAGGGAGAGAGAGAGAGAGAGAGAGAGAGAGAGAGAGAGAATTACCAACAATTTCAAACCGTTTTACTGTTTTCGATCCAAAGTAGCTCTGATGATTAAAGCAGACAAACTTTTTTCGGTGTCAGAAAACTGTACACTAAATTGCACCCAGAAGGAGTTCCAGCTGAAAACATAATACTAACAATTTCAGAGCTGTCTACCATGTGGAGACGTCTCGCAGCAGAAGAGCTGGGCCGAGTGGCTGATCCTAATTTCCATAAGCGGTGTGAGAAGGTATTTCCTATGTTGGCTGCATGCGTTTGGACGGCTTGCATTCTTTAAGCACGCAGTCATGCTCTTTATGCCGCTCTGCCTTGATTCTGTCAGGCCGCTATCGAGCCCGGCTATCAGCCGGCGGCGCGGCACGCTGTGATTGTGGAGATACAGGCCTCTGTAATCACGGGCTGCCGTGCTGGGCTGGGGCTGTATGGGTTTGGGGTGGAGGTGAAGGGGTGCATGCTCCTCCTCACTCCTCTCTGGATATTTCATCACAAGAAGCCTTTGTTTTGGCAGAGGTCTCTCTCCTCCGGCTCTGCTGTCAGCCTTTGATCACGGCGAGGCCCTGTGTTTCGGCGCTCAGGCAGACGACAACACCTCTCCGCCCCGCCGTGGAATCCTTCCTGCCCCAGCCAGGTGACAGCAGGTGAGAAAATAGCCATGTTTCAGATGCGAGGCTGGATGAGACCTGCCTACAATGGGCCCCCATGCTCGCCCTGTACAGGTTAGTGATGCCCAGCTGATAAGTGGGCTAGGGGTCAGCTCTCACGCTGAAAAGTTTCAGCACCTCAAAGACATGTGAGAAACCGGCCCGCCCGGCTCCCTCGCCAAGCTTGCTACTTCTCAATTTAGCGAGTATGAAATACGGGAAACTTCAGTAAAATCCTGTTTATATTGCTTGTCTTCTGGAAGTCAGAATCAGAAAATGTTATAGGATAGAAATTGCTTATGGTATGACTGCACAGACACACACAGACACAAAGACGATATGAAATAGGAAGTTCTGTAGAAATACTCTACTCAAAATACACCATACAATATACACAAAAGGCTGAGGTGTTAATACTATAAATAACTTACAGTGATTTACTGGTAACACAAATAGTGGTTTGTGCTTGTTCTCTAGTCCGTTACTGTACTGTAATAGAGATCAATAATATAAATACTGTATATAAGTATATATTTTCTCTCTCTCTCTCTCTCTATATATATATATATATATATGAAATATATGAGATATTTCACATGGTGAGACTATTGCACATAACAATGCTGCACATACTGAAATGACTTGGCGCACAATTAAAACATTGCATATGATTTTGTACATGCTAAGACTATTGCACATACAATAAGATTCAACACATGACGTTAATAATCATGCCTTTGAAAAAGCACTGCATGCGCCACCGCCTGGTAAAAAGGAGCCTGCCTGAGCCTCCCTCCTCACTACGGGGCTCCAGTTGTCCCCTCCGAAGCTCACCTGCCTTTGCAGCTCCTGAGGCCTCTAATTGAATTCAGGTCCCACTATAATTGTGTTTGAAAACCTTTATTTTTCAATGTCGTCTCACTCTGAGTAAACACTGCACCTCCAATTAAAGAGCCTTCGCTTTATCTCAGGGCCGCATTTTACCTTTATTCGCTTATTTTTCCTCCTTCTTCTGTATCGATCCGCAGCTCTGCCAGCCCTCCCCTCGTTCCTCCCCTGGTGTGCTCTACGCGCTCGGCGTGCCCTGATTCTGTGCAAAGGAAGCGCCTCGCTCTCTGCCTGGTGCTGCTGGCCAAACTTAAACGCCTCCAAACCCTTCTGTCGATAATATTGATGTAATGCGTGGGCATTTTTGAGTGATCCGGCTGTCAGGGGGACTAATGACAGCGGATTGTGTGCGCGCGCGTGTGTGTGCGTGTGTGTGTGAGTGTGTGTGTGTGTGTGTTGGGGGGGGTGTGTGATTGAATCAGTCCCGCTCGTAGCTGGACGGCGTGCAGCCAGCAGAGCCGGTCATTGATAAAGTGTCAGAGACTTCAGCTGTTTGATTAGCCCTTCCACTAATGCCATGCTAAGCAGAAACATTACTCTGCCCCCGCTAGCGATGGGGAGAGGGCTGGGGGGGGGTGTGTGTGTGGGGAGCGGGGGGCGGGGGGGTGCAGGGAGAAAAATATACTCTACAGGGAAATTAACCAATGCGGATGAAATGGTGTACCAAGGAAATTCTTGGATAAATTAACAACGCAATTACATTACATGACACGCCGCAAGATGGATGAGGAAAACTTGGCCGGTATTATGTTCTGTTTTCCAAATTGCAATTTATTTGAGGGCTTTAATGGATGCCGTATTAAAACATCTTGGGCCCCGGTCAGGTTTCATTGTGTGTCACCCAGCCATGATTGATGACCCCCTCTTCCCCGCCATCTCGCCACCCCCCCCGCCCAACACACACACACACACACACACGCACACACACACACACCTCCCCTCTCTGCATTCTCTGCAGATTTGTAGGGAATTTTAAACATTAGCTACATTTATATGGATGCAGGAGTAAGCAATTGATTTTCTTATCGCTTAATTTCCCTACTCGCTGCTGCACTGAGCTGATAAATTTCAGAGCACTTGCTTCTTTCCCTCCGTCCTTATACCATCTATCAATAACGCCATTTGTCTTGGATCACATCTGGAGACTCTCTCTCTCTCTCTCTCTCTCTCCCTCGACTGTCCTTTCCCTTCTCATGATCTTTTGTTCTGGTCGCACCAATAGCTGAAGCTGATATTTTCTTCTCTCTGATGAAAATGAAAATGCTATGGCAACTCTTTTTTTTTTATTTCTGTAACAAATGCATTAGTGCATCAGGAACATCTGGAAGTCATCTCGCCTGAGCTTAAAGCGTTATGGCAATATCAGAGCTATTGGATTTTACCATTCATAATTACTCACAGGGCGTTCTGAAACCACACACTTCCTGCTCTGAGCTGAAGAGGCTCTAACAGCCAGTTCTGGGTGGTGTCACAATATTTTCTGCATATAAAGCAGCACCGCAGTAAATAAAGTAGATAAATATCCCACACTCATCAGGTATTTAAGATTGCATTAGCGAAGTTAATGAACCCGTGGTGCTCTACGCTGGCCCCTCTTTACATGGATAGATCATAGATAATGCACAGAGAGGTTCAGATTGTTAATAAGTGATCTGGTGAAGTTCTCAACAGTGGTAGGATTGGGCTTAGTACCGAGGTGAAAGCTGGGTTTGAGGTTTAAAATGAGGTTAAGTTTAGGACTAGGACTATATCCAGGTTTAGGGTTACAGATAATTAAAGTGTGAATATACATATTTGGTTAAATATGTCAAACGCAAACTTTAAAACCTGAAGCAGCTTGTCTCGACTGAACTCCTGTTACGTCTCATAAGATCAGACTGGCCTAAAAAGAACCTTATATAATATAATAAGCCCTAACCAGGTTGAAAAAAAATTTCTGGAGACCCCCTGCTGGCCACTTTGCAAGCAAGATGGAAATGTGAGCTTGGAGTATTAACAAAAACATAAGAAATACATTAAAACTAAAGTAAAATCAGTCTCCATGTCCCCACAACCCTAGTGTGGATTGAGCGTTTACAGAAATGAGAAATAAAATCAGCCAACAATTGATCATCAGCCCAATTGGTTGTAAGGGAATGGAGTTGGACCTGCCCTAAAAAGTCTATAGCGCGTCTGTAGTATCTGACCCTGTAGCTGCTATTATTATGTGATGTTTGAATTATGGTGTGAATGACAAACAGCTCAGTGCTCTGTGTCTAAAAGAAGGCATGGAAATAGTTGGCGATGTGGTTGGTTGGTCCTCCTTTGACACATAGCAGATATTCCTAGGATGTAAATTGCAGATTGGATGAATAATAGTTTGTTTATGATCTTTAGACCATGGGCTCGGGGCTCCTCCGGAATGTGCCGATTCCGAATGTGATCATATCATTTTATTCAAATGCCGTGTTTATTTACTGTCCGCGACAGGGGTGGGGAGTTCTCATGCTTAATTTGGGGAAATTTCAGCACGGCTCTCCAGTTTCCCAGGTCCTGGAAGTTTACGATTGAGAGGGAACGTGAAGTTGCTTTTGGAAGCCGAGCGGCTTTTAGAGGCTTTATCTAAACAAAGTTTGGGGTTTGTAAATAGCGGAGGTTATCTGGCCATCACTGCCTCCAGATGGTTTGTGAGACAGACCACCTGCTATGGGAATGCCTTCTCTCTCTCTCTCTAGCTCTCTCTCTATCTCTCTCTGTCTCTCTCTCTCTCTGTCTCTCTCTCTGTCTCTCTCTCTGTATCTCTCTCTCTCTGTCTCTCTCTTTCTCTCTCTGTCTCTCTCTCTCCTTCTCTCACTCTCCCTCTCCCTTCCTGGCCATTTTCTCTTTAATCAGCATTTTCTTTTTCTGTTCTCTGACCGTTAGACCCCTCCCATTTTCTCTATCCTGCCTCATGGGGGCCAAATAGGATGAAATCATTACTCTGCTGTTTACTATTCACTTTTTTTCTCGTTCCCCCCATCTTCATTTGTACTAAGCATTTCATTCGTTTTCACTCTTTCTCTCTGCCTCATGTACTAGTGTAGTGTCTTTCTATCCATCACTGCATTCATATGATAAACTAACTCTCTCTTTCTCTCTCTCTCTCTCTCTGCAGTGAGTAACTACAGCCATGTACTGGAGGGCCAGTCAGACTCAGATGATGAGGATAAGCTTCACATCGTCGAAGAGGAGGGGAGTCCTCTGAATGGAGGTGACGGAGACAGTGTCGCCCATGACGATGACCCCAACGGCCCCGAGGACAGATGGGATGAAGGTAACATCCCAGCAGGTTAAACTTCTAGAGAAGAAAATGCATCAAGGCAGTGAATCTACAGTCTTTAAATTGAAGTGGAGCGAAGCACTCACTTCAGTATAAAAAGCATGACCCGTATCTTGAAGTGCATTCTAAGGTTTGGTCCAGGCTAATGCTGTATTGAAGTGAGCCCATTCCTCCACCCACCGGCTTGTTTCTTTCACAGGTTTTTTTGGGTTGAGCACCACAGCTATCAGGCTTTTTCTTCATTGATCTCTATTATTGTCTGCTGATTCAGATTGAATTCAGAACTACACAATTGAATTACCTACTTATATCATGAGTTTGGATGAATAAATGAATGGACCAACAGAAAAATAGATATTTTTAAAGCTAGATTGAAATATGTTTTTTTTTTGTAATTGGAGGGAACTATGGTTTTCTTATACCAGTATAACTGGTTTTATGTATTATCAATAATTGAGACCAGCACCACTGGTTTTCTCCACTGATGTGAGGGCTTTTGCTTGTACTGAAACCTACTCAGTGATCAGGAAACCTTGTTTTTCTTCTAAAAGAAATTCAGGATGGTTCTCAGGCTTCGGCCGTGTTCCGGGTGGAGATTGTGAGATGAATAGTCAAGCACTGCTCGGGCGAATTCCTGATGATTAGCTGTAAGCAGATGGATGAGTTAGTGTGGAGCACTTGTGATTAGGGCAGTTCTGGAGGAGATATGAGCTGATGTGACTGATGTAGTGAGACTGACTGCTGTGGAGTGAAAGTGTGTTTAGTTGGTGTGGGTGTGTGTGTGTGTGTGTGTGTGTGTGTGTGTGTGTGTGTGTGTGCTGCATGAGTGAATGTAGGATATTAAAGTTAGCTTAGCAAACCACAGACATCAATACATGTCACATACAGGCACTAAAACCACTGCTAGTAAAGAACTATCTTACACACACCTTGAAGCAGTGCAGTGGGGAGGTTCACAGTAAAAGAATGACATTCGTTTTGGCTGAACTCTCCTAACATTAAAAAAGTTTGGGTCACCAAAATCCCACTCTCTTCCTCTGCCCCCAGACCCCCCCCCCCCCCCCCTCGCCTTCTCTATAGGCCACCACAGTCACCAAGGTGTAAAAACAGTGTTGTGAATTAGTTGTACCAGGGGTTGTACAGAATAAGCTACTGAGTACAATTTTAAAATCAAAATTTAAATTTAAAACATAGATAAGATAAAAAAAGTACAACAACTTAAATAAGGAACACAAGTTAAAGGTAAAATATGTAAGCTAAATTAGAGGGGTTTGTTTGTTTGTTTTTTAAGTTATATAAGGTAATATAACCTGCGAATGGTTTTATTCCATTTACATTTTCTTTTTTTTTAAATAAAGTTATTGAAAGTGACACTTCAGCAAAGCTAAAATAGGTTTCCAAACTCTGAAACTCTTAGTCCAGCATACTTTAGTCCTCAAAGCTGCTGCTGGGGCAAAGCAAATGCTACATCTTAATCAAAACAGAAAAGCTGTATATCAAGGATTTAGATTGTGAAATGTAAAAACAACACTTTTGTTTTGTTTCTGCCAAGAAACTGCTAGCACAGCAATCATCATGCCTAGTGTGAACTGGGCTTCACTCACTCACTCACTCACTCACTGACATTGAGCAAGCTGAAACTCTTCCACAAGATTCCACAGTCAAAGTCAAATAGCTTTTAATAAGGCATGTGTTTGTCTTTTGTATTCAACGTAGAAGGAA
The DNA here is from genome assembly GCA_037577275.1 of Bryconaethiops microstoma. Classification (NCBI taxonomy): domain Eukaryota; kingdom Metazoa; phylum Chordata; class Actinopteri; order Characiformes; family Alestidae; genus Bryconaethiops; species Bryconaethiops microstoma. The sequence goes on from JBBJLS010000001.1 coordinate 29,535,259, forward strand.
AATAGGGGAAATAATCAATTAGTTAAAAAATGAAGGCTAATTGGACATAGGAGCATATGAGCCAATATGCAGTTTTAGTTTTGGCATCACTTGCTTTCCAAGTGATGCCAAAAGAAATATGTAAGAAGTATGTTTTAAACATGCTGATGACCATGTGAAGTAATTTATCATGATAACCGGTTTGCTCATGGTCTAGTGGTTAGGTAGTTGCTCCTGTGATCAGAAGGTCGCGGCACCAATGAGGCTCCATTGAGCAAGGTACCGTCCCCACACACTGCTCCCCGGTTGCTGTGTTCCTGGCTGCCCGTTGCTTTACTTGGTGAATGGGTTAAATGCAGAGAAAGAATTTTGTGCTGTTTACACTGTGTGCTGTGTTCACACATGACAAATGGACACTTACTTACTTAAACATCGAATTGCCAATGGCTGCTGCTGTTCTTTTTACCTTCTTTTGCCCCCACACCCCCTAATGTCATAAGAAAATCAACATTAATTAAATTAGCTCAGCTTCTGATTGGAATTTGTTCCACTCTCTTTCGTTGTCTACTGATAAAGCTCAGATCATCCCTCTCCCTCCTTCCCTCCCTTACGGGGGCTGTAGTGGAGGCAGTAGATGTAGAAGATATTAGTTGTGTCACAGAGAGAGATTGGCCTGTCGAGATGTAATGTGCATTGCACTCTGCGCCCACACCACAACTATGAGATATATACACCCCTCTGCCTACACTACCCATAATTCATAGCCCTCCAGGCTGTAAAGCAGTCACTAGCAATATCAGCTCAACATCAACCCAACCTTCTATTTTTTTTCCTTTCTTTTTTCAGTTTATCTCAGATTTCAGTCTCTCCCACTCATTCTTTGTCTGTCCTTGTAGCTTTCCATCCTCTTTTTTGTCTTTGCTCTCCACAGCACCACCTAGTCCAGAGCCAGACTGACTGACTCTCTGTGGTCTCAATGTTTATTTTAAAGCCTCTTTTTTCCTCCCTACTACACCTCCACTTCATCCTCCCTCTTTTACAATAGAGACTCACTCTCACGCTCTCAACCTTCATGATTAGAAGCCGTCACTGCCCGCTTGCACACTGTCGGCTCTCATTTTCTGAGGAATGAAAACGCACCACTCCCATTCACAGCGAAGCAGCACAGCCATTACACTCCTCTATTACACAGGCCCTGCTCTGCATCATACATTACACAGCACTGTCAGCCCGGAATCCAGCCTCGAGTCATTGCACAAGCATTAGAACTGCGCCCACTAGACCTTTTTGGGAACAGCTAAAGAAGCCAGTGGCCTGAGGGCCAAAAGAAAGGGCTTTTATACCAGTCTTGCAAAAGTCACTAAACTCAAAGCAAAAAAAGGTTCTATCACTAGTAACAGGGGAATGGTTTCAGTAATATACAGAGACAGTTTAAAGAATTATTTACAACAGGTTCTCCATCACGGAGAGGTCATACACGATAATATACAAAGAAGAAACATTGATACAATAGAGAATTTAATAACTGACCACCGTAATCTTTCAAGCATAATCAGAATGGCCTACATAAAAGAATCATTTATTCATCCGTTGGTTGTCACTTTTCCATATATATAACCATTAGGATCGGTTAGGATAGGTTAGGTTACTTTAAATTTAGTTCATAACAGATAAGTCAGCTTTAATATAGCCAAGAAACAACACACACACCCTGAAAAATGAACAAGCGAAAAACACACAAGACATATGAAGTATTATTATCTGATCACATGTATAAAATAATAATAGTATTTGATAAAAATAAACTATATAGGAGAAAGTAAATACTAGTTCTTTAACCCCTTGCCCAATTATAATGTATAGTTCAACTAAATGATTGCTGCTGGAACAAAGCTATTTTTGTTCCTCTTTGTTGTGCATTTTGGAAGAAGTTGGAACTCTGTGGAAAGGAAGGGATTTGTCATTAAAGACTGAGCCAGTTAAATACTGTAAACTGTCTTGTATACAGGAATGGTAGGTTAAGTTGTGGCTCTCCAATTACTCCAATTCATAATTTGATTCACTGAGTTTCTGCTTCTTAAGGACAGATTTTCAAACCATGACACCAAAGAAAAGGATGAAATCATTCTATAAAAGCACAATAAAGTAAAAGAACGCCTTTAGCTCTTGAAATGGGGAAATGATGAGCAAGGGGAGTTTTTGTTTTCACTTCTCACCTCTACCCTTCTTTAGCTTGGATGCCTTTTATTGTGCTTTCACCCTTGGCTCACAAATGTGCTTCCCTAGTGTGCTTCCTTGGACCTTTTGTAAAGATTTTACACATTTCACAAGCGATAAAATGATACTAGCCAGAGCCCAGTTGGCAAAATGCTATTTCAGCCTGTTGGTGTGATTGGGCAACTTATACACATCTCAAGCCTTCTATTACAATAACCCTGATACTTCGCAGCAGGTCCTAGAATGTGTATTTAATGTGTTTTTATAGTAGATCAGGGCCCTAAGATCCTTGTATGTTCCAGCATTAATGAACAGTCTCTGTTTATCTTGAGTGTAATTTTTTATTTATTTATTTTTGCTTGAGTGAAAGAAGAACAGCACTGTATGGATCATCTCACCGCCATGTGAATAGAACCAAAGTTCAGTCCAGCTGGTCCAGTTTAATTAATGAACTGGTTGCAGTTGAGAACCAACCATCAGTACCTTCGGAAAGCACAGCAGCATGCGTGTTTGTTGGATAAAGTTTTATTTTGACTTCTATTTGACTATATTTTACTCTATTTTACTTTTTGTCTCTGTGTGCCTTTGCAGTCATAGCATAAACTGTTTCTTCTGGGATCAAAGTGTTGTTATCAGATTCTGATAACAATACTTTACACAGCACAGAGTAGAAAGAAAATGAATATAATAAAGCTAACAAGTAGGGAAGTTACTAAATGTGGAATTTTCTAGGAATGAAACACAGTAAATAAACAGGTTTATTTTTTATGTTTGCCTTGTTGGTTTGCCTACACAATAATGTGCAACGGTCTAGTGCCGCCCCTCATTCCTTCATATTTTGCTTCCAAAGATGCAGACCTTCTGGTATTTTTGGTGTAGTCCTGAGGAACAGTTCTCCAGGCTTCCTGAAGGACTTTCAAAGATTCTCATTTTCAGTCCAGTGACCGAACCTGACCAGTTTCAGAGGAATGTTTTTTGTTTGTTAAGACACACAGTGACCTACGTATGAATCATTTAAGCAGAACAAAGAGCATCTAACTGATGTCCTGAACCAGTGAAGAACCAGGAGCAGATGATTCCAGATGATCAGGCGGTGATCAGTATACTGGTGGTGCTGAAT
>JBBJLS010000001.1:29812715-29831119 GCA_037577275.1 Bryconaethiops microstoma
TTTTATACTTTTCCTCATTAAATAAGATGTGATTCAGGTGATCAGTAATCAGTCCCTCATAAAGCAGAATGAGGTGAATTTAACAGACACTGGCATGGAATAGTTGTCACTCATAGAGACGCCGATTTCAAAATAAATTGCAGTGGTCTCTTATTTTTTTTTCCAGGAGCTGTCTATACATCTATACAGTGAGACAAGATGGACTTTACAGAGTACAAAATATCACATAGAACACATGTATATAAATAAACTATACATAATATGCAAGTGTAATTTTTACAACATACAAAAATTGACAAATGTAACGAATCTTACCTGAGTAGTCATGTGTGTTCCCAAAAAAATACCAAAAGAATATTGTCATATTTTATCTGATTTCTAACTCAGAGTTCTTTAAAATTCTGCTGCAGTGCAGGTTCTAAACTTTAAATCAACATTATCGACAATAGTGTCTAAGGTGAGATATTTTAGTAGAAGTTTTTCTTTTGTTTTTTTTTAGTTTTTCAAGTTTTTGCCAGCATTTGGCATCAAAACAAATGAAAAAAAGTTTTTTAAACCTGTAAACCTGTAATTCCGTCAAGAAATCTAATTAATTTAATAGCATTATTTCATTTGAACAGTACAATAGAGTTATAATAAATTGCATTGCTCCTGCAGTGTTTCACCACTGAAAATTATTGACTGGAAATGAGACAGACCCCCAGTCTGTAGTTTGTCTGATAAGCTGATAGGTCCACATTTCGTTTACATTTACGGCATTTATCAGACGCTTTTATCCAAAGCGATTTCCTTTCCCTAACTACAGGGGGCAGTCTCCCTGGAGCAACTTGGTGTTAAGGGTCTTGCTCAGGAACGCAGTGGTGGAATGCTGACGGTAGGATTCAAACCCATGACTCTTGGCATAGAGGCAAGTTTTGACATCCAGTGTAGACACCCTGAAGGCTTTGTAATGCAAAGTAATCGTGTCCATAGGTGTCCATTTGTTATACGTGAACACACCACAGTGCACAGTGTAAACAATGTGAAATTCGTTCCACTAGCAGTTCCTGGACCCATGACCTTCTGGTTGCAGGGGCAACTCCCTAACCACTAGGCCGCCAGCTGCTATGATGTGATTCTACATTTGAAAACAAATTGAGAAATTGACCTTTAGTCACTAATCATGTAAGAAATTTGAAAAAGGTTTAAAGAAAATCTATCAACCAGTCAATCAATCAATATGAATACAAAATTAAAAGAGTAGTTTAGGGAAAAATCAGATTATAACCAATTTCCATTAAGTCCAGATATAATCAAGACATGCTTAATCTCCAAACGTTGCTTCTTTAGTGTAGAACTGCAACTGTGATGCTAACGTTGCTAAGAAACACAAGAACTCGTCAAGTAAATAGTCCAGGGAGACATGAGAGACACAAATAGTCAGAGTCACAGATCAATGAGGAGAACTTCTTACTACAAAGGAGACTGGAGTTCTCCCTCGGTCCGTTGAGTAACACAGACGAACACGAAGGCAAGGGAGAATCTTGCCCGACGTGTGTCAGTGACCGCACCCCAGCTGCTGGATCGGCTGGCTTTTAAAGCAACAACACAAACACAAAAACCAATCACAACCACAACCGATTACTGAATTAACCCATGAGACGAGACACCTGGAAACACAAGGAGAAACTAACGCAGGCAATCACTGGGAGAACATGAGGGCTGACACAAAACAAACCAAAACATACCAACACGTGGACAGGGTGGCATGGCAGGGAAACCCCAGCTCAGAGGTCCGGGGAACTTGACCGCTGGAGGCATGGCAGAGGCGGCACAGATGTGACACACTGTACATCAGATATTTCCTACCTTTTCCATTCTTTCATCAGGAGACTGGTGGTTTGATGTTGGTTGGTAGTCAACCAAATAGCCCACATGGTTTCCACATCACCAAAACTTCTCTCAACCCACACAAACCGACTCCAGCTCTTCATAAAGGTGGTCCAGACTTGTAGATGTGGTTCGGGACACTGTGAGCTCTAAAAGTTTAACAAAACGTCACCACCGCAGGCAGCTGTTTCAGACCACACCAGGGCTGGTATTCACAAATGAGCTGAGTCCTAACCACACCAAGTTCTGCATGACCTTAATTACAAATCGGCATGCGATTTGGGTGGGTTTAAAGAATTTTTGGTGATTAAGTTTAATCGGAGTGGTTCAGGCTATTTGAGGGACTACTGACCTCTAGTGTTTGTTAGCAACATTAGACTCGTAGGCCCAGTTCTAAACTAAGGAAGACAGATTTGGACTCCAAGCGCGTCTCAGCAGATCGACCGCATCTGGCCTCGGTGGAAAATTTAACAAATGAATATTCCACCAATCTATTCCTATAATAAGAAGCACAGAGCATGATGTCCCGCTGTCACTAGTGGATCTCCTCCCAGGCTTGTTTTCTGTTTGTGTCTTTAGGGGGAAGGCGTTGGGCTGTATTATTTAAAACAGAGCTCGTTGTCTCAGTTCCCGTTTTAATCACACCATGTCAAAACTATGTGGATTAGAGGATTTGCATTGTTTCCAGAAGAAGTAGGCCAGTGGTTTTACGAGACATGAAAACGAGAGAATGTTTTGGAGGCGGGGGAGGGTTACTCCCCTAGATAGAGTCCAGGCCCTGATGCTGAATTCCAGTGGGAAGATAACACAGCCACTTGGCTTCAGCTCTTTGTGTTCCTTTCAGCACTTTGGTAATAACACCCAGCCCCCTCTCCGTCACAGGCTCCGCCCCTAAATAGCAGCTCCCTTTGATTTATGGCTGATTCAGGACAGATGGGATGGAGACATACCTCATATTACAACCTCCTGGGAACTCAGTATTTTAGGATTGTGAGGTGCTCCTGCACACACCTCCTCCTGACATGTGTGTGACAGGTGTGTCATATCCCGTCTCAGAACGCTCCATTGTTCCAGAATGCCACGCTTCCTCCCATCTCTGTCAGTTCAGCAGCATGTCTGCGTCTATTTCTGGGCTATTTCAGGTGCGGCAGCTTTAGCCAGATCAATATGCCCAGAGTGAACATGATGCTTGCACTCACCTTCCTCTGCAGTGCGGAGAAAACCAGGGGAACAGGAGACATTCTGTTTCAGAGGCAGGCGCTGTGTAGAGCTATGGATTAATTCAGAACCAAAATCACTACAAGACACAATGTACTTAAAATGTGCTTAACCCTGCCTTAACTTAGCCCTGAAAATACACCAACCCCCTTCATTTGAATTAAGCGGTCGTTAATTTGTGAAACCGAACCCTTAATTTTACCTTAAAATTAGATTCAATGCATGAGTGTGAAACCCCTTAATCGTGAATTTAAGGTATTAATTCAGGAGGTTCTATTATTTAAGGGGCAAATTAAGGGGAATATTCAGTAGTTTTACCTCTTATTCAGTGCATCTTTCTCCTTAATTTGAATTTCGTAGTGAATATTGCACAGTAGTAAAGGATTAAATGTAGATTGCTACATTTAAGCCTTTACTAATGAACGGCGCAATAATAAAGCACAATTAAAAAATGGTCTATAATAATTCTGCAGCAAAACATAATTAAAAATCTAATAAAGCTCATAATGATTTAGTCTCTCAGGGCTGGATGAATAAAGACCACTTGATAAATACTTTTGATGCTGGATTGTGGCCTTATCAAGTTGTTGGACTGGATTAGAAGCTTTACACTCAAGGTCCCTCCCTGAAATTTCTCATGATCGTCCCCAGATGTTCCTTATGCTTTGATGTTTGTTTGTAATTGTTTGTTATGTTATAATATTTGTTATGTCAGAATATGCTTTTTCTGTATATGTGTAGTACCAGAGTTTAGCCTTTCCATATTTCTCTTTAATTTAATTTAATAAAATTTAAATGATTTGATAACCATATTGCAATGTCTCAAGGGTCGACTCATTTCACTACATGTTGTACTTATATGTGACAAATATTGAATATTGAATCTTAACTCTTAAATCTTGAATCTTGATGGGAGATCACATCTGGCCCTGCAAGACTAGTATTGATCAAAAGATTAGTATTTGTTGTTGTTGTTGTTTTGTTGTAATGAAATAACACCAGAAACGAACCTTAAAACCTTCAGAAGAGATTTAATGATTTCTGAGACCTAATATAGTGATTTCTGACACATCTCTGACATTTCTATCTCATTTTGTTTAATGGAGTCATTATGCTTGTTTTTAAACAGGTATTAAAGTCTTTACTGAATTTTGGATGGAAAATGTTTTTTTTTTTTTCTCTGATTGAGCATTTTTTACTTTTCTCAGCATGGATATGCTTTAGTTAATACTGAGTTGGGTGAAAACTTTTATATTATTTACCTAAAATAAAGGTAAATAATATAAAACAAAATAAAATAAATAAAATTGAATGTATCTAGGCCAAAGTCAAGCAAGCTCTCCTATTGGTCAGGCCTTCAGGAGCTGGAATGATTTACAATGGTTGGGACCAAATGAATGAGAAAAGTCACTTCAGGCCTTCCAGAAGTTCTAGATATGACATATGTCCATCATCCAACCATGTATCAGTCAGTTAGAAAAGTAAAACTGCTGCTTCTTACAAGGTCACATATATGTTAACATGTCAGTCACAGCAAATTAAACAAATAAATAACATGGAATGACTTTTACAAGCTTTGCATTCGATCTTTAACCGGCACCATAATTAGTGTGAACACTATTGGAAATCTATAGGGACATAAGAACAAAATAACCTTAATGGGGTTGTTGTTTTTTAATCATGACCCAGAATGAAGACCCTATCTCTACTGAATTCCTTTTGAATTGTACTTATTAGAAGTGTAAAAGCTTGCTACCATATTATAAACAATATAAATGAATTGTCCAGACTTTGGCTTTATGGGTAGATGGCACTCATTGAAGCTCCACTCAGCCTTCTAAGCCAAAATGCCAGGGATGTGAAACTCTTTGTGCAGAGAATTGGCACAGCCGGGTGCAGAGCCGGTGGCACTCAAAACAGGCGGTGACAGCCGAGATGGGCAAATTGACTCTGTCACTCAAGTTTATGCAGATTTTCGGTCTGGGACTGTCAGCTGAAATCTGAATATGGGTCCTCTAAAACCACAGAGGATGAAGAGATGCTGAACACACTTCCAAGGCCTTAATCAGCAAAGGGCTCTGTGTAAGAGATGAGAGGATCGGACTAAAGGATCAGTTTAGGAAAGATTTAACTTCATATAAACAAAGAAAAATACACAATTTGATTAACTATAATTCATGTAAACAAAGAAAAATCCACGATTTGATTAACTATATAATATATACAAACATAAATAAAAATAAATGTCATAATTAATTTATTTAAATTAACCAGGTATCGTGATTATAATATTTTTTGGTTGGAATTTTTTTCCCTCTAAGGTATCTTGGTCAAAGCCAAGCGATCTCTCCCATTGGTCAGGCCTTCAGGAGCTGGAATGATGGATGGGACCAAATTCACGAGAAAAGTCACTTTAGGCCTTCCTGAAGAAGCTGAATTATAAATATCAGAAATAAAGATGCTGAAGTGACAGTAAATAGGAAGCATCTCAAATGTGTAAGAACTTTAAGGGCTGAAAAGCAAGTGTCTGAGGAAACAGACATTTGCTGCTCTTGCAGGTTATTTTTGCGTCCACATTTCCAAGTCGGTTGTTACTCCAGGAGGGGAGACGGGGACAAAGTTAGAAACTCCAGCGCTACGCAAATCCATCATACAGTCATACCTCAAGCCTCAAGTTGACAGAAAGAGATAAAACAGCTTTTGAAGGTTTGAGTCCTTTTCTTGGCCTGTGGGGTTATACCAGGACTAAAGATGTTCCTGGGTTCTGACTTTCAGAGAAGTTTGACACTCCTGCCGTCTCCTGAGGGAACCTCTGTTCCTAATACACTCGAGAACATCCTGATCCAACAAAACTACTTCAAATCCCAAACCAATTAAGAAACTGTTAGGACGTGTCCGTTAGCAGCATGATATACGTACAATGTGTGGATTTAAATTGCAGTGTGATTGGTGACCATAGACCAGGGTTAATTAAAGATAAACTTATTTTGCCAACAGGGGTTTTTGTGAGTCTTTTTCAAGTTGGTCTGAGTAAAAGAACCCACTGCATTTCCTCCCTCTGTGCAGAACTGCACCCTCAGACCTGCACCTGCCGGATATCACCTTGTACACCGAAGATCAAATATGGTTTGATCTGACGTCTTCCTCTGAGCTCTTTTATGTTTCCAACAGAACAGAGGAAGAACGTTTGGACATGTGGTTTTTCCAGTGGTTTTCTTGTGACCTCTGAGTAATTTTCCCGACAGAAAGGTTTCGCCGCGGCTTGACATTTTAGCGCTGTGCGCCGCGAAACCGCAGGGCCTTCACTTATTCATACTGGCCTCGTGCAAGTTCATCACAGTGAGGGCTAGAAAGCACCCAGATCTGAACTCGGCTCACTGCATCACCGCAATCTGTGACCGCGCTGTTTGTCATTATTACGTGGGAAAATGGATGTCCTGTCACTGGACTGTTGTCTCGTCCCACTTTATTGCAAGGTTACCTGACGTGTCACTGCACATGGCTGCTCGCCGTTTTACAGCTCCATCTGTAGCAGCAGAGCTCCTCTGCAGAGTCTGAAACTCAACAGCCTGAGGGACGTGTTTATAGATCCCTCCCTTTTCTAAATACCACACTTTGCATAGGTAATTGATGACTGTTGTATGGGCATATTCCAGAGACATTAAGCACCATTACATATTAATGCGCAGCCTTCGGCGGCCTTAATGGGCCTTTGTTTTTCCTTCTATTTTCTTCAGGGTTACTTATGGATGTGTCTAGTGATTCTACATGGTGGGATTCACTAATGCTAATGGTCAAATAAAAGTGTGCTTTTGTGCCTAAGACAAAGACCACAATTAACAAGAGTGGGATCGTAATTTGAGCAGGAGCAAAACCTCAGCTCTGAAATTAGCTGTGAGGAAGTAAACGAGAGGAGTTAAATTTCCCATCCCTTGCCCGAGTGCCCTTTTCCCCACATCCCTGAGGAGGAGTGGGAGGAGGGGGAGGCAGATGAAGGAAGAAGGGCTTCTGGAAGGGGGTTGCTGGGGCAAGGTCCTGGGGAAGGGTCAGATGGTAATGTGGCAGTGGTTGTAATTAATCTCCAGGTTGATGAGTAGACGGGGCTTTGCATCTGCACTTAGCCTCGTACTGCCACTCCTGATGGTGGACCCTCAGGACCCCCGGGGCCATCCTTCATTCTTATTTATGAGCTTCCATCCTGCTGCTGCGCACCGACAAATCGATCCCTCAAGGTCGAGAAGGAGACTCGGTGACCGAGGAACGCGTTACTGTACACTGGATACACTGAATGGAATGTAGGCACCATTCAGCCTAAGGAGGTCCAACACCATTTGAAGCCCTTTAATCCAAGACCCCCTGGTGCCAAGAAATCCTACTGTTTCTTTAAAACAAGGTGTACCCAAAGGTTGTCAGTGGCTGTGCAAGGACACAGCCGAGGAAACCACAGGGCACTAGGCCGGAGCACTGTATGAGCACACTGTGATTCATCTTTTTCTTGAGGTTTAAGTATTTGCCCCAGCAACACCAGGCTAAAGATATCATCAAATGAAAAAATGGCTTAATCACTTTCACAAGGACATTAAGCGTAAACAAAGTCATTCAGAGTGGGTTCGATGTGAAAAGTTTCCTTGTGGAGAAACTTAATGACTTGGACAGCGGTGGTGAATGGAACCAGGGGCCACAACTTCTACACAAACAACATAGCCATTTTATTTTCTACCCACAAGTGAACCTACACATGTCGGAGTGTTTATACATAAAGTAAAATAATGACAAATCTGAAAAAATAACCACCTATGTACCTCTCTGTCATTTAAAGTGTTTTGGAAAATATATTTTTTAAGGGCAAAACCTTTTCAAAGCTATCATAAAGCAATATCTCATGCAATAGGCCGTGTATTCATCCATTTCATTTTAGTGTTCAGTGAGGATGCTTTAAGAGGCTTTGAATGAGTCTTGACATCTTAAACAATGAATTAAGCATTTTTTTTAACTTGAAAGGTTTGTTTTTCAATAACAAACTCTTTCGGTCCAGTCATCATGAAATGGTAAATGTATAAGAGAGCTGCCATAATTAAAAAACAATAAATTAACAAGGCTTTTATGGCAGTGACCATGCATCCCTGCATAGAGCCTAAGGACAGTAAAGTAGTACGATTTTAGATTCCTCTCCTGACTCTCATCATGTCTCATTCATGCCCTCTTCATTTTGCCTCTGAATGTGAATAAAATGAGCAAATCTCTGAGAATCAGCATAGACGAGCATGTCAAACACTTCAGTACAGTTCATAATAACTTCTGGTTCTCTCCTAGGGCTGACGGAGTGCGTCAAGGTTAAAGTAAAGGAATGAAGGAAGGACAGGCCTGAGAAGTGATGCCCAGGCACCATGACACATCGCTGGCCCGACTTCATCACGCCGTCCCATGGGGCGCCCTGGGTCCTCCGCCATTTTGGAACAGCTCAACTCCATGGACTGCGGCGTAGCTTTCGCTGGCCTTAGTCACCCCGGACTGGAACATCTCCTGGCTTTGATTCAGAGACCCTGATTGACACTGGTGCTTGCTCCTAAAGCTCTGTCCTAATGACTTTACTACACAAGCCTGAAACTCTACATGTTCCACAGTTTCTTAGTAGCATAACTAATATCTTCTACAGATTTCAGCAATCTAATATTGATCATTTCAAATCACACTGTGTGACATGGATCTAATAAAGTTGGGTGTGAAGGTGTGCAGATGTACAATTATGTGTGTGAAGGTGCCTAGATGTATGACGGTGTATGTGATGGTGTGTGTAAAAGTGTGTAGATGTATGATAGTGTGTGTAAAAGTGTGTATGGTGTGTGTGAAGATGCGTAGATGTATGATGGTGTGTGTAAGGGTGTGTAGATGTATGATGGTGTGTAGATGTATGATGGTGTGTGTAAAAGTGTGTAGATGTATGATGGTGTGTGAAGGTGTGTAGATGTATGAAGGTGTGTGTAAAAGTGTGTATGATGGTGTGTGTGAAGGTGTGTAGATGTATGATGGTGTGTGTAAAAGTGTGTATGATGGTGTGTGTGAAGGTGTGTACTGGTGTTCTTACATTTCTGCTCCATGATGTTTGGATTTCGTTGATAAATATGTGATTTCATGCTGTGTTTTGTTCGGCTGATCAGTAGACGTAGGTCACAGCAGCACACACTAAATTTCTGACATTGTCAGAAAATAATTGCAGTCTATCTTTGGTTGTCATGACAATGGCCATCTTTGAACCTTTCTCACAGAATGACGTAGGACCAACCCACGACCAAATAAAGAATTTCACAATAGTAATCTTTCATCTGGGATGGCCCAAAATTGTACAATATACACTGGGCATAATAGGAGCTCACACTGCATGCTTTCACCTGCAAATTCTGTCCACTCAAAGGAACTAAAAGACATGTGTCTGTTTCATCTGTGTCTTTTTGAAATTCCCCTCCTTACGTCAAGCAGCATGCACTTCTTTATTTACCTGCTACCTACAGGGCATTTATTCCCATGTTTGTGCTGCAAATGGAACGTTGGAGGCTGTGTCGCTGCTTCAATATAAAGCACAAGGTTTAGTCATTATTCTTTTTCGACAAACAATAAGGCGGTGAAATTTTCGGTGCTGTGTAATTTCTCTGATGTCTAACCTGCCCGGGTGTAGGCCTTTGTTGGGCTGGCAGCAGATGTATCTTATGGGGAATCTCAGTTGGAAAGCACTGCAGGCTGTGGCACTTCATTCCGAGCTGTACAGGTTGGCTGGAGAATCAGGCTGGATGAAAGGCAATTTCGGAATAATTTACAGGATGTCACACATAAATGATGGCTTGCGTTCCCTTTGTGAATGTTTTCCATTCAAAAAACTAGGGTGGAATTTTTTCATTTATGTAGTGTAGCCATGTGATGAAACCTTAACAATTCATTAACTACCTTGTTTTCTCCCCGTGGTATCAAAACAGGGAGTAGCTCCTGAAATGTTCTGGACTAATATTTGTTTCATACCAGGAACCTAGACCTGTATCATACGTAGAGCTGTTATGTATTGAAGATTAAGCAATTAAGGATTGCACAGCTATAAACTTTTAGTAGTTGACTAACTGTTCAAAAACATGGCCAGTTAGTCCAGCCCAGTCCACTAGTCCATCCAGCTTCTATACCATAGTTAAAAAAGCAGTGTTCCAGACATTCCAGTGGTGTGAAGTATTCAGTACATGGTAGAGCTTTAGTCAATACCACCTTTGTTGAGTCCAAGACAAGTTCAGGATTAGTTGCGTCCAAGTTCAAAGAGATCTGAGTCCAAGTCAAGACTGAGGTTTGAATCCAAGATCGAAAAAAAGTATCCTCTTTGAGACCTATTGGCGTGTTTGTAATGTGTGAGATTTTAGAGACAGTGTATCTGCTAGTGTAAGAAGATCATTTTGGCCTAATATTATCTGTAATGATCAGAAAGCGAGCACAGTGGGGCATCACTGTAGGATCAAATGAGGCCATTATTTACTTTAAGTAAAGCTGTTTCGTTTTATTCTCCGGGCTCGCCAAGATCATGTCTGCGGCCAAAATGAAGATAATGAGCATGGATGCAACGTGCTCAGAGCGTGTGGAGATGAGTTTTGGCAGGCATGTGACTGGTTATCAATTCTGAACAATTCTGTTATTCTGAACAAGCTCAATTAATCAATGATTTTGTTGCACCTGGTTTTGTTTTGTTGACCACTGTGGGCGTTTTTTCACCATAGAGGCAAAGATTTTGGTGTAGCATAGACTCTAGTATTGCAGCCTTGCTAAAAGGTTAGATGTGTAAGTGCACAGACAGTCAAATGTGAACCGTGCAAAATCACCACAGCTTTCAGAACCTCGACTCTCACATAGACTTGAAACTGGCTCTGGCTAAACATGCTTCTGTGCACCAGATTCATCAGTCTGATAGGAAACAAATGATAGCCAGCAAACAGCTGCATCTCTACACATGACCAAATCTTTCAGAGTAGGATATATGCCCAGCTATGGAACCAGGAAACATTCCAGACCCATCGCGGAACCAGAAAACACGCACAGCCCAGTCATGGAACCAGAAAACATCCACAGCTCAGTCACAGAGCCAGACGTTTTTCTGAATTTTGTTTGCAGCCTTACATAGACAGTAAATGAGGTATCCTTGTGCATTTGCTGACTATTATTCTCCTTCATTTGCTTTTGGTGCACCTCTAGACAATCGGCGATTTGCTGTTTTGGATGTCAGTTTTGGAAGTCAAGTCATGGCAGCTTTAGAAGGCCCATTCTAATCAGAGATGTGATTCTGTGAAGCTGCCCAGTCTGATTTATAAGGCTGTATTTAGGTATGTTCTTACACAGTTGAACTGTTTTTATCTTGTTTAGTGTTTCCATGCAAATGAAGTACTTTTATTTTTTAATAATATGGATTTCTATTTTCCTCCTGCCTGTTCACTGTGGTTTTTTTTTTTTTTACCGCTGCTGTATTTCAGACATTGTTCCTGCCCATTAGTGGATCGATTGGTCAGCTAGTCTGTGCAGACCCTTGCCATAATAGATATGCATGTAAACAGCACAATGGCCTCGCCACTCTAAGGGCAGCAAGAAATGCATTGCTGTCCATTTTATCAGCTCCATTGAACAGATAAGTGCACTTTACAGAATTCATGTGTTAGCCCCTTTACTCCCTTCATCAACTGCCAGGACCTCTAGAGGACCACCAGTGAACAGGTTTTATTTGGGTGGTGGTTCATTCTCAGTACAGCAGTGACCCTGACATGGTAGTGGTATGTTAATGTGCTCTTTTATGGACAGTGGAGCTGTTAAAATGGACAATGAGTGAAGACACAAGGTTTGTTGATGTAAATCTCACAGGATGTACACAAATACTGCCTGATTCAAAAGTCATTGCGCCTCTTTGTTAGTTAAAGCATAGTGAAAGCTTGGCGAAGCTGATATCACTGATGACTCTTTCATGTGTTTACTCCAGTGCATTAAAATGCCACTGTGGTCCCTCAATTTCATTCACTAAGCCATTGTTCTGGTCTGCACTACTCTAGCGTGTCTCCAAGAGAACCCTGACCTGGAGTAGAATGAGCTGAGAACATGGCCTGTGTTCAGCACTGATAGTGATGCTTATCTGGTGTCAGGACATCCCTATAGCTCACAGCTCTCCCGTTCTACACGCTGCCAAGCCATGTCTACTTAATAGCATTATCTCTTTAAAAAGATAAGGTTAAACATCCCTCTGAACATCCAGCGGAAGACACTGAATAGATCGATGGCACTACCGCCCATTCGAGGGCAAGGAACCAGATGAATGACTTCTTTCTTATCACCGCCAGAATTATCAGCATTACAGCTTCTAGAACACTATTCAATGCTTAAGCTTTATTTTTCACTAAAACCTTATGGCGAGTAAGACTTTAAGCCACAGTGCACAGGACACGCGAAGTACTCAAAAAATTGCCATCAATGAAGCGTCATTCAGCGTCACCGTATATCGCCGCTCTACGTCTTCCAACACTGCTCAATTTCTCTAAGCGTCACTCATCAGTTTACTATTGCTACAAAAAAATTAACCCAATACAATGCATGCACATCATGACGTGGATGGTTTGTAGCTTCAAATGTAAACAGAGAAAGACAGGTTAAAAAACAAAAAAAGGTTTGGACATGTTTTATCATGCTAAATTTTAACCAGTTTCTTAACCATGTGCAATATCATACTATTTTTTTATTGGGTGCTAAATCCTTATGTGTAATATCTTATTATTATGTGCAATAGTCTTACCATTTGACTCCTAACCACTATTAGTGTTATTCACTTAACTGTACGTTATTTATCTATAGTATTAATAACCAAGTATTTGTGTATATAGCATAGTGTGTTTCATATTGAGTATTTATTTGATTTTATTAACACTTTATATTTTATATTGTTCTTGTCTTTTTGTCTCTGTGCACACAGAGTTTTCCGATTCATCAGACTTTATAGCACCTCCCCCTGTCACACACCCACCCATCAGACTCTATAACTCCTCCCCCTGTCACACACCTACCCATCAGACTCTATAACTCCTCCCCCTGTCACACACCCACCCATCAGACTCTATAACTCCTCCCCCTGTCACACACCTACCCATCAGATTTTATAACTCCTCCCCCTGTCACACACCCACCCATCAGACTCTATAGTTTCTCCCCCTGTCACACCCAACCACTCTATAACTCCTCCCTTTATCAGACTTCAATATAAATGGGTGGGGCTAAAACAATGTAAGCTAATATAGGCAGATCCATGCAAATACTTTTGTGACAACAGTGAATTCAAAAAGGGCTTTTTTGCAGATTATTTTATGTCTTTATTTTTTATTTTTCATATAAATAATTTAAAAACATTAGTGTATTGTCAACATTTTATGATTTTCAGGCCAAAAAATATGGTCCAAAAGGATAAAATATCTTGTTACTTTAATTTAAACTAAAAGTTTTCCTCCTATTGTAAAATTGCTTTATTGATTCCTGATCAGTTTTCTACATGATCAAGGTCCTCAGTGAACAGAATAGACTGTTCACTTAATAACAATAGGATATTAAGATAAAACAAAAAACAAAAGAATATAAATTCGAAACTGCTCAAATAAACAATTCTTTGGAAAACCAGGCATGTATGCCTAGTAACAGTTGAATAAATTACAATACCACGAGGGAAAAAGCTTCAAACTAATACAAAACTGACACATGAATTAGTTCTTCTGGATGAAAGTAGTTTTATGCAATTTGTTTTCATTTAGGTTTTCCTATTCAATGGAAAAAATGTGCATGGTGCTAAAGTTATTATAGCCGAGAATAATTACCCTCAGTAACGTTTATGCTGACGGGTTGGGAAGCAGCAGTTCTCAAATACACAACATTCTTGGAACTGCAGCCCACGTTGAGTGGAAGGATGTTTCTGCTGGAGTTTCCATTCTCACTTTCTCAGTTACTGTTGTTTCCAGTCGAGTTCGACATCATTATGTAAGAGTTTATACACAACTGTCAGAAAAACACGCCAACATTGAAAACTGAGGGCAAACAAGTCCAGTATATCGGACAAGTTCTCAACTGGAACCAGTTCTCAGCAGGAACTGGTTCTCCCTTACCATCCCTATACAGTGATGATAAAAACTTTACAAACCGAGGTATGAACATACACTCTGCAACTTTATTTGCTACATAAATTTACAGAAATTGTTGGGTTTCAAACCACTGTTTGTGCTACAAATAAATTACTTAGAAGTATGTTATTTATCTACAGTATTTATACCCCAGCATTTGTGTTCAGTCAAGTCAAGTAGATTTTATTTGTCATTTCTGCCATATATACACAGTACATAGTAATATAGTATGTTATAGTATACTATATTACTATAGTATAGTTATAGTATAGTGTATTTCATAATGAGGATTTTCTGGCTTTTTTTTGGCATTTATTTTAGACTTTATATTTTTATATTGTTCTTGTCTCTGTGTCTCTGTTTGTCTGTGCAGTCGTAACATAAGCAATTTCCTCTGGGATCAACAACGTTTCCTGTTTCTGATTTCTATGATATGGGCTCTTTAACCTTCAGGATGCGAGCAACCGATGATCCATGCCTGAAGTGCAACAAACGGTAAATCATCGTCATGCAGTAAATCAGCTCCTTATATCGAAGTTCCCCCAGTTTGTGCTCGGGGAACTTCGACATACTCGAGGTGTCAGACGTCATGCTGAGCTTTGTTTGGTGTTCCTGTGTCACATGGAACCAAAGTAAAAAACATAAAACAAAACAAAAAAAAAAATGCTACTGGGATTTTTTTTAAACAAAGTCACATGCAAATGAACATAAAGAACAAAATTGAACAAATTTCTTTTATTTTAGCTTTTAGAAACAATCAGAAAAAACACAAGATCTTTGAACCCGGGAGAACTGTCAGGATAGTCTCCGCCCACAAGTGGGTGTGGAAAACCCACAGAGCAGCAGTGCTGAGAGAAAGAGCAGCAAACCGTGAGTGTGTAGAAGAACAAACACCGGTTCTAGACTGTTTTACACCATTTATATTACTGAAATCAGAGTTTACTGATACACTCTGAGTTCTGAGGGTAAACACCAGTTCTAGACTGTTTTACATTGTTTATATTTACTGAAATCAGAGTTTACTGATACACTCTGAGTTCTGGGGGTAAACACCAGGTCTAGACTCTTTTACACAGGTTATATTTACTGAAATCAGAGTTCTAAGTGTTGAGTAAACATGTAAATATGACAATATAATTGAATAATTGCAGAAGGGATGAAAAGAATGGGAGAACTGTGTGCAGAAAAGAGTTCCTGTGCTGGTCACTGGCAGGTTATCAGTGTGTTTACGAGGCACCTTCTGCATCTCCTTCCGCAGCAACCAAACACTCGGAGCCACTCGAGCATCAGACTTTCCTCCAAAAGCACAAAAACTCCCTGGATCTTGCACGAGCTGTCATCCGGCTCTATAGTATGCTTATTAAGACCGAGCGAAAAACAACACTTTCTTCTAAGAGCAAAGAAAACATTAAAGACTGTGTGTTTGCAGTGCGCTTAAAAACAACTGTCAGATTCTTCAGAAACCCACAGTCTGAGCTTCTGGTGAACACAATTATACTGATTCTGGACTTTTTCAGCTTTTTCTGACTAGTTTACAGAACAGGTTCTCTTTCTCTTTTTAGAGAAGTAGCAAAAAATTTTGAAATAAATAAAAAATGTCCCCACTTTCTCTGCCGCCGCGTTTGTTTTGAAGCCACACTGGAGAGACCTTAAAAAAATAACTCCTTGTGAGTTTTAAAAAGTGCAGCCAAGCATCAAATTAAATCTGCACTCTTCACTTCCAACTGTCTATCATGACGGATGGATTTGCTTAACCCCTGCGAGACATGAACGCGCGCGCACACACACACACACACGCACACACACACACACACACACACACACACACACATACACACAAACACACCACACACTGCTGAGAGGCTTCAGCAGGAAGGTGTTTTTACCCACACCTGCTGTCAAAGAGGAGCTTTTCCACTAAATGCTTCTTTCTGACTCTAAAGATTGGCCGGCTGACAACTACAGCGAGGTCCGTCCTCTTCAGTCACTTCACCTTTACTGATACAGGATGTTCAAAAGACAGTGTCAGCCAAAGAGCCACACAGTAAACAGCACAAGGATGAAGAGAGAGGCTGGAGAGACGGAATGTAAAAATTAACCCATGTTTGTGGTACATAAACCCACACAAATACCATGAGGTGGGAAAAAATGTAGGATATAGGCTCTTTAATGGTCAAATACAAGAAAAATAGGGGATACTGGCCCTTTAATGGTCAAATACAAGAAAAGTCTGGGATATGGGCACTTTAATGGTCAATTACAAGAAAAATCTAGGACATGGGCCCTTTAACGTCCAAATACAAGACAAATCTGGGATAGGGTTCTTAAACAGTCAAATACGAGATAAATGTAGGATTCAGGCCCTTTAAATGTCAAATATAAGAATAATCTAGGATATGGGCCCTTTAAAGGTTGAAAAGGATTTTTAAAAACTTGGATATTGGCCCTTCAACCATCAAATACAAGAAAAATGGAAGATATGGGCCCTTTAAATGCCAAATACAAGAAAAATCTAAGATATGGACCTTTACCTGTCAAATACAAGAAAAATGTAGGATATTAGCCCTTTAAATGTCAAATACAGGAAAAGCTAGGATATGGGCGCTTTAAATGCCAAATACAAGAACAATCTAGGATATGGGCCCTTTAACAGTCAAAAATAAGAAAAAATTAGGATATCGGCCCTTTAACGGGCAAATACAAGAAAAATCTTGGATATATGCCCTTTAAACATCAAATAGTAGAAAAATGTAGGATAAGGTCCTTTAACAGTAGGCTATAGTTGCCATGCAGACAATGGATTAATGACCTGGTAGACTAATCACCCGGGCAGTGAAACGTGTGCAAATGTGTCTGTCACACTTTGCCTCAAAGTGAAGACCGACGGGCGCCAGAAAGGGAGGCGCCACCAAAAAGAGTGAAAATATCTACAAAAGAACAGGAGGTGCGTACAGACAGAGGGGAGCGGTCTAAACGACCGGGCTCTCTTCACCAGAGCTTTGTTCCATCAACCATCTTCAGCCCTGCTGAGAAGAACCGAGCCTTTAAACAGTCTCCCAACTGGAACAGACCAGCTTAACTCTGTAACGGGGGGGATTAAAAGCTGTAACATTTATCAGCACATCAGTCACACAATACTTGCTGCCTATTTATTGTCTGTCTGTTGTCCTCTGTTTGTTGTAACCTCTCTTGAACGTTGTATGTTGCTATATGTTGAAACGTTGTCTCATCTCACTCTGCATGTGTACACAGCTGCTAATGACAATAAATTAACCTTGAACCTTGAACTTGAACTTTAACATTTACAAAAATGCTTTACATGACCATAACAGGCAAAAACACTTGCTAAGAGAAAAAGGAAAATAACACTCAAAGTTTTAGACCCTGCCCCCAACTAAAATGGACACAACCGATTGGTGTACACTGAGAAAATCCCCGCTGTTTTTATAAAGACACCAAAAACACACTTTCTGCAGCCAAAAAGTTGCAATAAAGGCACCTGGTGACTGTTTAGAACGACAGAAATGAAGGATGTGCAGTCGTCATAGCGATATCTATGTTCATATCATAGAAGATGGAAATGAGCATCCAACCAGTCACAGTGTTTCTGACAGGGTGACCAATCACAGCTCCAGGTGAGTTACAGAGTGTTCAGATGAATCCAGGTCTTCATGTAATCTGACAAGTCCAATTATTTTGGCCAATTTTTAACCATTAAAGACTTTAATTGGCCGAGGTGTTTTTAAAGGGCCTGTATTCTACATTTTCCTTCTGTTTCCTTCATTTCCCAACCTCTGTCTATCCCTTATAATCAAAGAGGCTCTTTCTGTTACTATACCTTTAAGACTACAGCTGTGTTCGAAAAGTGCACTCGTTCACTCGTTCACTATATAGGGGGCTAACTAGTGAAGGGGAGGTGATGTTTAGTTAATTTCGGACACTCGGGATGTAATGTTTTTACTAACTGTTGCTTAAATAGTGCGCCGGATCTTGGCAATTTATCTCTGTCGCATAAACACACATCATTTCGCACATGACGCGGGGTCTGGTGGGCACGGTGATGGATAGATCCGTCTGTGGGGGGGGGGGGGGGGGGTGGTTGGGGCACAACTTTCCCCCGCGGAGAGAGCGACAGAAAGAAATTGCAAGTTTGGCTAA
>JBBJLS010000001.1:29871550-29890410 GCA_037577275.1 Bryconaethiops microstoma
GTTCGAATCCTACCTTCAGCACCACCACTGGGTTCCTGAGCAAGACCCTTAACCCCAAGTTGCTCCAGGGAGACTGTAGTTGGAAGTCGCTTTGGATAAATGCCGTAAATGTAAATGTATGTGACTCTTTGCTGTCAGTGTCTGGTGCGAGTC
This sequence comes from Bryconaethiops microstoma, assembly GCA_037577275.1. NCBI lineage: Eukaryota > Metazoa > Chordata > Actinopteri > Characiformes > Alestidae > Bryconaethiops > Bryconaethiops microstoma. Next base: position 29,871,704 of record JBBJLS010000001.1, read on the forward strand.
CCTCATGCAACAAAAACTGCAACTAAACGATTCTGGTGTTCATCAGTTCTGAACATAAGCTTGGAGGAGTTTCAGGTGGATCATCTGTACAGAACTGCTTCAACTCTGGGATGTTGGTGGGTTTCCTCAAAGTTAAAGGTCAGAACTTCAACTTTGATGTTCTAAAACATTAACTTTATTCTTCGTTATCCGATATTTGGTAGAACAACTTGTGTACTGAGGGTTGCTGTTTTACTGCATGACTCATGTTCTCGTCACAGACAGACATGCTTACATTTTCCTTTAGAATTCGCTGGTATACTTCAGAATCCATTGCTCAATTAGTGAAGACAGGCCTTCCCGGCCCAGATGCAGCAAATCAGGTCCAAACCATGACACTACCACCAGCATATTTCTGGGATAAGCAACTCTTCTCAGAACTCTTCATTTGTTTGTGGAAGTGTATGATGGGGACAAGTGTTGTGAAGATCGGACTTTGATAGACCCTTGTTACTTAAATGAAACACCTCACACTAATTTCACCTTCAAATTAACTGCCAGAGTTTCACACACATTCGCTTGCACAGGATAATGTTGGATCATTTATCTCAACAAATAAATACATAAATAATAAAGTATAATATGTGTCATTTGTTTAACTGAATATTCTTTATCTAGATGTAGGACTTGATGTTTTAGGTCATATTTACACAGAAATATGGAAAATGGGTTCACAAACTTTCAAACACCGCTGTAGCTATTGTGACTGCATTCCTTTAGGGAACAGCCTGATGCCAGGCAGCCTTCTGGAAGTCTTCAGATCCTTCACTCCTCCCTCAGATAATTCTTTAGTTTGGCCCTATTCACCCACTCACCCTCGATTTGTTCACTGGTTTCTCGATCTTCCTGTATTTCTGTCTGCCCTTCACTTTTTCTAATGACTTCCTGTGTACTCTCACTTAAAATGACCTCTAGTCCAGAACTCCTCGTACTCTAGCTGTGGACCTGCGTCCACTTCCCAGTGCACAGTGGTACCAAGAAAATAACTGGAGTTTCCTGGAGGTTGTCTAGACGTGCTAGTGTTAACACTGAACAACAACAAAAAAAAACCTTTATAAAAAAAAATGGTGATTTATCCTAATTTCTCTTGAATTTCTAATTTGTTTTTGTGTAAAATCACTGGCAATGACTCTTCACGGGCTAGTGGTTTTTATTTATATTTTTTAAAAGATCTCTGAAGTTGTTGATTTTCGTTTCCACTATTTTTGAAAATCACTTGTCATGTTTTATCTTAGATTGAAATGCAAATAAAACTTAATGCATGCTTTAAACAAACTAACACTTCGGCACATTGACATTGGGCACATTGGGATGAAAGTACACCTAATACTAAACTTCAACAACACCTAACTTCAACACAAACGATCAAAAACTGCCACAGCAACCGAACAACAACACTGAACAAAAGTTGCTGGTTTGTGTGAGGACTCACGAATTCAACAGGTGTGACGACTTGCATTTAGTTCATCACTATTTTAGATCCTTAACCAGCCTGGAATACAGAGGATCCAGTGACATTCAACGGCTTGATGCCTATTACAGAATGGCACTTGAAAGGTCAATGGAAGGCCTCTGAACGCAACACAAAGGTCTTCCATTTATAGACCCTCCCATACAGCAAAGGTACTCCAGTACCATATGGGTCACTTGACAACTGAAATGATAAATGTACACTCACAGATTATAACTGTACTGTCTGCTGAGAAAAGGCCCTATTAGTCAATTATATTAGTCAACCAGGAACCTGTGCTCCATTCAAGAACCTAGAACACACGATTCCAGTTATCAAAGGCTTCAGAATGTATATCAGATGAGAGCTTGGGGCAAAAAAGTTAAAACAGCCTTGAGCACAGAATTGGCCTCTTCTACTGCCCATTTCTAGTTCATTATTTTTCATTAGTGGGATCTGACAGGAGCTGCTTATTCATCTTCACAACCCCAGTTACCTGTTTGTTCTTGTACTTCTTCAAGTACCGTGGCGACACCAGACACTCAGGGTTGATATCGGTGGTGATTGGCTCAATGATTTGTGGGTCAGGGTTCATATGCTGCATCTTTAGGAAGGAGAGAATGTTCTGGACCTCCAGATTGTAGGAGCTGTCTGCCATCGTCTTTCCTTTGGAGGCCAAGCGACAGGCAGCCATCCACTGTGCGTACTGCTTCTCCTAAAGGTGAGGGGCCAAGAGTGAGTGCACGCTCGCATAAAATCTATATTTAACTGAACGCAAACACGTCTGCTGCTTTGCTTTAAAGCATCCTGTAAAAAAAAAAAGCTTTACAGGCGTGCGAACATATATCACATCGCAGACTCACGGTATCACATCGCAGCCAGATCTCGTTCATGCCATCCGCCACAGGGATAAGCAACTTGATGTTGAATTTCTGGCCAGAAATATTGACGTCTGGTGTCACCTCACAGCCTGTAAACAGAAATGTAGCAATCTTCAGCTTCTGATAAGTTCAAGAAAACCTAAAACAGATATATTTTATACAGTCCTCACCTCTCAGGTTCATCTGGTGGGCGGGTATTCCATGGGCCTCCTCACGGCTCTTGTAGCAGGAAATCGTGATGTCCTTGAATGTGCACCAGTACTGCTTGGGTCCTTTCAGTGTCAGTTTCTTTGGCCTGTGAGGGACAGAAGAGGTCAGAAATCTATTATCTGTATCTACAATCTATATCTGAACTCTCTCTATATTTAAGTCACAAAAAAGACAAATGTTTTCCCTTCAAAGATTCAGTGATGGTTAAAGTTATAGTGTGGAAAAACATTGTCCACTTACCCCAGATGTACTTGATCAGGCACATTTACTGTCAAGACCTATTTACAACTTTTGGCTTTTTTGGCTCAGCACTGTAGCTTTGAGTCTAACGGACAGTAGAAGTGAATCGTCACCTAAAATATGTAGAAAACTTCTCCAAAACTTCTCAACCCACTCCAGTTCTTCATTAAGGTGGCACAGACTTGTGGATCTGGTTTAGAATAGTCTGACTGACTGAGAGTTATAAATATGAACAAAAATAAGTACTGTACTGAAATCAGTCGTTGTGACAATAATCATAATAAATATGGAAGAATCTGCTCCAATATCAGTTTTCAGCTGTGAAATTTGTTAATCCAAAGTTTGCATGACCTTAATGATAAGCTAGACATGGATTTAGTGTGTTGAGGGTTTTCGGGATGCATTTGAAGAAAAGATGTGCATGAGTACATTAGCTTCTTCAGAAAAAAAAAAAAAAGCAAACTCCAAATATTTCTTGGCTAAATCAACTGTTTCTGAGGAAAGTGGAAAATGATGAATTAGATTAATTAGATTTCATCAAGCTGATGATTTACATCCTTAAATGGAACTGATTTGTTATAATGCTGATGAGTCACACCATTACTAAAAAACAATTCTATTATTAGGCCTGAGCAGAAAGGCATCAGGGACACGTGTTAATCGCATATACATCATATTCACAGGGCTGTGTTCAAAAACGTAAAAACAAGGCTGCTTTGTGAGCTACAACAAACCGACATAGGCATTTGCTTGTTTGTTTTCTCAGTGACACCGATCTTAAAATCAATATGAGATGCGAATTTAGAACCAGCTTACATCAGTTCCCAAGCTTATTCAGCAAACCTTCCATCTCTGAATCAATTTAACGTATACGCAGAGCAGTTTCCGAGTAAAACATCCCAGCTCATAAAATAAACATAAAAAAAAAAAAGACGAGGTTGATGCACAACAGCCTTAAAAAACTTACTTGAAGACTTTTACATAGTCAGCCAGTTCAGGAATGGACGTAATATCACCCTGAAAGGGAGACAGAACAGGGACAGACCTGATTATTAGGTTGGAGGATTATATTCGAATTGTGTGACTCAATGACATGCAAAACTACAACCTTGCATTTACTGTATACAAACTGTGTTTGAACTTTGAACGGGAGGACACACTGCAACGAAGAGGTCAGGACTGAGTGTGATTAACTATATGATGTTATACTAGCCTGTTATTTTTCAAAACAGTGTATCATATACTAGCTTATATAATATTCATCATAACATTATCATATACTAACCTATATAATATTCATTGTAACACTATTATATACTAGCCTATATTATAATTATAACAGTGTATTAGATACTAGCCTATTTAATATTCACTGTAACAGTATATTATACACTAGCCTATATAATAATCGTTATAACAGTGTATTATATACTGGCCTGTATAATAACAGTGAATTATATATTAACCTTTATTATAATCATTATAACTGTATAGTACGTACAAACCTATGTAATATTCATTGTAACAGTGTATTATATACTAGCCAACATAACCTTCATTATAATGGTGTATTATATACCAGCCTGTATAATATTCATTATTACAGTGTATTATATACTAATCTATAGAATAATCAATGTAACAGTGTATTATATATTAGCATATACAACATTCATTGTGACTGTGTATTATATACTAGTATACATAATATTAACTATGTATTCTATACTATCCTATATAATATTCATTATGACCGTGTATTGTATACTAGCCTATATAATATGTATTGTAACACTGAGGATGTGGGGAGAGCTAAGCTACCAGGGCGTTAGAAGTTTTTCCACCCTCCAGGGTGATCTCCAGATCGGACAGCGCGGCGTCCACCTCGTCCACCTCCTTCTCGCTGTTGTTCATGTGATTGTCCGAAGACATGATGGACAGTTTGTTGATGTGATACTGAAAATGCAGGAGTAATCAGAAATTACTGAGGGCTTGAGAGCAAAACAAACAAACAAAAAAAAAGAATGTATTTGTAGAATATGAGCAGTATCCATATCCTGACAGCCAGAATGTTCTCATTTTGTTAAATACGCAACACATAAGCAGTGTCCTGATGATCTAACTTTCCAGAGCAACTAATTCTTCTCCACACTGTCTCCATCAGGATGATGTCTCCGAATGAGTTTTGAGGATCAAAATGCCTTTTGCGGTCTGAAGCTGCAGAAATCCAACCTTTTCTGTTTGCATAAGTTGAGTCATACGCTTTTAGCGGAAGGCGGAAACGACAATGTAGCTGTTCGACTCATCCTTAAATACAACTTGTTGACAAATGGACTTTATGCAGTCACATGGCCACCCTCACAACCCCAACCCACCCCCCTTACGTGAATGAGCAGATGGTCTGAGAGGGCAGGCGTATTTTAAGGCTCTGCTTCACACCACTCTATAGTCAACTCAGGTTTCAACATGGAGGACAAAGTTGGCCTTACGTCACCACCTCCACCTCTGGGGCTGCTGCTCTGAATGTGAACGGCCAGGCCTCACTTCTGTGCTCACCAGTATTTTCACTTAAAGGGACCATTACCAAGCTTAATTAGACAACAGAGACGCACAATATGTTATTTGTTAATCATTATTGCAATACTGGTCTTTGTAATAGTGGAGCAAATTTCTTATTTTGGCCAGGATTATACACGGTAGTCTTTAATCATGTCACTTTAACAGTTAAAAAATAAGGTTCTAAAACATTGCAAGACAAAGTAAAGACAAAATAATCACAAAAGGGCATTTTGTCCATATTGTAAAGCTCCTCTAGATATTAGGTGCTGCCTGGCACAAACATTTATGCCAATCCACAAAAATATTCCAGTATCTTTTAAACTGTAAAATACATAATAGTCTTAACACAAATGTTGAAGCACTGGGTTCCTAGACTCCTTCGCATCTTAGGTTTCTGTTAAACGCCTGGTGCTTTTCTAATTTTTAATTGGTCCTTTAAAAAAAATTTTAAAAAAGTGATTCCTGTGTTATGTGATTGTACTAAAGGTGAAATTTGGATGCACTATAAATGTTCTGTTGTTTTCATCATGGTGTAAAAGAGCTCCCAAGTAGCACAACCATCTAATTCTCCACACTATTATCAGGAGATATCAGGTAAGTTTTAATCCTTTTGCTATGTCAAAAGCTTAATTCGAATTACACCAATTTATCAGGGAGACATAAGTAATAACATTTTTGCCACAAATGAACGAAGGACAAATGAGTTTAATGCAACCACATCAAATGGGTCTGATGTGGTTGCATGATAATAGAAAAACTAATAGTTTGGATATTGCAAACATAAAGCAATGCTTTATACCTGCTAACACCCCTTCAATCAGCTTGCATGGTCGTGCTTTATTTTATTTCTCTTCCTGCCAGTACTCTCCCAGAGCAGAGAGGATGCAGAAGTTCTTCAACCCAGACCAAGTTAATAGATCAGTGTCTCTTTCAGAGCATCCATTGTTTTGCAATCCGGGAAGTTTTTAAATATGGATGCATGCTGGGAGACTAAATACAGCAGAAACAAAAACCTTTTTCCAACATTAAGTAGTTGCCTGGAAATTCTGAGATCTGCACCCAGATGGGACTAAGATGGTCAGATCATTGCTGAGTTCAGTTAAAAAAAGGCAGGAGGTAACTTAGCCTGTAATTTTCTCAAGGGAGGGAAAAAAAGAGGGAGAAAAATACCAACATGACTGATCCGGATGGAAATAAACTCAGAGTATCATTTGTAAAAGAGCCTTTTGCCCCAGGTAAATTTAATCTCGTCTGAATAGGGCTATTTTTGCTTATTCCACTAAACCAGAATGCCGGCACTGCTGGCCAGATCCTACTAACCAGCACCATCATGAGCTTTTATGATTTCGGATGAAAGCCTCCAAAATCCAGGGGGCTCATCCTCCTCGCATCTACCCAGAGACACCCTGAAACCCAACTCCGAACCTCAGCCACTCATCCAGACGACAAAAAATGCAGTGCGGACTGATGTGGAGAGGCAGGATGGTCTAATTTAAACTCCCCTGTAGCCAGTATCTGCAGGGAGAAGAAACACTAGACCCCCAGATACACCTCACCAAATCCCCTGCTGAAAAACTAACACCTCTTCAGCATGGCTGCTGGAGATGGATGGATGTTACGCTGGGTGGTCCAGGCCTTTCCCATCTCCCATCCATCGGACACCCACTCTATATATACATTGGGGGTGAAGACAGTGTGGCGTCCTTGGGTCTTGTCACTCAGCTCTTTTACGATGGTCTGAAATAGCAGGGCCCTCCAAGGCCAAGGGGGCTTTTAAAGGGGGTAATGGGGCTTCAATCCCACTCAGAACCTTAAATTCTTTCTCAAAAGGTCTTCTTTTGGTCAAACTGTCTGGACCTATGGCAACCTTTTTTTTTTGCAAGCTATAGGAATCAAGTGGATCAAGTATGCAATTTCAGGTTGAACACAAATGTAGCGATGCAGCAGTTCTTGCTGCATATAGATAGTGTTCTACTGTGGACTGCAGAAGTCAAGCCAAGCCAAACCAAGCCAAGCCAAAGACAAAGCGCTGGCCTACAGGAATTAAGTCCATCCAATTCATTAACAGTGCAGCAGGGCAGGGAGCCCAACGTAAACACTGCATGCTTTTTCATCACCGGCTTACTAAGCAATCTCAACAGCCTAAAAAGGCTTTGGAGGTGCACCTCCCACCTTCTGGAATCCAAACAGATACAGAGACATACAGTACTGTGCAAACGTCTTAGGTATCTGAGAAAATTACACCTAATACCTGTTTACTACTGGGCAGTAGTGTTAAATATTACAATAAATACAAATAACTTCCAGACCTCTTTCCTCACCCAGTATTACTCCATAAGATTCGCCCTTCTACTTTATCAGATAAATTTTGGTGTGTTAATTTAATTTTATAAATCCACACGACGACTGGAGGCACAGAGAAATCTGGAACCGAAATCTGTTTTCTAATCGGTTCGCAAATTATCAACTACTTTTCAGGAAAAAAAGGAAAAAAATCTTGATACTTTTTTCTTTTGTTTATTTGCATGTATTGTTTTTTTTTTTATTAATGTCTTTTACTGACAGAAAGAAACCAACTGCCGATACGAACGGCTTCAAACAATTTGCACAGGTGTCTATGACTTTTGTACAGACCCGAGCCCGTACTCCACTTCATCTTACTCACCTGGAGGGCAGCAAACATCATCATCTCTTCCTCAGTACACTCGATTTCCTCCAGTAGGATGGCCCATTTGGCCTGTTCATAGAGCTGGTTCACCCGGATGGCATCATACTGTGGGGGGGAGGAAGGGAAACAGCTTTAACCCCCAGCACAGCTTGTTCTTACCAGCTGAGCAAACAAGACGCCTCTGAAAGCAGCTTCCTCTGTCCCACACCTACTGCGTCGGCAGCAACACCTACCTGCGAGTAGTGAGCGCTGATCAGGAGCAAAGCTTCAAAATCATCGAAAATCTGCTTTCAGTTCTCAATCCCTATAATAATATAATCACTAGTAGTAGGAGAGGATACTTTGCGTAATAAAACAATGAAGACAGAACCTATTTTATTCGTTTATTCATTATTTTCAACATGTAACTCCTATTCTGCATTCTTATACATGTATGCGCTGTTGTAAAGTGAACTGAACGTCGTCTCGTCTCGTCTCGTCTCGTTGTATTGTTGCTGTATTCTGTTCTGTTCTTGTGCTGCATGACGGTCCTGCAGGAACGTTGTTTCGTTTTTACTATGTACTGTGTATATGTGGCAGAAATGACAAATAAAACCTACTTGACTTAGTTTGTATATCCACCTGTCTTACTGACTACAGCATTTTGTGTGTTTAGCGTAGTGTATTTAGTACTTTTTTTAAAAAAATTTTTAGAGTATTTCTGGAGACTTTTATCTAGACATATTATATTTTATATTAGTCTGTGTGTCTGTGCAGTCGTAATTTAAGCCATTTCCTCCGGGATCAATAACGTTTTCTGATTATGAAAATATTGCAGAATCTTTTTATTTTGTTTTGTAACAAATACTTTTATATGTCTATACATGTCTTATTATAATGAAGAGCTAAAAGACTGTGCTGTACTGGGTCAAAGAAGCAGACAGATGAGCATCACTGGATATTCCTTATCTAGACAGCTGTGGTTTTACAGAAATAAGATTAAATATGTGTGTTTAGCTCCTTTAATGAATGAAGAGCCAAGTTACTTGGAACTGAACTTGACCTCTATCATGAGTGAAATAACTTTGACAAGAAAACATAAATCTTATTCCGGACTGATGACTTTATAGCTGTTAAAATCTTACGGGAATCAATTCAACAGATTAGCTCGCCTTCGTTCACCAGTCTATGAGCTCCGCAGGGCTGAAAGAGTGTCTGAAAATGCTCAGTTTAATGAAGCGCGTTTGAATTTCTCTGTTTAAATGTTGTTTACCGTTATTATTTCTTCATATCTTCTCTTCTGTCAAAGAAGAGGTGGTATTACCAATGACATAATCTGGTCATTACCAATGACCAGATAATTACCAACATTATCTGGGAATGACCATTTTTAATAGCCTGATAATCACATTTTTAAGCAATTGCGAATTTCTGAAGGAGTTATAATTAAAACTTTTGCTTAAATTGTAGTTTTGGTTATTTGTATACAATGATTTGTCATAATATTAACACAACATCCCTAAGATTGTATAGATCTCCAAGTGCCGCCAAAGAAGCTTTGACATAAGGAGGCCCCGACTCTGCAAGACCTCGGCAGGTGTACTGTGGTACCTGCAGCAAGATGTTAGCAGCAGATCCTTTAAGTTGGACCCCACATCCCACAGGTGCTTGATTGGACTGAGATCTGGGGACTTCAGAGGCCGATTCAACATCTTGAACTCTTTGTGATGTTCCACAAACCTTTCCTGAACAGTGTTTGCTGTGAGGCCCGGGAACACCACACAAGATGTCGTTTTGGAGATACCCTGACTCAGTCATCTATCCTTCACAATTTGGACCGTTCACTTTCTGCCAAATATATCTCAATCCTTCACAGGGGTCATTGTGGTGAGATAATTTGATTCATTTCACTTGTCGGTTGTTTTAATGTCGTGGCGGATCTGTGTATAATCATTTGTAATGGTTTTAAATATTTTCATGTGTAGTAGGAAAAGCTACTGGTGATTCGAATAACCAAAAATGACCTATAGTAACAATACATACCAGATTGAATATGAAATAGAGATTAAAAAGAACTGTCTCTTACCTTAGGGTTAAGGTCGAAGAAGCTATGATATTTGAACCGCAAAAGAAGAACCTCATTCTCCTTCACATCCTGTTCCATCAAAGACCTGGAGGAGTCCAGCCACCTTCAGAACACATAGAAGACGAAGCTAAATTACAGCCTGAAGTACCATAAGTCACAGAGCCCTGTCATTAGAACTAGGACACGGCACTTACCCCTGATTAATCTTGGCCTTATCCAGGAGAGAGGGTGGCTTGTACAGCTTGACCAGTATGTCGGGGGAGGAGATGGGCTGACTGACAGCGAGGATGCTGGGATTGCCCTCAGATAAGGGACTGTCTCCAAACCAGGCTGAGGTGGGGGAAAGTGGGCTGCCATCTCGAGAGTCGTAGGTGGGAGTCATGGTCTTACTGTAGAGGCCTGGGCTGGAGTAGATGCTCCCTGAAATAAAAAGATGTGGATCAGCATTTTTGCGGTCCATTTCAAATATATACAACAGCAAACTGCGTCTATTAAGCTTAGCCCATGACTAAAGATGATTCCCAACTGAGAACGTCCTTAAATGGAAAATTTTAGTCCAGGACTATGTTTAATTTACATTCAGTACACCTAAAGCGATCACTTAGAAAAGCAGTGAGCTCAACACAACACAATGCAGTGCCAGAACATTATCAGCACAAAAACACACTTGATGCCAACACAGTCATCAATGTGCTTAATCCAGGGGTGTCAAATCTCATCCAAAAAGGACCGATGTAACTGCAGGTTTACAGTCCAGTCAAGCAGGGCCACACCTGATTCTACCTATTTAATCAATTGGCCTCTGGCTTCAAATAACAGATCACGTGGTTCCCTGCTTTGGTGGAAAACCTGTGGCCACATCGGTCCTTTGAGGGTGAGATCGGACACCCCTGGCCTTCGTTAAATGCACAACACCTTTAAAGCCGCACAATTCTGAATGAGGCGACATGCGGATGCACACTAAAGACAATTTTCAACCTCGCAGGTGCACACAGCAAACAGCACAACCAGAAGCATGAGGGGTCCTGGAGCTCAGGTTGCAGAGCTGTGACGGCCAGCGAGGCTTTTGATAAACACAACGGGAAAACAGTCAAACCAAAAGTTACAAACGTTCTTCGAATGTGCTAATGTTCAAACTTAGTAGTTGACGTTCAATCAACTACTAAGAAAACAACAAATGTTATACTCTGACCACATTTACACACAGAAGGATGCTCTGATTTTATGTGTAACCAGGTTATACTGAGATACTGGCAGTACACCTGGGATCACCTTTTTGCTCCATGATACAGTGTTAATACACCGTAGAAGAATAACAACCCATGTCTTCAAGTTGGATGGGATTTATTTTGGTTTTATGAGGTCAGGATTCAATCTGATGTTTGATACTTTAAACATATCTTAAATCTATACAAGTCCAATTCTATACTATGTAGACCATTTAGGCTCAAATAAATAAAAATTCAACAGATTTTTTTTTAACACCTCTTAAAAAAAAAAAATAATAATAATATAATATATATATATATCACACCCTACTATTTATATTATCTTCAGTAACTCTCCTCTGGTTCTCACATTGTCCTGAGACTTAAATATTTTCTTATATTTTCTTATATAGAAGCATCTGCCAAATGATTGCAATGTAATAAATGCAGCCACAGGAGTACAAATGTGTCAGATATGTTCATAGCATAAATGCCATCCCTTAATTGTACCCTAATAGGATGCAACTAAATACCTAGTTTTGGTAATTTACCACAATTTCCACAAATGACAGTGTGTGCAATTGCACTGTGAACTGTATGCTGTATAATAAACCAGTATATACTGCTACACTACATTATAGTATCAAGAATGAGACATAAAACTAAGCCAATCGGACTGATCTGATCAAGACCTGTCTCGCTTTCTTTATGACCTCCAGTAACTGCATAGCAGCCGTTACTACCCGTTGGAAAAATGATGGAATTCTTCTTCAAGACGTAGCCATCATGTGCACATTATACGGACAGACGAATGAAGAGTCTTTCTGAGTTCTGAATGCTTTTGAGTTTGTGTTGTCCTCAACAACCCAAAACAGTAACAGGGGCTCAGTAACTATAATAAAATCATAGGAAAATATTAAATGCTAAGTTTTACCTCACAGGTCTCAATTAGATTTATACAAATACAGTACTGTGCAAAACTCTTTGGCACCAATGCAAATTGCTTAAAGCCATTTTTCCCAGCGTGTGATAATTAATGTGTCTTTCTGCAAAGTTAACATTAGAATAAATGCAAACAAACAAGAAAGCAGTAAAAAGTATCGAGATTTGTTGCTTGTAAAAGTAGTTGATGGTGTGTGAGCCGGTGAGGAGAACACAGGTTCGGTTCCAGATTCCTCCTCGGTTCCTCCAGACTTTGTTTGGATTGTGAAACTCCATCAGCAGCTCCTGATTTAATTCAACGAAGGACTGATGGAGTCAAACCAGGTTTCTGATGAAACTACAGTAATACTGAACTTCCACAAGAACTCACTGATATACTGAATATAAAACCACTATTTACTGTTTACTGTGATTTGTCTTTAATGTTTCTTTTTTTATTATTTTACAGAGTATATTTAGTAATATTAATGTATAAAACACACTCGGGGCTCAATATTTTTTGCAGAATTTTGCACAGCACTGTATACAGAGCTAATGTGTAAACAAGACATAGACCGAGGTCTGGAGCTTGTAAACAGCATAGCTGGAAAATGGCCTTAACCAGGAATAAGAGTCAAAATGCCAAAAACAACATGCATGTAAATGTGGTCAGCATAACACTATACTGCCATAAGAACTGCTCAGTTTATGATGAATGCCTTTATCCACTTGAAGTTCGCACGTTTCTCTTCGCAGGCGAGGCGAGATGAGCCGCCAGCGCGGCGGCGTGAAGCCACGGTGATTCGGCAAGACAGGAAGTGGATTGTGGGGGGGGGGGGGAGTGGGAGGTCATGAGAAAAGGGAGAGGGCCAAAGGACCAGTGCATCCACAGGCCATTGGGGAGGGTTTGTGGAGGTTCTCATAAACTAAGCAGAAGGTCAGCGGAGGGTTTTCTCCTCCCTAAAGGAATGTCAGACTCGCGGAGAAAGCTGATAAGGACTGCAGGCCTACTGAGAGAGCAGCAGGTCATGGTGTTTACCCTGCCCGCTTTACGGCCTGGAGATATCCAGCTCAGCCAGGCTCTGAGAATCTTAACATCTCCTAAATCCTAAATCCTAAACCGCACGGCAGACTCGCTGGAGGAGCAAACAGAGCCTCGGTATTTGTTAGAATACAAACAACTCGACTAATCAGCACGACCAAGTGCCCATCCTGTGCTGTGAGCTAGAACATTTTCTGCAAAGCATTTTATTCTAAAGTAAGTCAATACAGCGTTACAGGCCCTGAGCAGAAAAATCCCTTTAAAATGGAAAAAGGACTCTATAAAAGTTGGAAGCTAAACTGAGATCTTACACTGGTTCCTTTTTCTGGCCTCACATCTTCACATCAGTCGTCGGCAAACGTTCAAACACCCCATGTCAAATTCCATGTCTTGTTCATTTACTGAAGTGGGAAAACGTTAACCCATCCTCCACAGACAACACACCCGAGTATGACATTTGGTACACCAATTTTAGAGTAAATTTGCTTTTTATTTACTTTATATTTAGAGTTTAACAACTCTAAATATAAATGTGTCACAATATTTGGCCAGAACATACACTATTTTTCCAATAATATGTTAAATACAGCAAATAACAGTAACAGTGCTCTGTGTACAAGACGTGTACTCATTTTCACCCTGAAAACCAAATTTGACTAAATACAGTAAATAGTAATAACAGTAACAGTAAATGTGCAATTAAACGTGCAGAAATGTGTTCTGTGTGGAGGACGTGTACTAAGTTTCACTTAGAAAACCACATTTGACCAAGGGTGCCAAAAGTTTTGCGTATGAAAGTCTATATTAAGGCGATGATCCCTTAGAGTATTAAGTGGCGAAAAAAGTGAGAAGCAAACCAAACAGCACAGTGAACAGAGCCCTTCCTTTTTCTGCAGGGTTATGGTCTATCACATGATCCCCCTTCAGCCGGGATCCTACAGAACCAGCCGCTGTCAGGTGACCGCTCCAGCGTTTTTGTTTTTTTGTGAGGCGACGTGGAGGAAGCAGTGCAGAGAAGCACAGAGAAACAGGAAACCTTACCTTTCACAGGTCCGATGTATATAATCTCAGATGCTGGAGGAGAAAAGGAAGGAAAAGCATAGGAAAAGAAACAAAAAGAGAGGACAGATTAAAGAGATTAACAGGCAGGAGGAAAGGAAAAGGTTAAAGAACATGGAGAAAGAGAATCCGGCATCCCATTGATGGAAACCAGTCTCAGATGTCAGAGCGTGACTCATTTTGCCCTCGTTCTGAGAGACGGGACTGGGAGACGGGGAGAAGACGAAGTATGAACACATGTAACCTGGTGTCACCCACTCTCTAGAGTTTATGACTCAGTTTTGTACCAACCACAATTGGGAGGAGAGCAAGTCTCATCATTTCTACCATCCTACTCAGCAGAGTGGCACCGCACTCCCAGGTTCCTTCTAGAAGTAGAGTGTAGACACCAACTGCTGTAACAGGGGTGTTGTCCCAGGCCATGGAAACTTTTGCATTTAACACTGCATAAAGTTCAATGGCATTTTATATACAGTACTGTACGTGCCACCCCTCATTTCCTCATATTTTTTAAAAATAATATTCTTCCTATTTTGCTTCCAACCAGCCATTCTTTATGCAGCCTTGAGGAACAGTTCTCCAGGCTTCCTGAAGGACTTGCCAAAGTCTCTCATTTCCAGTCCAGTCCCTGAACCGGACCAGTTTCAGAGGAATGTTTTTGTTTGTTAAGACACACTGTGACCTACGTATGAATCATTCAAGCAGAACAAAGAGCATCTAACTGAAGTCCTGAACCAGTGAAGAACCAGGAGCAGATGATTCCAGATGATCAGTCGGTGATCAGTATACTGGTGGTGCTGAATGCTGAGTGGTTGGAACTCCTTTATCCAGGCTCCTTGTATCTTTATACCCTTTGTATTCTTTGGCAGTAAAAAAAAATAGTTCCAGTTTCTTTCATTTAATCACAAATCTAACTATATATTTGTTTATAATATTTGTATAGTGTACTTTTTAAATTATAGCTTTCATTCTATTGGTGATGGTGCTTCTTCTGTCCTGTCCAATTTGCTGCTGTAACAATACAGATTTCCCATAATAAAGGGTTATTAACTCATTATGCCAAAGATAAAATTTTGACAGAAAATATTTATGCACCAACAAAGTAATTTCAAAGCAAATTATGAAGAAACAATGGATGCTTAAGACGCCTCCACAGTACTTTTCCACATAATTAATCTGTTCTTGTATCATCATCCTGATATCAGATACACACACATGCTGCAAACACTGTGCAGGAACAGTTTGAGGAACATAAAGAGGTTCCTCTAGATTCTCCAGATCTCAATCCGATCAAGCTTCTATGGGACAAAGTAGTCCGATCCATGGAGGAACCATCATACAGCTTACAGGATCTGTTGGCGTAGAACCACAGACCTTCAGAGGTTCTTGTAGAATCCAGACCTTGACAGGTCACAGCTGCTTTCAGGGCATGAGTGGGACTCTCAGTATTAGTGTATACATTTAATACATATGTACATTGGATAGACATTTGGTTTGTGATGCAGACTATTTCAACAAAATGATGGTAGGAGCAGGACCAAGGATGGAGCTCTTCATGGTCGTGGTGAACCCTGGTGGAAGTTTATTGTTTGAGATAATTGTGATGTGTCATAAATCATGAGCACTCAAATATTAGTGTTTGTTGTCTGGCTGTGTCACTATGGCAACTTACCTTGCACCCCTGAACTGCTCCAGTGCAGGTAAGAGAATAGTTTGATGAAAAATCAAATTAACAGTGTTCAACTTACCCCATGTAAAGTGATGATTGATGCAGTCAATCATCACATTACATTACATTCATTTGGTAGATGCTTTTATCCAAAGTGACTTACAAGATAGGAAACACTCAAGTTTTAGTGTGAGAACCCAAGGAGAACACCAAGTGCTAAAATCTTAATGTAAGAGTTGGGTAAGAAGATGGATGGATAGGTTTTTTAAGATAGAGTTGTTTAAAGTTTTTTGCTTCTTTAGTTTAGAACTAGAGCTAATACGCTTTGCAAGTTTTTGTAAAGCTAAAAAGCTTTGCAAGCTTTACTAGCCTAGCCTTAGATATAGATTGTCTAAGACTAATTAAAATGTGTTCTTTAAGGTGGAGCCTGGAGGGAAATCAAAGATGAACCCACCCCTCAAGAAATGTAATACTCTCTTTCTTACACACATCAAATAATCTCTGTCTGTTATCTTTGCTAATCTGTGTGTGTGTGTGCACAGATGCCTGTAATCTCACTCTGGACCCGAAAACAGCAAACACACATCTCTCTCTGGCCGAGGGGAACAGGAAGGTGGAGAATGTGGCCGAGGACCAGTTGTATCCAGATCATCCAGATAGATTTGATTACTGGCCGCAGGTGATGAGTGTGGAGAGCCTGAGTGGACGCTGCTACTGGGAGGTTGAGTGCAGCGAGAGGGCTGAAATAGCCGTGTCCTACAGAGGGATCAGCAGAAGTGGAGGCAGCGATTGTCTTTTCGGACTCAATGATCAGTCTTGGAGGCTGTACTGCTCTTTCGACGGCTACTCTGTTTGTCACAATAATATGATCACTGCCATACCCAACCCCCCCTCCCCCTCCAGCAGAGTCGGAGTGTATTTGGACTGGACAGCCGGCACTCTCTCCTTCTATAGCATCTGCCCTGGCACACACGCACTGGCCCACCTACACACCTTCCACACCAAATTCACTGAGCCCCTCTATGCTGGGTTTAGGGTTTATTTCGGCTCCTCAGTGCAGGTGTGTGAGTTGAAATAGGTGAGTTGAAGGTGGGAAACGATTGCTACGGAGGTGGTTCTGGGGCTTAGAGTAGATAATTATGTAATGCATGATTATCTACTCTAAGCCCCAGAATGAGTAATTTCCGCTGGTATTTCGAAGAATCGCGCCCTCTCCTGACATTTCAAAATACGTTTGACAACTGGTACTAACCCATATCCGAGACACTGTTCCAATTATTTTGTAATCTGTAATGAATGCCAGTTGTGCTTTGTCTTAAATGTCATGCGTTGGAACTGCTGAAGTTCATCTATCTGTAGTTTGGAGTTGCTGTGCACACATGATACTCCTCCTCAGGTTTGCTCTGGCAATGCTGAAGGCTGAGGTATCTCCTAAGTTGAAGGCTGTCTCTCTTGCCTAGATGACTCCCTCAAGTAAAACTTTGATTATGGTAGAATTTACATCAGTCAGTCTAACATTAAAAACACCGGCCTAGGGGGATGTGTGCATGCACAAGCTGAAAACATTTCTTGCGCTCCTCGTACTCTTCAAATAAGAGGTGATTGGCTGAGATTGCAAGAATGGTCAAGCATGACATTTTTCTGTTCTGCACAATGTAAACAGGATAATTTAGTGCTGTTTAAAATGCATTGAGGGTATATGGGTTCTTAATGATTTATTTTACTTTTTTTCACCTATGGACAGTGGCGATTGACTTTGTACTCACTTCTTAGTTTCCCTTTTCTCAGGATTTTTACAGTGTACAGTTACGACTTTGAGCTGTTGTTTTTCAGTTTGTCTGATCATTCTGATGGTTGTGGTAAGTATGTTCTGTTGGAGTTCCTGTGTGAGTAGGGTCTCAGGTCAGTTTCTTACTGTTGAAAGAAAACGCTCCAGCTACTGTCTCAAGCACAGTTTAGATATACTAGCCACTGTACAAGATACTTAAAGATACTTCGTCTAAAACACAGTCCATAAACAATTGCCCTTGGAATATTAGAGGCATTCATCATCCCAGAAAGAGGAGAAAGATCCTTAATTACTTAAAAACAAAAAAAATAAATAAATAGCACTACTTCAAAAGTCCCCTTAGTGGATGATGAGCATGGGAAGTTTAAACATTGATTGGGTGATTGAAAGGGAATATACAAATTTTCTAGAATTTAGATTTCTAGAATTAAGTAGATTTAATCTTAGGAACTGTTTTTAGTTCCTAGGCGGAAGTTCTGAATATCAGAACACAGAATACCATATACACAGTTGTCAGCATTTTTTCCAGATGTATAAAAGGAGATTGTGTGTCCATGTTCCATTCTCCAGTTAAAAGCAACAAATCAACAGTGAGTGGGACCTAAAGCATTTTCTGGAAAAGCAGCAGTTACCACAGTCACAGTAGTGTGTGCTGTGGAGCAGTGGTTAGGTGGACTGTTAAGAATTGTAGTATCAGTCTGTTGCATCTTGCTGCAGTTTGCAATAAAGAACTTAGTTCTAAATGTTTAGTTGCCACTGATATCTGATATGTGTTTTCACACCACAATAAAGGAATACTGTAACCCACTGAGAACATCCTGTAGTGCTGTTATTCTTGCACTTCTTGCATAGCAGAACAAGCGGATGCCATTATGAGGGTACACAGACACACACACACATATATATA
>JBBJLS010000001.1:30001209-30011802 GCA_037577275.1 Bryconaethiops microstoma
GTCCGGTTCAGGGACTGGACTGGAAATGAGAGACTTTGAAAGTCCTTCAGGAAGCCTGGAGAACTGTTCCTCAAGACAGCATTACAGTTCAAGAACGTCTGGCTCTTAGTAAGCAAAAATTAAAGAAATGAGTGGTGGCTGAAGACCACATTAAAAATACAGGAAAGTGTGGCTCTTTGGAAATAGGAAGGCATGAGGGGTGACTCAAGACTTTGTTATAACAATGCCATAAACATGCTTGTATGAATGAATATGTATGCAGCATATCAAAACAATGAGTTCTGGGATAGCGTTGATTCATCATCTGACACACACACACACACACACACACACACACACACACACACACATACTCCTGCCCGTATTCACAGTCAGTGACAAATCTAGAACTTCTAGAGTGACATTTTCCCTCATTAAATTGTTCCCACCTGCTGTAAATCTGATTCACTAATCCCTCACTTCTTGATTATTTTGGTGAAGACCTGATCAGTAGGAGAGTTTGCTTACATTCACCCTAGATATCATGGAGAAATAATTCTGACAGGATCACATCCAAATAGTTTCCTAATTAAACTTAGCAATGCCTAGCAATGACCTGCAGTGCCTGTTGAGTTTACCCACAAAATGCTTCTGTAAAGTAAAGACGAGCTGAAAATTACAGGCATGTATTTTTTAAGCTCACGGAAACAGACCTTTTTTGAAGGCATAAAAGGTTCTGAAGATTCCCCTCTGCTGGACTTGGTGACCTGATATTTTTATATCAATGTACATAATCATGACATGTCTACCAGGTCACGTTTATGGCATGGTTATGTCTATAAATGTCAAAACTTGATTGAACCTGATTTTATCGAATAAAAAACGAACTAAAATGATCAACATGAATGGTTTTTTTTTTACTTCCCAGAAATGATTAGGATCTCTCTGAAGGCCTAGAAGGCCCTGAGGGTTCCTCTTTGGCTCTATACCAGGTTTTTTTTTTCATTTAGGAGTTTATGTTTCAGACGGTCTGTATTATTTACTGTGCCTTTTCAAAACATACAAGTGTCCTTCACAATCTAGTGACCTCTCATAAGCCGTAATGGAATCAGTCTTTCATTTTTCTCCAATCTATTCAGGCCGAAAGACCACCTGCATGACAAATGGTTGGGTCATCTAGGGTAATAGACTGACAAGCATGGGTACACTCTGTCACTAACATCTGGCATTGCTCTTCCTGCGTGGCTCTGATTCATCACCTGAAGCGGTCGGGCTGAGGCCGTCCACCAGAGGCCCTTTAGCAACCCTAAACACCGCCTGTATCTCTGTAACCTCCGCTGACACTTCAAAGCATAGGCTGCCCAGAGAGGCAAAGGCAGGGCCTGGGGAATCACGGGAGACAAAGGAAGCGATTAAGAGATAAAGATCAGTCTGAGATATGACATTTCATCCCAGGCAGATCCGGTGGACACACTCCATTCAGAGAAGAATACTGCGGAGGAAAGGAAAAGGGGCGGGCGCTTCCCCTCCCCACTGCCCCTCGCTGCCTGTCTGCAAACATGGGAAAGGGTCGGCTGCTCTCCTGACAAACAATCGCCTCCAGCCCGTGCTCCCAACCAGCCCACTTCAAAAAACACAACAACGACAACAAAAACAACAGGAGCAACAAGGTGACACGACTTCAAAGGCCTAAAAGGCACATTAAGGGGGAGGCCCGCACTATCGGAGAGCGTCCGAAAATGAAACAATGAAAGAACGACGCGCGCTAACCCCCAGCGGTTAACTTTAATTTTCTTTCAGCCCCAGCTATAATGTTCATCCTGCCTTCAGTTTTCTTTCAAATGTCATTACCGATACAAAAGAAGTGGGAGTAAAAGCAAAAAAAAAAAACGTTCCATTGTGGACCTAATTGCCACAAGGTCAGGTTACAGATCTGATTTCACATCCTCGCTTTCAAACGGCAGCCTGCAGAACCCGGAGCACAATCCACCTGTCTCCATCAGGTGAGCTCAGTGGCAATATACTAACAGAGGAACCTGGAGAAAACAAGCGGCCCGATTCATGGCAGGCATCGCCGCCTTCTTTCCCTCCAGTGGAAAACAAAAGGCGATTCTGACTCGAACGAACCCAAAGTGTTTGAGCCGCACCGAGGACGGGTCTCTAAAACCAGCCCAGCTTCTTGTTTACAGTACCGCTACTGGCACAGTTAGGACTTTGTCGGGATCAGATTAAAAATGCCGGGAGTGATCCCAGCGTAGGCACGGGAAGGGTTTGGCTCCTGGTGAAATTCCTGTCACACAGACCTGAGAGCGGCACACCTGTTGGAAGGGTTAAGAGGGAACGCTGAGGGATGAGGAGAAGGAAAAAAATGAAAAGAGGAGAGGCCAGTGGACGGTTAGAGGGCAGGCAGAGCCGGGGGCCATATTTTCATTAGCTGCACCTAATGAAACTGCACGGCAACCGGGAAGAAAGCCCTACCGCTGGGGCTCAGTACCCGCTCCGAAATTACACTGCCGCTCCGACAACAAAAGGGGCATTCCGTCCTCACAGCGACACCAACACTTAACACCCGTTTTCTACTCTGAGCGTTTTCCCCGGCGCATGGAAATTTCCACTGCGCCAGTTCACAGGTAGCATGTGTCTGTGTTGAGCAATCGAAAGCAAAGGACAGGAAATGCCGGCCTAAAATTGTTGCTTGTGTAATGGTAGTGGTGGATGGTGCTCTTTTAGATCTTCAGACTATTATTTTTATTAGTTGCTGCTGTGTTGGCTTTCCATGCCAACCTCAGAACCCCAAATTGACCAAACTTCTTCAGGCTGGTGCAAATAAGGGTCAGGTTTTATTTTGATGCCTCATCCACCACAGGGTCACCCCCTTCCAGCACTAATGATTTCTGGGAACATCTGTCATTTTCACTTCATTTTGACCCATTGTAAACTCAGCAAACACTGCAGTGCTACTCATATTATTCAACATTACTCTCATTTCAAGTTTTAGTTGGAAAAAAACACCCAGAGGAACGGAAAATTCCAAATAAGATCTAATTCTCTTCTTCATCCAGCCTGTTTCTCCTAAACAGAACTGAGCTCAATTTAACATCAATCTGAGATTCGGACCATTTTCTCCCACTTCTTAAATTCGGCTCCTCTGATCTCAGCCCGATCCCAGTTTAAAATTTCTTTTCTCTCACTGCTCTTATCTTTATTCAGCTCAGACCATCAGATCTTCAGATCCACCAGAAGATCCGGAAGAAAACTTGGTTTCTTATAATTGAACCTGAAATTTGTCTCAGTGATCAAATTCAAGTCTCGACTCCCAATGTCAGACAGTCTTGATCCATAATGTGTTAAAGAGAAGAAACTGAGAATCGATGAGAACAGCAGGAGAAATTCTGTCTTAAGTTGATTTTCTCTTTTGCTCCTTATTTCTCTTTAAGGAGGGTTCAGGAGAAACAAATCAAACTCAATAATCTCTAAATAAGAAACTGATTTATTTCTGATCAGACAAAGAAAAGACTGTTCTGAGCAGCAGAGTCTTCCTCTGGGTAGAGAAAATTAGTCATATTACTCTCATACAGCTCTTTTCTAAAATAATCTCTGTGGTATGTAAGTGGTTTTAGGTAAGCGAGCTCCCATTGGTTGGGGCTCCGGTCGCTGGACAGGAAGCCTAATCTGTCAGATTAACCACCACCATAGTTAGGAAGGGACAGTGGACTCAACCACTAATATTATGATTGACAGTGGGTGGGACCAATAGATCTTGTATTAATGGACAAATAGAGGCTCTTGATCTGTAGGTGGCATCATGTCCATATAAGGAATGGCAAAGTTTTTGAAAATTGTTTCTCTCGTCCCCTGTGGTGAACAAAGTGATTACAGGGCCGATACATTTTTTCTCTGAATGTTGCCAGATCCTCTGAATGAAGAGGCTGTTAAGGAGTCGAAATATGAACAAAGCAAAGCAACACTGCTGCACTCTGAACTGAAAACATAAAATCACCACCTCACCAAAACAACGCCGCCGCAAACCTGCAACCTTTATCCAGTGTGGTGCTTTCATTGCAGCTTGAGTTGCTGGGACTGTTTCTAACAGTGTTGAAGTTTAATGGGAGACACTCCCTGCACATGAGCGCTAACTTGTTGTAGCTTGTATTTTGACTGTCAAATGACCTTTTAATCCAGAGGATCCAGTGACTTTTCAATGAGGCAAAATGTACACGGCCAAAAATGAACTGGGTTTTATTCACCGCAGACCATGATAATGGCAATTTCAGAAAATGCCATTCACCAGTGTGTGTGTGTGTGTGTGTGTGTGTGTGTGTGTGTGTGTGTGTGTGTGCATGTGTGTGTGTGTCAAGTGATGAACAGCAGCAGTTCTAGTCCAGGACACTTTACTGAAAAAGTCGATGTAGAAATGCAACACACAAACTCACAGATGTTCTGTTAAGTGCTAGTATTCCTACTAGGGGGCGCTGTTCTACGTTAAGTTGTTAAGTGGGCTCTGGATGATGGTGGATTGTGACTGGTTGGCATGTATGTTACCAGCTATCACTTCTAAACAAATAAAACTTTTAAAGAGACAACCAAAGCAGATTTACAGACTAATCAAATGATCCCGTAGAACCCGAGCGACATGGATCCTTGCATGCAGTTCAACAAACGGTAAACAGCTCCTTAAATGGAAGTTCCCTGGTTTGTGTCGGTGCTCGAGGTGTCAGACGTCATGCTGAGCTGTTTGTTGTTCCTGTGTCGCGTAGAATCAAAGTTATTAAATTTAAAAACATGTAATAATAATAAAAAACCACTACTGGGGTTTTAAAAACGGCATCGCATGCGAATGAACACGAATAACAAAAATTAATAAACAAAATTTAATAAATATTTTAGGTTTTAGAAACAAACAAGATCTTTGAACCCGGGAGAACTTTCAGGATAGTCATCACACAGACAGTTCAGCCACCAGAGACCTTGAACACACCTCTATTTCTTATTATACTGCACATTCTCTGTCCTATTGCTGCTGTATTTGCACAATTGTATTTATTGCTGTCTCTGTCTGTTCTGCATCTTTGCACACACAACTCTCTGCTGCAAGAATCCAGTATCTGTCATAATCCTGTATTCATTCAAACTAGTACTGTAGCTGTCAACTGCACTGAATGCTGTTTGGTGCCTTCTGTGTTTTTCTTGTACTCACTTTTGGCTTGTCTGTACTTATGCAGTTCTTTTGGTGTTTTGTTTTTTTGATCTTGTGTCGCTCCATGGACCTGGAGGAACGTCGTTTGGTTTCACTGTGTACTGTGCATACGGTTGAAATGACAGTAAACCTACTCGACTCATGTGCACAAACCAGCAGATGTACGGTAAATGTTTGGTTGCGCGGCACACTCTGCAGGTGTTAGGAGTCCAGCTGATGTTTGATGCCGTTATATTTCGCGCAGCGGGTCTGGTTTTGATTCGCCAGGCTGAAAGCGAGCGCTCCTGACCAGGTGTGGCTCTCGGCCGCTCTGGTTATGGGTGAAACACGCCTCTGGCCGCGACCCTTGCACCTGGACGAGTCTCGGAGAGAAGGCAGAGTCGTTGGGATTAGATGGGTCGTCCTCTAGAGAGCTGACTGCCGTGGTCTCTCTAGCGTGACGGCTCAGCTCCCTGTGCCGAGTGTGTGTGTGTGTGTGTGTGTGTGTGTGTGTCTCAGGTACCACAGAGGTGTCTCTCAGGAGCAGAGGTGCAAGCGAGGGTGAGAGTGTGTGACACGGATAACCCCCACAGATGGAAAGCGGCCGCGTCTAATGTTTCACCCCCCTTGGCTCGCACTCCACACACTTGGGACCATGTGTGAATGCGGCACAGTGAGTGGGAGACTGAAACAAGAGGCTTTGACCTCCAGCTGCACTGACATCGCCTGTCAGCACCCAACACACACACACACACACACACACACACACACACACACACACACACACACACACACAAAACACACACACCCCACCTCCAAATAAACCCCATCCAATACCTAGCAAGGAGTGGCTCAAGGGTGCACGAAGAAACAGGTTCTGAGCCTCAGACCGCACAGAGCGACGCCCCCTTTCTCAACAACAGGGGCTTTTGAGTGCCCAATCTAGCGTAGGAAAGCACTCTTTTATCTGAAGCGGCCGCTTTCAAACAAATCGAGCGACTTATTAAGCCGGGCCGAGTCAGGTGCGCTGGCGCGATCGCTGAAAAAACCCTGAATAGGAGGAAATACGGCTCCTGGCTGGAAAAATTCAGCTGCACAAAAGGGACTTTTTTTCTAATTCTTCACTGAACCACCGTGAACTAACAAAAAAAACCCCAAAAAACGGGTATTTTAAGCACTTCAGCCGAAGCCCTAGGTGGGCTGAGTTCATCCAAACATGAGTGACGTCTTTTTCTGTTCTTAGAAGGGGGTTAATTGTCTATAAACCGCTGAGCTTTAGAGCCGAATGTTTGGTTAAAGGCCTCTTGAAGGGTCAGTTAGTCTAGTAGTGTCAACAGACGATAATGAGTTTGTTGTAAGTGCTCGAGTCGTCGGGAGCATAATGGGCCATCCAAACGCAACAACAAAAACGGGATTTAGCCTCCAGGTTTTAAGTCATGTAAGAGTACCTCCCTCCAACATAAACAGGTACACTGTCAGAAAAATAAAGCGGATCTTCAGGGTACAGATGCTTAGCAAGGGAACCATAATAGTAGTATTATTTTCTGAGGCCACGTTAACTCCATACATCCTGACTTCAGACTTTTAATGTATTTTTCTGTATAAAACGTGTGGAACGGTACAAACACGGCTGAGAAAGCGAATGTGATGTCCCTTGAAAACAGTGCAGAACAGTGCAAAAGTCTTAGACACCGCAGAAAATTATATTTAAAACCTGTTTAGCAGAGCAGTATGTTTTTAAAAACTAATATTACAATGCATACAAATAATATTAACACAGTACACCGTGATTTTATATTTGTCTATGTGTTTCTTCTCCTCATAGAAGCCCAGTATTACATTGCAGTTGGTACCTGATTAGATTAAATCAGAAGTCGATACTGAGTTTCACAAATCCAGCAAAGCCAAGGCTGGAAGTGGAATCTGGAACCGAACCTGTGTTCTTCTGACCAGCTAACAGAACTTCAGTCATTTTTACAAACAAAAGAAGTCTGGATGTTATTTAACACTTTCTTATTTGCGTTCATTCTAATCTTAATGTGTATTTAAGGTCCCTCAGATAAATATACTGCACTGTTTTTAAGGGACGCATTCGGACGAAAGGACCATGGTGACATTTTCGCTTACATTTATGAGTACAGTATGATTTTAAAATACTTACATTTTTACATCTTAGATTATTTTTTAACGCTGTAAAGCTCATCGGTGTCCTTAAATGTCTGAGGAGCGAGCAGTGGAAGGGGCGGGGGGGGACGGGACGAGAGTGTCCTTTCAACTTAAAAGCATTACGTGGTGCCATTACATACGAGCTTACATAAATGTTTAGATTGCGGCAAGTCGCGTTGGCTCGCACCATGTTGAACTAATGCGGACCCTCTCTGCGAAGGCGAGGTGGGATAACGAACTGCCCCACAATTACCATAACTCGCCGATGTTATCTCCGAGCGCCGGGGCAGCTGAGATGTGTGTAATTGCCGCCAGCCGCCATTAAAGCGCTCCCCTCTGCCCTCAGCCACTTCAAAATGAAATTCTTCTCCCTGCTTCCCTCTCGGGATCCTGTGTCTGATGGCGATCTTCAGAGAGAAGATTCACCGGGAGGAAGAAAAACTGTTACAACGGCGTGGCAACAGGACACTAAAACCTTTTTCCACTACAGATCTGAGACGACAGACTGGCGTTAAATCCACCAGCCTATCATTTGGCGGCTCATGAAAGCGGTAGACTCTATTTTAAGTACCTTTAAAAGTATTTTTACAAACTATTTCCATTTTTTGCACAGTTAACAGTAAAATGTCCTACTTTTTTGCTTCATCACTGCAAAGAATGTGACATTTTCAAGACCCCATTTCATCCAAAACCAACATTTCCTCACTTTTTAAAAAATGCTTTAACCCAGGTCCGTACAGGCCATACAAACTAAACTGTTTGGAATTCACTATTTTTGTGATGTCACAAACACCAGCCCGTTTACTTTTATCTGTCTGTTCAGACTACAGAAATTTAGCTCCGCCCATTTATGCTAAAATGAGTGTTAATCCTGAACCTTTTGTTGAATGAGGCACAATGCAGGTCAGCCAATGAGAGCAGAGGTCATTTACATACACTAGTCTTAAAATGCGCAGCAAGAAAAACAGCCAGTTTAATTCTAAGCGATAAAGAGAGGTCTGTAGTTTTATTTGAAGGTGAAATCCAGCTGTTTGTGGTACATAAAACCACAAAAACCTCATAAGAAAGTCTTTAACTTAAACAGTAACAATTAGTGACTTATAAAAGTTCGTTGAGCTTAAGGAAAGTAAAACAAATGATCGTTTCTTTCATCTTACTGTTAGAAGTTAAATAAACTCATCCATTCATTAAGTCAAGTTACATTTTCGAATTTAAAAATGACTTGTTTTAATTTAAATTAAATGTTTCTTTATTATGACGTAAGAGCTATTCTTTCCAAAATATAGGAAAGAATATTATCGCCCTTTTTTTAAAATAAATCAATCACAGCACAGCTTTCACTAAATCCTTCACCTAAAGTTCAGAATGTCCAGGACACACCTTAGCAACTGTAACTTTACTGTAAAATAAAGAAAGTCAGGTTTTTGAGACACGTCAGGCTGGGTTCACTTTTTTAATATTTGTATATATATATGTAAGACTTTAATGTAATGTTAATACTAATACTAGTACCTTCTACTCCCGGATGCATTTCAATTCACTGTTTTTGTGATGTCACAAACACCAGCCCATTTACTCAAACCCAACAAGTTAAGCTGACCCTTTTTTCTTTAATTTTTTTTTTACTCTCATGGGCTTTTAGAATGAACGAACATCCCGGAACATGTGGGGCTCCTGATGTCCAGGAGTTTGAATGGGGAGGAAAGTTTGTAAAGGACTGTTGGACTTGTTGAAATATCTTTTACAGATACATTTACAGATACTTTTGTACTTTGACTCAAGTAAAATATAAGTAGAGCATTACATAGAGATTATTTTACCAAAGTTATTTCTCAAGTAATTGATTTCTGGACTTTTTTCCACCACTGGTTATATGTGGAGGGGCTTTTTTTTGGCTATTACTGTCATTAATAAAAAGGGCTTCTGGTTTATCTTTACACAGAATTGTGTCTTTACAGTGTAAATCTCTACAAATCATTGCTGTTTTTTTTTATTTTTTTTACTTATTTTACTTAAAATGCTGCTTTGCCTTAAAAAAAAAAAAAAACTATTTGGCTGTATAAACACATTAAAACCAAACTAAGCTCCTCCTCAATCTGACGCCGCACTCAAAGCCCTGCCGTTGGCTCCGTGGTGGAGGACGGCCTAGTCGTCGAGTTGTAAATAAGTGAAGTAGAAGTCTATTGTCTGATGGCTGGAGGATGGAGACAAGCGTCTCTTTCAGCCGGAGACAAAGGCAGGAGACAGACGGTCTAACCTTTGATTCCTCCCAGGGAGAGGTGGCAGTGTCTCGGCACACGTCTGCCATGATCACAGCGTAGCGCCATGTCCACACATTTGTAAAGAAGTCTATCTTAATCAGCTTCTCTAATGGCTTTGGGGGGAGGGGGGGGTGTTCAGTAGACCACAGGCTGCTAAAGGGAGATTATCCTCTAAACTCGCTCATTCTGGTCTTCAGCTAACAGGCTGCAAACCTCTTTTCTACATATAAATAGAGCCCTTATACTTTTACTTGAGCGATATTTTACTGAGAGTCTCCTCTCGCACTCAAATACTGACTTTGTGGACTTTGTCCAACACTTGACTTTGAAAAAAAAAAACAAACAACAAAGAAAAACGATCAAGCCCACCAGCAAAGTGGAAAACTTTTGAACTTCAGATGTAAACTCTGGTTATTTATAGAGGCTATCTTGGTGATTTTGACGTAGTCGAGCCTAAAATGACTTTTTAAAGGTCAGTAAAACAGAATTTTTACAAATTTACTTGCTACTGACCCTCAGATGAGACATGTTTGGAATCCAAATGTTGTTTCTTTGGTTCTTTAGTGCCAATGCAATGAGGCTAATATTGCTTGTCTTTCAAATCTTTTCTGTAAAAGAATCCCCGAAACTTTTCCGGACCTGCTCGGACTTGTGGACGCGGTTTCGGACGCAGTATGAAGTTGGTTTTTATTTTAGATTTGTTTTTAAATATAAATTTGTCGTTTGCATGGTTCAGCATAAATTTCACATGTGACAAATAAAGAATCTTGAATCTTTCCGTGGGCTGTAAATATGACAACCATCTCAGTATTGGGAGTGCTGTCCTAGAACCAGTTTTTGTAGTAGCAACCCGAATAACATGGTGTCTGGATGCTTGGCTGTAGTGGTAAAATTTAATTCATTTTTATAGGTTGCAGTAAGTCATACTGTGTTTTAAACCACGTCCACTAGTCTGATCCACCTTAATGAAGAAGTTCAGTTCGTTTTTACAGCTCACAGTAAGTCATACTG
>JBBJLS010000001.1:30041784-30053427 GCA_037577275.1 Bryconaethiops microstoma
GAGAGAGACAGAGGGAGAGAGAGAGAGAGAGAGAGATGGAGGGAGAGAGAGAGAGAGAGAGAGAGAGAGATGGAGGGAGAGAGAGAGTGAGAGAGAGAGAGAGACAGAGAGAGACAGAGAGAGAGAGACTGTCCTGTCCTATGAGACTCAACCACTGAATTCTATGGCTGCAGATTGAGTTATAGAATCAGAATCAGAAAACTTTATTCATCCAGAGGAAACTGCCCGTGTTACGACTGAAGAAACTCACAGAGACACAGAGACAAGAACGATGTAAAATATATAGTCTGCAAAAGATTTTCAGTTTGAAATACACTTCTTGATATACAGCGGTGCTGGGTATTAATACTATAAATAAATAACTTACAGTTAAGTGAGTTACCAGTAACACTAATAGTGGTTTGGAGTCTGTTGTTGCTGTAATAGAGATCAGTAGCAGATCAGTAATGTTGATATAAGTGGCGATATTTCACCTGGTATGACAACTGCACATAAAAAGATATTGAACATAATGGTAACAATTTAGCACCTGATGAGTAAATTGCACATGATATTGTACAAAATAATGCATGTGATGATAATAATGTCACAATAAAAAATTGCACATCTGAGTAGCGGCAGGTTTGTGCACACATTATTGTGTGGGTGTGGCAGGGGGAGGAGCTATAGAGAGTCTGAAGAATGCATATCATCGGAACAAATCCTCATATCTTCATTTTTGCTGTTTTATACAGTTTGGAAACACCGGCAGACCTTTAATCCGTGTCTAATGTTCAGGAGGATCGCACAAAAAGGAATCAGCGCGAAACAACTTTGAATGAAATGTTATATTAACCTACACTGGAGACGATGGTTAGGTTTTCCCTTGTTTCAGGCGGTGAGACGCAAAACAGTCCCTCCAGTTTAACCACTCAGACACTGTTGTGCAAGATGCTCATGAAAATGTATTGTGGATTCCTTCATTATCCTTCATTATCAATTTTTATGTTCCCCGAATTGCACCGCTCACTGCTCAGGCTTTCTTCATGAGGAGCCATTAACTCTCAGGACCCGCAGCCCTAAAATAAATTATGTGGGAAGACTTTAACTTAAGTTTGTTCTCATAAAGATCTTTAACTGCCCTGAGTGTAATCCAGGTCCTCCCTCAGCCGCCCGGAGTCCAGGCCTCTATCCACACACACACTGTAGCCATTAAACCGGCCGGATTTGTGCTGGTTAAGATGAATGTACTGTGATTCCATTTCTGTGGTCGTCTCACTCACTGCCTGCACTAAATTAGCCTGCTGCAAGTTGGTGGGGCACTCCTGCAGGGTGCAGTGAGGAGGCTGTTCTGAATATAAGAAAAGAAAAGAATAAACGCCCAAAGCATCTCCGAGGGTTAGAGGAGATCAAAAAAAAATTTAAAAAAATGGTTACCTCATATGTAGTCAATTAGCTATGAAATGTTGCGTCGGAAGGAGGCGGCTTCTTGCAAATGTAGCTGACAAATTAAGCTTAAAGGAAAAGTTCAGCAAAAATCTACTACATACAATTTTGCACTTGTCCATCGGTCAAGATGTGTTTGGAGGCCAAACTTTGCTCCTTTAGTTTAGACCTGGAGCAACAAGT
The DNA here is from genome assembly GCA_037577275.1 of Bryconaethiops microstoma. Lineage (NCBI taxonomy): Eukaryota > Metazoa > Chordata > Actinopteri > Characiformes > Alestidae > Bryconaethiops > Bryconaethiops microstoma. The sequence goes on from JBBJLS010000001.1 coordinate 30,043,393, forward strand.
CTAATTTAGTTAAACACTAAGAGTCAATAGTCACCAAACACATCACCAAAACTTCTCTTAACCCACTCACACCACTTCCAGCTCTTCAGAACCAGAACCAGAATCGGGTTTATTGGCCAGGTGTGTGAGCACATTATATATATATATATATAAAGTGTATAAATGAACAATACAATATGTTAAACAATCTAAATCTTATATCCAGAATATACAGAGAAATACAGGATGTATCCCACAAAGTGTGCATTAAGTGCAGTGGCAGTTCTGTGTTTAGGAGCTCATCATCGAGGTGGTCCAGGTTTATCAACGTGGTTTAGGAAACAATGTCACTGCTACAAACACCAGGGCGGGAGAGCAGTGATTTCTGAATTTAGTCAAACCTGGACACCAAACATGTCTTGGTTGAGTGACAAACTTGTGTAAATGTGGTGTTTTGCTGAAATGTTCCACTAAAGCCTAGCAAAGACTGAAACCATGTCTAGTGCATAAGTACTCTAATAGACTTGCTTATGTGGTTTCTGATGATGTTTCTGATGATGTTGACCATAAACCTGGATTGGCGTCTTGCGGGGTGCGCGCTGCACTGTGGTAACATTTTCACCGTTAATATTATCAAGCAGGTAGCCAAAGAGTGACAGCCAGATCACGAACAATTTGAACCTCCACAGAACCTCCACAGAACCTTTACCGTCTCCACTCCCCAAAGCATGCCTGTCCATCCCTGCGATCTTTGTCCCAAGTGAGCGTGTCTTTTCAACCGTTGGCACCCAGAGGTCTCAACTGCTGCTAGAAAACACAGATCTGCTTTTTTCCCGAAATACGACGGTGTCTTGGGCTAGACTGTGTAACTGTAACCATCTCAGGTCCAGAGCTCCGGATCACGCTCTGGGAAAAATCTCGTCACTGAAATCTGAGCACTGACAGTGAACTACTTTGATTTATGGTTTGCACTCATTTGAACTTAAAACAGACTAAGAAAAGTTTTATTTATTTTTGTTAATTGTATTGTTTTTATTGCTTGTGAAAGTGATTTCAGTTAGAAGGTCACACACAGCTTCAACAAGTTCGGAGCGCATGCACAGTTATAAGCTTGGATGAAACTTGGGAATCGTACAAGAGCAGCCAGTCATTTGAGTCTGTAGCAAAAACGTACAGTGTGTGCAAAATGATCATTCGAGCTTAATAATGAATCATTCAAAGTAAAACTGCAGTGATCAGTTACACAGTTTCAAAACGCACCTGCGTTGTTTTGTGTTTTCGACTTTCAGACAAATGAAAGGCTTTTTTCCAGTCATCTATTCATCTTTAAAGTTATCGTCTCGTCTCGTCTCGTCTCGTCTCGTTCTTGTGAACCCGATATCGTGTATCGTCTCATGAGCAGAGCTGAGCATCTTGTCACACCCCTAATATATATAAATATGTGTATAAATATGTAAACCTAGATAAGTACAGTATATGTATTCATGTACATAATGAGTGCATGTATGTATAAATGTACAGAGTGGATATATACAATTATGTAACAACACCGTGGATATACAGTATATTTATACACAGGTACACAATGGAGTGACAGGCATTGACAAAAACAGTAATAATGTAGCAGAAACAGTAATAATGTAGCAGAAACAGTAATAATGTAGCAGAAACAGTAATAATGCACCAAGATAAATAAATTGCACATTTCACCCAGTAATATTCCACACCGAAGATTGCACATGTCTTTCCTTCCAGCCACGGTCAGACTCTACAACACACACCTTACAGCTGACCACACACACACACACACACACACACACACAAACAAACAAACAAACAAACAAACAAACAAACGCACACATCCGATACACCATGGACTGATAGGTGGTAGCTTGTCTTATGTGGAATATTTCTCCTGAGTGCAATTTTCTTATGCAACATAAAATATAATATAAAGTCAAAATAAATGTCGGATACACTCTCTAACTGCTCCAAGCCGAGGACGTCGAGGCTCGTAATCTGAATACCTGGCTTGGGAAAGGGCGAGGGCTGTTTTTTCTCAGACCGTAGCCCGGGTCAGTCCTCCGGTTCTCTGGGGGCCGGGATGGCTGGAGGCCCTGACGGAGACTCCAGGGGAACGGGCATCCCTCACCAGCGCTCCACACCCAGCCTGCCGGAGCGCAAAACAATTAGCAAGTGTGTGAACAAGGCCTTGATTATTGACTTACTGGGGAGACTTTATTAACCCAGGCTGCGCTGAATGGAAGACACCTGCTGTTCACACTTAGGCCGTCATTGCGAGCAGGGCTGGAGACGGGAGGGCTCTTACGATGCCCACTAAAGCCTGCTGTTCCTTTGTCCGAGCCACTCTCAGCCTGCATTATAACGCTTCGGCCTGCATAGCAACACGGCCTTTATTCCCCAGCACCACGGGACAGGCGGTCACATTCACTTGTCAACGGCGCAATTACACTAGCTGTCACCAACTTCTGTTTAAAAAAAAACTACACTGTCCATGCGGAATTGGCACTTCTTCACTGTGATTCGCTGGAGAAGGAGCTAAGTGCTCCTCTTACACGCTCTTACCAGATCCAGAGCTGCCACACACACAAACCATACGCGGTACAGGATATACAATACAGCCCCTTCTGACCTTTCCCTCGTTCCACTGCTGGTCCGAAGGACCGTTTTCCAACATGGAGCCACGCTTGAAGAGCCCTCAAAGGGATGGGGAAAGAAATCAAGTCTTATGAGACGAAGTTCATTCCATTTTAGGCCTCTTCTAACGGTCCAATTCATGGAGGGGAGGTTGGCGTTTTCGAAAAGAGGCACAAAATTAAGAACACAGTGAAATTTGTGAGTTCTGACTTGACAAGAATACGACGATTAAACTTTTACAATATGTGTAACTCAAGTGGGGTTTTTTTTATTAACACATTGATCAGGATTTCAGATTTAAGCCATTTCTCTGGCAAACTTTCCTTCTAGAAGAGTAAAAGAATCTGAGGACACATTCTCATCCAGTGTTTCTTCTGAATTCAAGGGTTCTGATAAGGGGAGCTTGTCCCCCTTTTGGTGCAATAACAGTCTCTACTTTTCCTAGAAGCCTTTGCAAGAGATGTTGGAACATAGCTGTCAGGATTTGGTTGCATTCAGCCACGAGAATATTAGTAAGGTCAACTATGGATGTTGGACTTCTAGCACCATCACTCCCATTTCCACAAATGCCTGGTCCCTGTCTAACCAAGTACACTCCAGTGTAATACCTGACTTTATACTTTATATACTTCTCTTATTCAACTTTCAACAGCACCTGAACTTTACATTCTGTTTACTGTTTACTGCCACTGCAGGCACATTTATGTCCTGTTATTTGGTTTGATAAGCTATAATTTACACTCACTCAATGTGGTTCAACGCTGCAAACTGTCTCCTGTGCAATATTATACATGTGGTGCAATATTATCAATTCTGGAAGGTTTGCATCCTGTTCACATTTTACTGTTACATTGCTGTGTTGTATATTTATTGTACTGTTTCTGTCATTTCTTGCACATTGTTCTGCCTCCTGTGCAATATTACACTTACTGTGTAACACTAGTCACTCTGGAAGGTTTCCATTCTGTTCACAATATACTGTTACATTACTGTTACACTGTACTGTACTGGTGTCTGTTTATTGCGTTGTTTGTCTTCAGTTTTTTCACGTTCCCTTGCAGAAGGATTCTACTTCAAAAACATTTGTAAGCTGAATATTCAAAATTTCAGAATTTTCAAAATTTCAAAACCTGAATCACATCTTGAACCAGTTCAAAGGTTTTTGATGTACATTCTGGTTCTTTGTGGGTTCTGGAATGAGGAACTTTAGCTTCCAGGATCTCTTGATCTTCAGTAGAATCTTCCCTTCATCCCTGAAATGTGCCACCGGCTATCACACAACCCAGAGCATCACAGATCCATCCTGTGCCCCAACAGTTGGCAAGATGTTCTTTGAAGAAATACTTTTCCAATTCCCAAACATGCCTTTGGTGATAGAATCCAAAGAGATGCTTCCAGTACTTGATTCCAGCATGTCGTGGAGGTTTTGCTTTGCATAACTGACCACAATTAGGTTTTTCTTGGCTTTCCGGGTCAAAAGTCTTGACTTCAACATTAAACGACATGATACTGAAAATTAGAAGCGGGACGTCTAAAGATATCTCTTATTCTTCTTGCTTTGTAAGAGTCAATTATCTTCAGTTTCTCTGCTTTTTAGATGGAACCATGACTGCTGAGAGTAAGCACAACACTCTGAGAGGTTTGGGGGGGGTCACATAACTTGTCACACTCTGGAACTGTCTGGAACACGCCATGGGAACCTGACTCGGACTCTGAAACCTTCCAAAAAATAATTACTACGACATTAGTGGATCGACTGAAACTTATTTACACCACATTCTTTACATTTTCTTTAGTGTCATTTAGTCTTTTAGGTCTAACTTATGTTCCTTTAGAAACTCATATATATATGTTTATTTTTAACACACTGTTAAAAGCCACTTATCTGAGCTGTTTTGTCTATAAAAAGTATTTTTTTTGTTTTGTCTGTAAAATGTTTTGTGAGCTGGTGAGGAGAACACAGGTTCAGTTCCAGATTCCTCCTCGATGCCTCCAGACTTTGCTGGATTTGTGAAACTCCCTCAGCCGCTCCTGATTTAATCTAATGAAGTTTCGATTGAGCTGAATCAGGTATTTCAGGTATTTAATTAAAACTACAATGTAACACTGGGCTTCCATGATTAGAGGTCTGGGAATGGTTAACCAAACACAGACATACAAAAAATAACTATTTACTGTAATATTATTTATGTATATGTATATATACATACACAGTAAATCACTGCTTCAGTCATTCGCAGAATTTTCTTACAACCAAAACCAAATAATTGTTTGTGGAAACTCCCGCAAATTTGTGGAAACCATAGATATCCTCCACATTTTGTTGTTTTTTCACAGCAATACATAATTTTTCATGCATTTTAGTGCATAATTATTAAGATAAAAAAATATAATTTACTAAGTTTGTAACAAATATAAACGCAATACCGCTGTACTCAGAGGCGGGAGGTTTAAAAGTAGCCAATCCGAGAGCGTTATTCATTTCTCCTTGCTGCTGATTGGCTGTTACATTGTACAGTATGGATATGTACAGTACATTTTTACAAAAATGAAATTAAAGTGTTTTGGGAGCATATTTGGGAGCATATTTAGGGATTACACATTATCACATAACAAATTTGTGTTTTTTTTGCAATTTGTGGGTACTCTTGGAACATAACCCCCATGAATGTCAAGGGTTTACTGTATGTATGTATATATATAGATGGAAAAAATAAGAGACCACTTTTCCTCTTTTCTGTTTCTGACAGAGTAGGAGAGCTCTATAAATAGAGAATGAAAGGGATGGTCAGAGGCAGCTTGGCCAGGCCAGGGAGGGATTTGAGACTCATCCCAGTGAGTGAGACTTCCTCTAAAGTGCATGGTGTCAATAGCTGACTTTCAGCGCGACAGATAAAAACACAACGGCCTGCTTTTTATCGGCCTTCCAGGGACTAAAGGCTGCAGATAGCAGCTATTACACCGACAAGCAGGAGGCGTGTGGAGATGCGTGGGCTTATCTGTGGCTGCCGGTAAACCCTGTGTGTGTGTGTATGGGTGTGGGTGTGTGTGTGTCTGTGTCTGTGTCTGTGTGTTTGTGTGTGTGTGTGTGTGTGTGTGACCCATCATGTAATTTCTTTGCATGCAACAATGTTTCTCCATGTCTTTGTGTATTTATTTGGACATGAACAGGAAATTGGGTAACTGGAAACCAAGAAAAGATCCAGCCAAACATTCACAAACATACTCGCTGTGGACATCTACCCCTTAACCTGGTTTAAACCGAGTTCAGCCGCCTCTCTCCAAACCATGTTGTCCCCTTTGGCAAACATTTTGTTTTCACTCGGCGAAAATAATGCGGCGTAATGTCCAGTATCAACTTGTTCTTCCGAGCTCACAAACTAGTAACATACTATTCATTTATGTGCTCCTGGTACATGTAAGCTCAACAGGAACGTTCAATTTCCTGATTTTGTTTCTTTGTGTAGATCTAGAAGCTCTGCCCCAATGAGCAGAGGCTGGAAAGAAGAACAGTTGTTGCAAGATCGCTGTGTCCTTTTTCGTAATGCAACCTAAGCGTATTTGTGGAATTTACATTCATCAGTGAATCTGTGGGGTGAAATTGCAAGGCCGTAACCATGGAGTCAACACGGGGTGGGGGTGGGGGGGTGGGGGGGTGGTGGCAGAAGAGCTACCCCCCCAAAAAAAAGAGAAAAACTCTTTTCCTTCCAGCTTAAAATATTTTTTACATTTACTAATATCTGCATGATATAAACAAACCAGATAGTGCTGGGTCTCATTACCATGTAGCGCCTAATATAAGCATCTACACAACCTATATATTACTGTATATGACAGTTAGAGGAGGAATTTAGCTTAACATTGTGAGACTCTAACTCTTAATAACATTATCGTTTTCCTAACACTCTACAAAAGCTCTGAGAGACACAGTGATCCAGTCTGAGTAACTCACACTGCATTCAGTTTTACATTTTTAATACATTCATAAATAATGAAAGAGAGACAGTGTTTATATTGACTGGAGCCACAGACAATCATCTGTTCCTGTTAGGGTTCAGCAGCGAAACACAGACAAATCGCAGACTGTGGACAAATCGTGTCCTACACTTGGACAAAAATAACAAAAATAATATGTAATAATATAATAATAAGTAAAACATAAGTAAAGTGGACGTTTGTCATATGTGAACACACGACAACACAAAATTCTTCCTCTGCATTTAACCCTACATCACGCGAAGCAGCGGCCAGCCAGGAACACAGTGCCCGGGGAGCAGAGTGTGGGGACGGTACCCTGATCAAGAGTACCTCAGTGGTGCCACTGGCAGTCCTGGGATTCAAACCCACGGCCTTCTGATCACAGGGCCAACCCCCTAACCACCAGTCCACCAGCTGCAACAAAATATGGCAAAATAAAACATTTGTTTAACCGTGTTACTGAGTGTTTTCTCCCTGTGAGTGTTATCCTCTTGAATATCATACATGGCGTTTAACGTGTGATGACCTTTTTCTCCTGAGTGCATATACCTTTGTGGCAAACTGTTTCTGTTACAATGAGGCCTTCAGTTTGGGCCATAAATATTAATGCCAGCAGCCGTATAGGCCTAGAGATACTAAGCTAATGGCACAAGGGTATTCCATGTTGTGTGTGAAGCTTGAAACAGACATACAAATGTATATTTAGACATGTGTGCTGCGTTTCTACAGTGACTCCTTCAGAGATCTGACACACACACACTGGTTACACCATCTGACACACACACACACACTGGTTATGGCATCTGACACATAAACACACACACACACACACACACACACACACATAGGTTACACCATCTGATACACACCCACTGGTTACACCATCTGACAAACACACTGGTTAGACCTTCTGACACACACACACTGGTTACGGCATCTGACACATACACACACACACACACACACACACACACACAGGTTACACCATCTGATACACACCCACTGGTTACACCATCTGACACACACCCACTGGTTACACCATCTAACACACACACTGGTTAGACCTTCTGACACACACACACTGGTTACACCATCTGACACACACACACTGGTTACACATTCTAACACACATATACTGGTTACACCATCTGACACACACACCTTCTGGTTACACATTCTAACACACATATACTGGTTACACCTTCTGACACACACACACACTGGTTACACCATCTGACACACACCTTCTGGTTACACATTCTAACACACATATACTGGTTACACCTTCTGACACACACACACACACTGGTGTCAAATTTGTCTGCTCTCTGTTGAGGATGTATATACTGTAAAACAAAACCTATTTTACAAACTTTAGCATGTGCATCAGTCAAAGAAGATAATAACTGTTGAGACTGACTACTATTATCTATTCTTTGCAAGTAAGAGGAACCCTCAAGAACCGAATAATGAGTGTATGCACGTTATGGAGTGAAGCAAGAGGAACGCTGAGGATGGATGAATGAAAAAAGGGTGAGTGTGGCAGGCAAAATTTTTGCCATGCTTTATATTGCAGTGTAAGTAGTATTGCATGGTATTCTAGTACGTTAAAATCTGCAAATAGGAACTTTGCACTTAAGTTAAAAACAATGTCATCTTTAAGTGTGCCCTCTGTTAAGCATATATACTTGACATAAACGACATTTTCTTTCGGGGGTATCCAAACTTTTGCATGTGTATCAGTTAATGAAGAAAATGACTATGCTGAGACCGACTACTATTATCTACTCCTAGTAAGAGGAACCCTGAAGAACCGGAAAATGAGTGTATGTACGGTACGGAGTGACGTGGGTGTGGACGAGTGGTCAGGCAGCATCTCTCGCTGCGTCCGGCACTTACAGCCATTGTGGCAAAACTCCACAAAAGCTTGTTCGAGTTAAAAGCCAAACTCGAGATGGTGTGGGATTTTTATCGGAACACTCACCGCTTTCTCCTCTCTGTTTAATCTAAAAGGAGAGGGAGAGAGATAGAGAGAGAGAGACAGAGAGAGAGAGAGAGAGAGAGAGAGAGAGAGAGAGAGAGTTTCTGTGGTGCCTTTCAAAAGAAAGGCCTTTGAGAATGAACTGGACTAGGCCAGGGGACAGGCAACAGGCCAGATTCCAGAGCTAACGTATAATCAGCCTAGGACGTGTATAATTATATCTGAGACGTGAAAGAACAGAAGGGAGTGAGAGGGGAGGAAGCAGGGGATGAGGTACACAGTAGCAGAGGAGCAGGGGCCGCTTAATATTTGTTTTCGGCTTCAGATATGAGGAACACTCCACTCTTGGTGCAGGCCGCCTCTCCTTACACCTATTAAGCCTTCAGCCGAGCTCGAGTTCATTATAAGTTCCTTCAAAACAACAAACCAGAGGCGGAGTGTTTGACTTACACATAGGCAAAAACGTGGACATATGCTGACTGCATACAAACGAGCTGCAAATGTTTGGACATACCTTTCCTTCACATAAACACATGCACTTTCCCATAGAAACACCCACACATGAACACACACATACACACACACCTTCCATGCATGCTTCTATCTTCCCACACACTGAAAGCTCTCTGTGGTTAAGAGGCCACCACGCTGGCCTTTAATCCAACGCTGCCCGTGCTGCGTTTTACTGCGGCCGACTGACTAACTGGGCCTGCGGTCGCCAGCGACTCCAGTGGACTTCCCTGAAGAGAAATTGATTACAGCTCCTGCTTGGAAACCCAAATGGCTCCCAGGATCTCTTATCTGTAATTGGAAAGAGGCTGAGCACCAGCGTTCAGGCCACCGACCCCTGAAAACCTGTTTTTCCCTTCGCATCACCTGGCAGAGTTTAAAACAGGGCCAAGCCTCTGTTTCTCACCTGATGTGCTCCCTCTAATTTTCGTCCTCCTGGAGGGGGGAAGGCTGATGTCACACCGTGTGGTCGAACTCCAAAACAGCAACTGCGAAAAGCTCAAAAGTTTAACGCAGGCTTTGTTTTACTGACCAGTTCTTTGGGGCCCATTAATTAATTATGAAACTTGTAGGCCTGGAAGACATGGTGTAAAAAATGTAAACGTTTTTTGATTTTCCTAATTAGTATGTAACCATGATCGACTTCATCCTTTAAGAAATACTTTAGCATGTTTCCTTAATGACAGCATCATGCTGAGTGCATCATAACTAACGATAACAAACAGATGGAACGGATCTTGTTCTTTTTCATTGTTTTAATTTCTTGTTCATCTTTTGTTTTGTTTATTTAATTTTCTTCATCTGCATTTGAACTGACTTACTTTTAGGTTACATAGGATATCCTGAGTAGCTTGCACCAACACACACACACACACACACACACACACACACACACACACACACACACACACACACACACACACACACAC
>JBBJLS010000001.1:30130984-30176883 GCA_037577275.1 Bryconaethiops microstoma
TAATAATGTTAATTGTATTTATTGTAATATTAATGTTTTAACACTAACTTAACACTACTGTCCAGTAGTAAACAGGTATAATTTTCCCAGGTGCCTAAAACCTTTGCACGGTATGGTATAACGCATCATACTGAAACTACAGTGCTATTTCTTTCTCAAAGACATTTTCATGAACTTATATATTCCTAGTTTCTCCCCCCAAAAAACTGGTGCTCCGCTTCCCACCTGGCCTTGCACAGTAGGGGTCCTGGATCTCAGCATGAATATTTCAGTAGCTTCTCAGGTTCTTAGGCGTTCTAATACTTTTATTCTCCTGTGTCAGTGGCATCAGTGGTGCCAGCTTATCCATTTGGGGCCACTTTCAGTACATCCTAAATTCTTTAACAAGCAGTACTCTGTACTCACCCTCTATTATCCCCAGAGCAGCTGTTATGGCTACAGGATCAACATTACCGCGCAGTTTAATGATGACCTTCCTTTAATACACCAAAGTCAACCCCTCAGCAAATATATCAAACTCTCTATGAGGTAAATATCCTGCGCTTTAGTTTTGTGGCCTTACAGGACTGCAGTATGACACTTAACAACTCAACAATAATTCAACTCATAATTACATACTACTCTTAGAAGTCCAGATTCATTACAGTCATTTTGCTGTACTGCTTAACTACAATTACATAATTATGGTCAGTTACATCACAATTTGCAATTAAATTAGATTTACACTCTGTATAAGCAAGTTTGACTTTTTCCTTTGGTTTCAGTGTTAAGCAATGACAAATGACAAAAAGTATATGTTTAAGTGTGTTTTCTAGCAAAATAAGACTAAAATAATTTCAAATTAAAATCATAATTTAAAAAAATCCTTTTTTTAATAAACAAAAGCGGCACAGGACTGATAACACTTTTACACAGAATCGCTCTAACCATTTTAAAAGTTAAGAAATCATTTATCAAACTCCAACACCTTTTTGGCATCACTGGAGATAATTGTGACTTGTAAGGGTTACAGACTGTGGCTCTACTCCTTATAACTATTATTAATTTTCTTATTAAAATGTATAATACACATACTCACCTTTTCTCTCAAAGCTTTCTTCTCTGAGGAAACAGACAAGGGCCAGAAATTTAGTGACCTCTTTCAGGTACATCACTGTTGTGTTGTTCAGGTGGATGATGGCCATGGATTCTTTATCATAGGGAGACCCAGCCTCATCACCACGCAAACTGATTATAGGAAGAAAAGAGGTGAAGTATGTTGAAATAGCTTAAGGAGATGTTCTAATCCAAATTAATTTAACTACAATTGATTCACACACAGCCCACACTTTATCATAAACTGCTATCTTGAGTTTCCTCTTTACAAGCTTCTTTATAGCTCTAAAACAAGGTGTTCAGTTAAAGACTGTAGCCGATCAGATGTTGCACAGTCAGCACCTTCCCTTAACGACATTCATGAATGATCAGTTCCTGACACAGGTCCGCTGTGACCAGATTACGGTTGTCACTATTGAGTATTTTAGCAACAGAACTGTGCTGAACAACTCAAATCCTCAAGTATTCATTTGTTCTGCTGGTTTTCTATTCTAAATTTAATATTTGGAAAGTTTGTCAGAGGCACAAAATCTGTAGTCGAAACAATAGCACACTTCAAAAATAAAAAAAGTAGGGATTCTTACTATACTTTGAAATACAAAAAACAAAAATTATAGCTGGTTTAGTTAAGACACCCAGGTCACTAATCTTAGTGACCAATTTTCAAAAAGGCATTGAAGCTAAAAGAGCAGAGATGCCTGAAATCACACATATGGGAGCACTTTAAATTACTAAACGACAAGAGAAATGCTCACTGTGCTGTTTAGAATAGACCATTAATGAAGGGTTAGAAGATGAATCAACAGATGGGCACAGTATATGTACACAGTATTTTATATACCAGTAGTTGTTTCAAAGCAGTCCAGCCCCATACCGAGCATCAGAAACAGTGGCATTCCCTAAGAAACTCCCTAAGAGCATGAGGAAGAAACACTGAGAAGAACAAAGACTCAAAGGAAGTACCTAGCCTCCTCTGCTGTGTCACTGTACGGTGGAGTATGTGACTACACACTTTCCCGTCATACAGCATTTGTGCAGACTTCTCTTAAGCTCGTGCCTTTCACCTTGAATTTAAGTAAGGATGACAGTCCATAAGAGTGTGTAAATCCGCTTTTGGACTATCAGAGATGTGCTTCAACCATTTCAGCGTGAACACAGTCGTGGCAGAACAGATGCTGGATCACATCATAATTATCTAAACGAACAGAAGCCCTAACTTAATCTCACGCATTTACAAGCACCAAATACCCAGCTGCAAAAGGTTTGGCTTTGAAATTAGAAACATGCACACACTTTGCATGGAAAAGGAAAAGGAAAATTCTTAAAGGCAAAAAGTTGAACGTCATTAAATTGAGACACAAATGAATAAGTCATAATTGGAAGCTTAATGCACTAAGCAAACTCTGCATATGTAAGTAACTCATTAGCTAAATGACTGAAAATGAGGTAGTTGCTGAATTAAACACACCAGCTGCTTGTCAATAAGACAGCACTAGCCTACTAGAGTCAAAAAAAAATTATTACTGTTTTAAAATGCTGTATTAAAAGCTATTCAGCAGCTGTTATGCCTCCAAACATAAGGAGTGTCATATCACAAGGCAGCAAACTGAATGTGAGCATGCTTCTTCTGGAATCTTCCTCGCCTTGGAGCGTTCGACTGAGGCTACATTTGGCAGGGTTGTGCCTTGTCAACGGATGTAGTGCAGGGCTGGGCGATATGATAACACCATCGTGATAAATGCTTTCCTGAGCACACTGAGTATTATCAATTAGATTTCTAAAAACATCTATGCAGCAATATATAACAGATCAATAGCGACACACATCAGTGCAGTAATTTCTATTTTTACAGGGTGTGTAGGCATGAGCGAAACTGCTGCTGCACTCTAATTGGAAAGTGTGATATTAATAACATGAAGCATATGGCAAATGTGTTATATTCAGTTTTTATTACTATTTGTTGGATGAGGCTTTTCATTATGACCCATGCTGCACCACAAGCACCCCCAAAAGCCAACATTACTGATTTATGTCAACAAATTTTAAACATTCAAATTTACACTAATCAAATCTACATTACCATTTTCCAAGAACTGCTTCTTTATTCATTATTATTGAAGTAATTTCCCTTTGGAATCAGCAATTTCCCAAACCACACCACCAAATACACTGTTGGGTATGTTGCATCATTGTGTTGCATGATGTTATGACACTGCTAAGTACTGTAATGTGCAGCTGCAGGTAATATAGCTGGAAAGAGATTTGCACTGTTCTCAGGAGACTGCCATTTCAAATCTTATATAGAGCATGAGAGACAGCATAACTGGCCCTGCTTAACTAGATGTAGAACTGACAGTTTGGTCTGAATATAGAACAATGTGCCCAAACCTGACCGTACCACTAGCACCAAGTTTAGCATCTAAATGGGTCAAAGTTACCTATTGACAGGGGCACCTGTTATCAGACCATCAATAAACAAAACAACAAAGAAAGTACACATTCCACTCCTTTGCCAATGAAAAGTGAAAGTGATTATCCACCTCCTGAGTTATTGCACGTGTTTTTATGAACAACTTTTTAAAATCATACACTACACCTTGATGTGTACATTTCAAATGTGAAGTTAATATAATGCTAAACGCAGTAAGTGGCATCACTTTATAACATTTATCCAAAAAGAATGGAAAGGGTGGGCAGTTTTTCAGAAAGGGTGCTTTTTGTTGTCTTTCTTTTTGATCAGAGGAATGGCACTCCCTCGCATCTCCCCATGGAGCTCTTGTTATAAGAAATCGGAGCATGAAATTGAAACCCTGTCTGAGCCCTACAAGTATATGAGAAATGATCTCCAGATCAGTCAACCAAAAAGAATGCTGGCATTAATAGTTTTTAATGGGTTTTTTTTTTTTTTATAATGTGGCAATGCAGACCCACTGCATCTGTTCCAGCTTATCAAAATATCTTGACATGTATCATGTATTACAAAAACTTCTCTGAAAGTAATATTTGGGACACATCGCCCACCCTAACGCTGAGACTCATCTGCTCAGCAGGCCACTGTGGGCAGACAGCTGCCTTGCCCCGGGTCAAGCCCGCATGCCTGCACCTACGCACGCTTCTGCCCTGCTCTGTCTAGTGCACTCTGGGTCACTGGAGCTGGAGGTGCCTCCCTCTGCCCTTCTGTTTACAGCTATACTTTGCACAGCCCTGGGGAACACACTGCTAATCCCTGTTAGCTCAAAAAAAAGGCCAGGCAAGAAAAAAAAAGAAACACTGTACACCAAACATTCCATTCACATCTACTTTCACATTCATTATTCAACTGTGGGCGAGTGGGTTTAGCCTGCTCATTTTCATCTTTGAAGAATACCAAATTCTATTTTTGGCACAGGAAGAAGTGTGGAGAAATGCTTTTTGGATTTTATGTTAAATTGAGAGTTAAGGCTAGAATTTCAGATTCACTCCTCATCACAGAAACAATAAGCTCTATGCTACATAAGAAATTCTGTTACATGGAATTCCCAGTAATAAATTGCTCAGAAGAGTGTAGAGAAGCCAAAACTCAGACTTAGCAAAAGTATTATTACTGAAATGAAATACTTGAGAAAAAGCAGCTTACCAAAAAACCACCTGGGTAGAAGTACAAAAGTAGCAGTTTAAAAACTACCAAAGCACCCAGAAGCATACAGACCTGCAGAGGAGCTTCTATGCGCTCAGCATCTATCAACAGAGGAACTGAAGTTTATGTTGCTTTCTTTTTCTCTTTTTCGGATTCTTTTTGTCTAAAATTAAACGATGAGGTTCAGAGAGGTGTGACCATCCCAAAGCAACATGGATGAATGAAAAAAGGATGGGTAACAAGATGTTAATGATTCAAATATAAGTGCACACCTTTCCTTTACAGAAAGAAATGTAAACATCCCTCTGAATTTTAGTTCAGTACACGAATCCAACTAAATATGATTAGTTACGATCCCCCTCTGGACTTTTACCAGTCAGTTCACTACATACTAAATAGTGTTTAAAACACTAAAACACAACACAGTGAAGCTTAAAAGTGTGAACCATTCCAAAGAAAGATTTTATTTATTTATTTATCTATCTATTTTTAAAGGCTCTACACAGTGAAGCCCAAAAAGCAGACCTGCCAGTTGCAGCGATTGCTGATTGGTGCTTTAGGAGGTCAGTGAAGTTTCCACAGTAAAGGCCACTCACCCGTAGATACAGGAGATGTCAATGACCACATCAATCATGTCACAGCACAGCTCATACGTCTGCATGTCTACTGGACTACTGTCAGTGGCGATGTAAATCTTGCTGACCACATCAAACAGAAAAGCCTTTTCGATCCCTGAATTCTGCAATGCAGAAGGATGAGTTAGAGGTGAAACAGTCCTCTTATTACCACAAAGAAATGAAGTGTGCTCTGGATCAACAATATATCAAATAACTGTTTGAAATGAAAACGCGTTACATAATCCAGGAGGTGCGTATAATAATCGCGGGTATAATACATTTTCTCATTAGCAAATGCACTGTCGGTACAGACATTTGCTCTAGACTGACTAACACAGCAGAGGCGACACTGCAACACTGAAACTCCATTTAGTCCAATACAAATTGTGTTGCGTGCGTTCTTTAACACAAATGCTTCTTTCTCCCGCATCTGTTGCTTAACATCCTTTCTCCTAAAAAGATCTTGTACATACATGAACACAGGCAACGGTCTTTCCTCAAGAATTCATTAGTGACTCACTGCTGCCATCAACTGGCTGATTTAAAAGAGTGCTCTAACTTATTTACATATATTACAGATGAAAATACCACGAAACAGAAGACAAAACATGCGAATTGGTCTGTGTCATTGTTACTGTCTCAAGCAGTCTGCCCTATCTTCCATTCAGTTTTATATTAAAACATCCTGACCACCATAGTGCACATAAAAATTATTCCTGGTTCACAGTCCGGGCACAGGTTCCGAGCTGTCTGTGTGGCCGACTGCCTTTTTATGTGTGTTAATAATACATATTACCATATGCATGAAGTCCCAGTATTCATGGCCAAGAGGCAGAATAATCACATCTCATACAGGCATAGAGCTAAGAAGTAGATCCAAACACACAATTCTCAAATCATTTTACAATATTGGTTGAAAAAGTGTACCACTGAAACTGAGCGTGTTTGATTTACAAACCTTATTCCAAATATACAGTCATTATTGAGCTCCCTTGGTCAAACAACATGCTTTGCTGAAGTGACAATAAGTCCTTCACAGGCAAAATAGAACACAAATGAATTGAAACTGCAATAAATGAATAGAAAAATGTTTTTCATTTTGTTCCTTGTGGAGTATATGTAATTATTTTCAATCGGAATCTCAATATTATCATCACAGCTATTGAAGAAAATCCATCTGTCTTGTAATCTGACAAAGTGTTAACATTAACATTAACATCAACTATGAAATCCGCATAGAACTATTTTTAAGGGTAGTATTGAGAACAAGTATATGAACATTCACTCAAGCACCAAGTTTTTGAAACCCCCCCAAAAAACAAGAAAGTAGTTAACTGTGTGGTGCTGTAGCCCTCCAGGACTGCAGCCAGAGAAGCCTGATATGGATTGCCCTTTCCTATCTTATAGTGTAGAAAGAGAGCTTGTTTCATCACTCACAGATATAAAAATGTTGAGAAGATTCTCCAGGGTGGGCAGTTGTGGAATGAGCTTCTGCACAACTTTACTGAAGGCTTCAAAGATGGAGTGATCGTAGATGCTTGTCAGGTAGAAACTGCAACGAAAGATCATATAGCCTTCAGTTAATAATAATTTTAAAAAATGAAGAAGAAAAAAAAAAAAAAAAAAGAGTTCACTCCAGCTTTGGAGGAGCTCTCGCAATAGATGGTGTTCACAAAGCAACTCAGAAGAAAAATGATCAGTTTCATTGAACAGAACTACCATTTTATCTTAAATAAGCACACATAATCTGAGATCAAGCGGTGCACTGGAAAACAAAGTAATAAGTCACTTTTGTCTGTGTGCTACTAGTTAGGGAGCATCGTTAGGCATGCAGAGAGGAAATTTCATTAACCCTGTCAAATCCAATGTCGCAGCGATGAGTGTTTGTACTAAAAGCTTCACTATATAAAACAATCAATCTGTCATCAATAAAAACCAGAAAAAGACACTTGCAGCTTGTGACACAAACAAAACTAAAAATATTTTTTTAGCTTTCCTTTACGTGTCAAATGTAAGAACAGCATTTCAACATCTCATTATTAATCAAGATGAATACATTTTTTGCACTGATTTTTCAAAATTACCTATGCAAATATCACTGCAGATTTTTTTTCTCCAAGTAATCTTTTCTCTTTAAGTAACTAAGACTAAAATAGTTTATCTATTTTTAAATTTTGCACAGCCTTAGGTGTGATTTGGGCTACATTTTACTGCACGTTGTACTTGTATAACTGTGTATGTGGCAAATAAAGAATCTTGAATATTGATCACATTGTGTTTTGCTGCAGTTTTATTAAAGCAATAAGCCTCTGGAAAATTAAGCTGCAGTGACATTGGTGTATTTGGTCATTCGTGTATTTTGCCAATGTTCAATAAATGATTAATAATAACAATCAGTATAAACAATTGTTAGTTACAATCATTAATACGGACTAAGCAATGTAATTTCTTAATTACCGACAAGTCAAAGTCCATTTTATATCAACAGTGCAATGATTTTAATACTTGCGACATGAATAAAGAATAAAACTGATCTCATATGTATACTGAGTGTTTCACAAAAGCTTTGAAAGCAATTCAACCAATCTAGAATCTGGTTTTACAACCCACCTTAAATGTATCCGCTCTAAGCCAGCGTCTGCAAGGTCATCATTGGCCCGTTTGTGGATGTCCCTCTGTTTCTCAATCTTGTGGTCATCTGACAGCCCATCCACTTTATGGATAAACACCTCAAAGTTGATGTCTGGGTTGACTTTGTAGGCCCGAGTGACAGTGAGGTGAAGCCTGCTCAGAGCTTCCACATAGTCATCCTAAACAAAAGACATGTAAAAAATAAATAAATAAATTATTGTACTTTAACATACTCAACACACTCCCTTAACAGTAGGCTACAGCTGCCAAGCAATATCGTGGTCAAAGATTTATTCCTCAAAAATTGTTTTTAATAACTGCATCAGAATTGACTGATGTGTACGGCCGCATGCATGTATATTATGGCCATTTCTCAATCAGGAGTACATGAAGTACTGATTCCTGCTCTTGCCAAGGTTAGCCTGGGAGTCCAGAGTCACAATGAAAGGAGGATGCAAAACTCAATCTGCATCACATCTCAGAATTTACTGATATTTACAATAAAATACCATATAGGAAACCAAATTGCCGGTGTTCATTTTCATTTAAAAAATAGATACATTCAAATATTAATTAAAAAAATTGTATATTCCCAATGTGGGCCTATAAAAGGGCCATTGGCAGGAAGTCTAGTGAACTACATTTAGTGACACAACAATAGTCATAATACATCATTCATAGCTATGTGAAAGTTTCTCTGCCGCCACTGCTACTACTTTGTGTGAAATGTGTTTTATAAAAGCATACAGTTAAAGGTAAAGCAGAATGAAAAATTTGGAAACAGACAGCTCATCCTCAGAAAAACTATGTGTCCAAGCTTCTGTTCAAATACTGCAGCAACAACAGAAATATGCTGTATATTACTTATTTTTGACTCACAGCTGCTTGAAACAAGTGAAGACATTCCATGGAAAGTATTTTATGTAATGATTTGAATGTGTCATAATTAATTAGCTAGGCAACTGTGTAAATATTTATGTAATTACTTTTAAATAACAAAACAGTAATAACTCGTCTTCAAAGGGTCACGGTCTTGGTTCATGATCACTGCTTGAAAAATCAAAAACCCACACTGTGTTAATGATTTAGGTGTCCTAATCCAAAGATATTCTCACTATGGGACAATCACCTGAGAGTCAATAACGAAGATGAGTGCTCCTGTTCCCCGGAATATCATCTCGTAGTCAAAAGTGGGGTCGAAGAAATCAATCTGACCAGGAAAGTCCCAGATCTGAAAGCTGACAAAAGAGCTGTTGGAGACATCTTCCCGACAAATCTTATTAGTGCTCTCTAGAAAAAGTGTCTCATTTGGGGACATCTTGTGGAACACCACTTTCTGGATGGAGGATTTGCCACTGCGCCGTAAACCCATCAGCAAGATCCGAGGCTTTACCTCACCGCTGAAAGGGTCTCTGAAGCCCAAGACTGCACAAAGACAAGCAGAACAGAAAAGAAAACGTGCTCATTATACGTTTTTCCATTTTCTACATTATTTGAAAGGGGAGTTCCCTTTCATGTCTTCACATCCCTTGGGCAAGGCTTGAGGTACAAATTTTATCTCAATGAAATACATTTTTAAACACTGTCCTTTTAATTTCATACCGAAGTCTGTAAACGTTTCTCTAATTTCTGCAAAATGTTAAATGTGTATTAGTTTAAAGCCAATTTGTAAGAGTTTTAAGACGCAGACTAACTAAACACAATCTTTACTCCTGTGTGTCTAAAGTGTAACCTAGGACGCACATGTTTAATGAGAGCCTCGTGTGTGACATTCACACTTCAACTGAAAAGGCAACGAAAGGTTAATACAACTGTGCATAACCTACAGCATGCGAGTGAAGGTTTACTTCATATTAATGAAGTGGTTTGTGGCATGCAGCTTGCTGTACCAATAAAATTCTAGATCTTGAGTTTTCAAATATATCAGTGTCAGACTCTACTAAAAAGTGTTACAAACCTGACCATTGAAAAAAAATGGTATTTTGAATTTATAGGCTCCTCATTAATAACAAAATAATAACTAATAATTATTAGTATTATTATTAGCAGTAGTAGTGGTAGTAGAAGCAACAGTAGAAGTAGTAGAAGCAATAGCCGCAGTAGTAGTAGAACTAGAAGTAGCAGTAGTAATAGTAGAAGCAGTATTTCTGTGTGTGTGTGTGTGTGTGTGTGTGTGTATAACCACCCTTTGCTTGGTAGGGATGATTAGAACTGATATTTTTCATGTGCATCTGTGAATAGCACTGTATATAAATATATACAAAATGTGGACAGTGAAGTGACCATTCTGTCATACGTGAACACATCACAGCACACAGTGTGAACAGCATGAAATGTGTCCTCTGCAACTCATTTACGAAGTGAAGCAGCGGGCAGCCCGGAACACTGCGCTCGGGGAGCAGTGTGTGGGGACAGTACCTTGCTCAAGGTGCCACTAGCAGTCCTGGGAATCTAACCCAGAACATTCCGTTTAAACTCTGTAGTTAACTAGCTTTTTATTATGTATAAAGATGGAAAAAAGGAAATCAATATTGTTAAATGAGGGCATAATCACTATACCAGCTCAAACAACAGCACAAGTCAGAAGGGCCTGAGTCTGCATATACAGAAAGTGTATATGTGTGTGTGTGTGTGTGTGTGTGTGTGTGTGTGTGTGAGGGAGAGAGAGAGAGAGAGAATACGGGGCACAGCCAACACCCTCCTCGCTCCACTCCACTCCCTCCCTATCACATGCTCCTGTTGAGACCTCGCTAGCTCTCTGCTGAGGAATGTGAAGAGCATTTAGGGAGACTGAGGGCTACTTCCAGTCTTAAAATACTGCTTCTGGATTCCAGCTAAGTTTGTCAAAGCTTCTTACTGGGACACTTCTAGGAAAAAGGGGTCAACATTTGATAGGCTCTCTCTAAAAAATAGATTTTATTTTTGGATCACCATTCCAGAGTGAATATCTTTAGGAGTATAAGGCTCCTGATTACTATGATATAATGCCCTGCACTGCTTCTTATAGGTTTACCTCCAGACTGTGGGTTAACTGACGCATCGGGATTCTCAGAGATGGATACAGATTAGTGAAATGGGGGGAGGCTGTCCCAAGGAGCAATACCACCTTTTTTTAAAAGGACATATCTAGGCCTGCAAATGGGTGTCGGTAAATATTTATGCAGCTCAGTGATATATCTGACATCTGACCCCTATTTTGGTCACAGGTCAGTGCATCCTGTTATGGGACCTGACCCCCAGAGGAGCTGTATGGCACACATGTCAGCATGCAGGTTTGGATAGAAAACCAGGAACCCAACGCATCAAGGTTATTGCAGTGCTTTAAGGCAGCGAGTGACCTTCCAGCAGCGAAAACTAATAAAAAGTGGCTGCTGACCTCCCTGATCACAGCCACAGTCCCCATCCGCGTCCGTGAACGCATCGAAATCGTCTTCATCGTAGTATCCAAACGCCAGGGCTTCGTCCTCTCCGTCCTCTCCGTCCTCTTCCCTGTATTTCTCCCCCTGATTTGTCATTCTCCGGAGTTGCAGAAGTCCGAGTCTGAGCTGCAGCAGCTCCAACTCCTCCACTCCACATGGTCACCTGATATGGCCAGGCCATGCTGAACCCTCACCTCCCTCCCTCTCCGTCCTCAGAAAGTCTCTGCACAATCAACTCATTCATGAAGACTGATTTTTTTTTTTTAAATTTTGCACCCACGCACACTTTGCAACGCGTACTGGGCCTTATTAGTGTTCCCACTGCTCTGTAACATTAAAACTCGTCCTCTGTGGCGTTAGGAATCATGGGACATGTAGTTCTTTATTACATAGGCTAGGAGTGGTAGGCATGTATACTGTCGCAGCACAGAAACAAACCAAGTCAGACTGGACGTAAAAAGTGGCTCAAATAACACAAGAGTTATATGACTGATAAATTGAGCTTGTCTTGATATTCATGCAGGAACTGGGCAAAAATACGTTTAAAAAATGTAAATTCACATAAAGCTGGACTGGCAGAGTAATGAAAACTAAAAACACCTTCTCATTCGAATAATATTAGTTTTGGTGAAGGAACCGGCTCTTTTCACAGTAACTCTGTGGAACTTATTCACACTTCCCACAAACTAATGTATCTATAGATAATGTTTGTAACCATGCTGTAGGCTGCAAGAAACTCTACTAAAATAAAAAAAAAACGAACCAAATCTCATGCAGTACATAGAGGAAAAGAAAATAAAGTTGCCTTAATTTGTGAGTCAACTCGGACATTTCAAAAGAGTCGGTTCGGTTAAAGTTCAAAACATTTGCAATGTGAATTAAATGAACAAGAATAAAGAAGAAAGTGACGTTTATATAACGAAAGAAAATTGAAATTCTATTATTTAAAGATGACGGAGAAAAAATGCTTTTAAATCACAATCAATTTCAAATAAAATGGGCAATACGTGACATTTTTAAATGCGACACATCTTGAAAAGATTTAGGATCCTTCGAGCCGGATTCGAACCAGCGACCTAAGGATTTCTATGTATCCACTACAGTCCTCCGCTCTACCAACTGAGCTATCGAAGGCCACGGGGGAAGAGTCTCAATGTTAATTTATAAATATAAAGGGCTCAGTCCACATAGCTTATTTATCCGTTCATTACAACGTCTAAATTCTTTGAATTTTGTTGATTAAATGGTTCAGTGACAACCAAGCTGACGTTAAACACACGTTAGCTCAGCATTTCTAGACATCACATTTCATATGCAGCCACTTCCACTCTTCTAGGAAGGCATTTGGAGTGTTTCTGTTGGAATTTGTGCCCATTCATTCTGTAGAGCACTCTGTAGAGGCGAAAACTAAAGATATTTGGATATTTTGTACCAATATCGCTGATTTACACGAGGGTGAAATGGGCAAGCTTCATTCACACATTATGTGGACAGAAGTATTGGGACACATCTGTTTTTCAGGGTTTGGGCTTAGCCCTTTACTTCCAGCGAAGATCAATCTTAATGCTTCATCATACCACTACATTTTGGACAACGTCATCCTTTCAATTTGTCGAAACAGTTTGGGGAAGGACCTTTTCTATTCAAGCATGTCTGTGTCCCAGTGCACAAAGCAAGCTCCATAAAGACATAGCTGGATGAGTTCGGTGTGGAACACAGAGCCCTGACCTCAACCCTATCCAACACCTTTGGGATGAACTGGAACGGAGATTACGGGAGTGGAAGCTCTTATAGCTGTAAAGGGAGGATCAACTCCATATTAAAGTCTAAGTATTAAAATACAACGTCATTAAAATCCCCTTTGGTGTATTGTTCAGGCGTCCCAATACTTTTGCTCATAGAGCATATATTTTAGCCCACCTTAAATCCTACCGCAGTACTGACATTCTGCCGGTAGGGGGCTGGTAAAAGCACACACCAGACTCTACTCACAAGGGCCATTTCATTTTATGCATCAGTAGTTTATGACCCTGGACTCTATATTATTTAAACAGTCAGTTTTCTGCAACAAATTTAACAGACCATCAAAATCATGAACTAGTCCATACATTACTGCAACTGTACAGTTTTTTTTTTATTATGAGCCACTGAATTTGGCATATGAGGGGACTGAGGGGAACTAATTGTCCTTTCTGCTCACATCCTGGAGTCCTAACTCTAGATTATGTTAAATGACTAGTGTAGGGATTTGAATGCAGTAACAGAGACTGGCTGATTAAAGTAGAGTCAGATGAGCTGCTGTTTTTTTGCAATGGAAAAACTGCAGCTACACCAGTCCTTTGCAGATAAGATTAGGAAAAGTTGAAAAGGTTGCAATTGTAGCTAATAAATATGTATGCTGAAATCTAACAACCACTCAGTCAGGGAAGAGCTCCTGTATAGGTGGAAGAATAGACTGGAAAGCCTAATTAAGACCATAGGCAAGGCTATCAAATATGAGTTATTTCTGTTTTAGTGAACAAAAATGTTCCCTCCTTGTTCAAAAATATTTTTAAATGGAAGGTATTCCTTTGTAACCCAAATACATAAGGCACCAGTTTCAAAATCTTGCTGAAACTAACATTAGTTCTGACAAACAGGTATATAAAACATTTTATTAGATATAGATGCAATTAGCAAATTTCAGTACAAGGTCTCAACAGGTTGGGGTCTTGCAGGGTAACGCCCCAGTGCACTGGCTCACTTTCAGTTCCGTGGTATGCTCACTCGCCCCCTCGCTCACTTTTTTGTTTAGTGTAAGTTTGATTAGGGAAAATGCAATTTATTATTTAAACCACAAATAGGAGTTTGCATACTTTAATAATTCTGATGACTACACAAACATATTTTAGAACTTATTAAACCAAATTATCAAACATAAAGCAACCGTTTAAATGTATGCATAGTTCTTCAGTGTCGCAGAAATTCCAGTGCTAATCTGTTTTGGAGTGTGGGAAAGAAACAGACCATGTTGGTCATGCTTGATGAACAGTCATTTTGTTAAAAATAAA
Source organism: Bryconaethiops microstoma (assembly GCA_037577275.1). Lineage (NCBI taxonomy): Eukaryota > Metazoa > Chordata > Actinopteri > Characiformes > Alestidae > Bryconaethiops > Bryconaethiops microstoma. The sequence goes on from JBBJLS010000001.1 coordinate 30,145,413, forward strand.
TCTCTAAAACTTGTTTCAAATTCATAATCTAAAACATTTCATGCCTGTTCAGGATCAGGATTGTTTAACAGTTGCCAAGCACAATGCACAGTATAAGACATTTCATGGTTTGACCCAGAAGCAGGATTTAAGCATTAATATTCTGGGAAATACACAACTACATGTGTTTGTGTTGCTTTTCTGACATTCATATAGGATATTGTACGCGCAAGGGATATGAGTGTGTGTACTTGGTGGCTCTTCTACATCCATGGAGCTATGACAGATGTTTCTCTCTGCACCTGAAATTCATTGAGCAATGTAAGATTCAAGCATTTCAAACATTTTACTCGATAATTATGGCTGTTATTACTGTGCATCGGGGTATACAATCAAACTTACTTTATTTAATTCCGGGAAAAGTTCTTGAATTACTAGATCAAGCAAGATATATGTCAACTGCAGAGAGAAATATCAATTATTATGCTGTTAACTTACAACATATTTGTATTATGAATTTTAGTTTTGACGCAGAAGATCAAAACCTACCTGCTTGTTGAGAACTGGCTGTTGAAGCCCATCAAAGAGAATCCGTATCCCCTCATACTTAGCATCTTCTCCAATACATTTGCCAAGGAAATCTAACACAGAAAGTACCCATTTCATTTAAGAACATAACAGTTATGAGAAAACTATTCTGGATTACGTGAAGGAGAAATAACTGTTCCGTGTATTTAAAAAAAATAATAAATCACAATGTAAGACTATCATATGATAATTATATGATAATGCTATTATATGATAATTAATCTTATGTAAAATTATAGATCCCCAGCTTCATGCCTGGAGTAATACTCCTGATTCAACTCAATTTCATGGCCTTTATTGGAAATGTAGACAACTGAAACCATTCCTGGAAAGCAGGTCCAACCTGGAATATAGTTCAGCATTTCCTCAAACGTCTTCTTGGCTCTTTTTTGCTTGTCTTCTAAAGAGCGTGGCTCACTGTTCTCACAGAAAACAGCATCTAGAGACGTATATAGTTTGTCAGCATCAATAATATTAACACACAAATACACTGCTGTAGTGACTAGAAAATGTAATCTAACGATTTAAACTAAACTAAGCAAAATATCAATTTCTACCACATTCTTGATAGTGGCTACGAAGGCCTACTACTGCATGTTTTTGCTTGAAATACAGAGGATGCTGCTCAATACTGGCACAGATAAGGCTTCTCAAACATCTCCAGCTACTTCTTTAATAGTAGGTTGTGTCAGTTGTGTTTGATGTTTGTTACCTCTGAGCAGAGTGATGAGTGAAACCACACGATGCTCCTGAAAAACCTGGTCTAGTTTGTTCTGCAGGTAGTAGTCAGTATAAGCCTCTAGAGTGTTCTTAAACAGGATGCGTCCACCCATCAATAAGTGATGTAACCAATCAGGTATATGAAATACCACTCGGCCTGCCAAAATTAAACAACAATCACACAATATATGAACCGAAACAGCAATAAACCAATTATTTTTCTCTTTTTTTTTTTTGCAAAGTTATGGATTAGAGATATTCTGTACAGACATTACATCTATGTATAACTAATACGTAAAATATAACTGATTTAGTCGCCTCTTACCTACAAACATTAAGTAGTCGTATACTCCCTCCACAGTGATCATCTCCATAAAGTAATTCTGGTTGTACCTCTTCTCTGTACCTTCAGAGCGGTTTGCATTGTTTTTGAACAGTTCGTTGAAAAGCTAAACAATGCCAAGGAGAATTTAACATCATAAATACTGACTCACACGACATTCCAGTAGGAAGAGTGTACACTTGTTTAATAGCCTGCAATTTAATTAAATTAGACAGGAGAAGCTTGCCTTTTTGTCGTTCTCAGACGTGGGGCTAAGAATAGTGAGCTCAGGCCGGCTGGGCTTGGGCTTCGGTGATTCACATGAGTTGAAGAAAGCCTGGATGAATGGCTCAAGGTGTTGTCCTTTCTGAAAAAGAAAGGTAAGAAAGTAGAGAGCAAAAAATCTCTCAAACAATTCCCTGGTATTACCCTAAATCAGAATCACATAAGAGAAACCGTAGACTACTGCTATGGCCCATTAAAAAATAAATAAATAAATAAAATTACTAACCTCCTTGATTAGTTTGCTAGGCACAGATTTGATTATTTTCCCTGAAAGAACCAAAAATAGGACAAAAATTACGAACCCATACTCCCAGAAAACTCCCAGAACTGGACTCACTCTATTAAAAGTTCTTAAATTGAACCATTGGCTGCTGTCATTCATGACAAGATGCAGTACCGAGATTGACATCAGGTAACATTTTGTCGTGGAATTGGGACTCCATGCTGTGAGGCGAGAGAAAGTCTGCCAGCAGTTGACTGTTGCTCAGTTCAGGATGCTGTAGGAGTTTCTGAAGTAAACAGACAATACAGTACATTTAAGTAATACATGATGGAAATTATACTTTATGATGGAAAAATTCATTTATACGTATGTTATTGTTGTTACCTGGAGATATTCCTCAAATTCCTCACGCTTGGATGTTAAAAACTCATAGTTTTTTGGTCCAATTATCCGCTTGGAAGGAAGCTGTGCATCCGGGAACGATCCTATTTCAAGATAAATATTTCTAAGATATGACTGGTGAACATAAAGCCAGAAACATAAAAGAAGCATAAGTATTTATTCAACATAAGTTGCTCTTACCATGAAACTCTGTTAGTTTAGATTCAAGAACATAAAATTCAAGGTATCTCCGGTACACAGACCAATGTTCTGTTTCATGACCCACTAAAAGAAAAATGAATGATACAAATAAACGAATGCGCGCACGCACGCACGCACGCACGCACGCACGCACGCACGCACGCACGCACACACACACAGGTAACACAATTAACTATAAATAATTAGTGGCCCATCTCAAACATTCTGAGCTTCACCTGCTCTCCTGTCATTCCTCTCCACATCAATGCAATACACAGGAATCCTCTCCTTCTTGACCTCATCATCAAACAAGTCAACGTAGGGGATGGTGATGCTCCAGGCTGACAGGTTACGAGGAGTGCTCGGGGTGCTGATGGCTTCCATGGGTAGGTCATCCTCCATTACCATTATGGCCTCCTCTACCTAAGTAGTCAAAGGATAAGGAGTCAAAATATTTGATACAGTTTATATATTTCTGGAGTTTGATGAAGAAATACATTGAATGACATCAACAAATACCCCCCATGCTGTCTCCACTTTACATGTAGTACATACAGTTAGGTTAAAATCCATAAAAACAAAAACAGTGTAACTATACAACTACATTGTGTAATTATATATAGAACTACATCGTACAACTACAAATCTAGCTAGCCTACACTACCAAAACAAACTATTTATATTAAGTGTAAACAATACTTCAATTTTACATAATATTTCAACACAAGGCCCACACATGATGTGTTGAAGAGGGGTCACTACGCATGAAGAGGTGTTAGTAATACTCCTGGAACAATATACAACTCAAATTTAATTTACACATTTAAACTGTTGTTTTTAGTTTGTTTCACTAGAAAATGTGCATGTGACAAAGCCACAAAGGTGAGAGGAGTTTTACAGTTCTGCATGGGTGAGCCAAGGGTGAGCTACAGTTTCCTGACTGAAGGGGTGCCAACTACTCAAGAGCTCCCAGCATAAACTAGAATGACAAAAAGAATCAAACCCATTTTGAAGTCCACACAGCAGAGGTGATGCTGCTAGGAAATAATGTTGAATCAGTAAAGGGAAACAAGGGTTTTGCCAGGCATGACTATGAACCTGCATTAGTGCTTGAACACTGAACTCTTACACTTGTTAAACTTAACATTAGTGTCTTTTTTCAAATGTCTCACTATCCCCTTTCTTAAAGAGTGGATGTAAAGGATGACATGAAACATTGCAAAGCTTACTAACCAAGAATTCTCTTAAATATCAGTACTTCTATTGCACTTTCAGTCTTGATTTTCTATGTTTACTTTTATTTATTTTGATTTCTTCTATTACTTTATTCCATTTAAAGTTTTAAATTCTATTTGTGTAAAGCACACTGAATGACCTTTGTTTATGATAATATGCCACATAAATAAACTTGACTTGACTAGACTAACCATATCGTCCTCTCCCTCTGCAAGTCCATAAGAGGGCAGCATGGCCCCCTCCATGGTGGTGCTCTTGAAAACCCCCTTTATCTTACTTCCAATGCGGCTTATCCCGAAAGATTCTCCTCGCTTGGATGTGCTCCTGGACAAAATACACATAAACACAATCACAAAAACACACACCGGAGTTGGTTACAATGTCTGAGAGGGACACAGTCCATGCAACTGCACATGCATTTGTAACAGAAAGGTAAGTATGCAAATTAAGACACAAATCACTGCATTAACATTCGAAAGGCAGCGTAATGAGAACTCTTGAGAAAAATTCCAAGTAATTCAGGTTGTATTCAACCCAAATCATCCAGCAGATGGCGGCAACACAGATCAATAGCAAAACAGCCCAAAAGAACTTTCAAAAGATGAGTGACAGTGACAGAAAAACATACCAACGCGCATCTGCGTAAGTTAATTAGAACACATCATAGAGAAATGAGTATTTGCCTGCACTGAAGGACAAATCCCTCATTTACATAAAGGGCGTGAGATTAGAAATCATCCAAAACTAGTTCAAGCTTAAAATCAGAAAGTTGACCACTGTACATACATCACAAAAAAAAATAAAGTCATCTCTTAGTATGACCATCATGCTGAGATATCCAGACACAAACACACAGGGACACCAATTATCACAACAGCCCATGCGCACAGAGGCGATGGGGTTTGTGATGGACCCTGACTTACTTCAGCGCTACGGCGCGCCAGGCATTAGAGCCGGATGGAAGGGTAAGAATGGATGAAAAGTGAGGGGAGACAGATGCAGGTGAGGAGCCGGGAGAGATGAAGGCAGACTCAAGGCCGAGTGTATAGTCCCAGTCAGTGGAGCTAGAGCCCAGGGATGAATGGAGCACCAAAAGATGTACACACACATAAAGCATGTCCACGGTATGAGAGAGAGACAGACAGGATTAGGTGAGGGGGCCAGTGTTGTTGCGCAAGGCGTTGCAAAAACAGTCACTGTTTCAGATTTTACTAAGAGCTTTTGGTGGTGTAAGCACTTCTCAGAAAACAGTGTCTCACAGTTAGGTGCTAAGCCCCACTGTCTGCCTCCATTTTAATCATCTCAAAGCATGTTCAGGCAAAAGCTTTCCACCCTGGCGAATGAGTCAGTTACCACATTTTGTGTTTGACAGGATCATTTACACAAAATGAGGCATTCAAATTCAAATCACATTAGAGAAGCTCTGGAGGCAGAAATGTTTCAGGTGGAAAAAAGGGTGTCTCCCTAAATTTAAAGTCACACAACAGGATTTCTATCACAGGACGTATGCAAAAGTTTGAACTCCTCAAATGAAATGACATGTGTTGTTGATTAACACATTAACACACACTACACAGGGAACAAACTTAAATATGGTATTTTCAAAATAACATAAAATGTGGTTTATTTATAAATATAATGTGTTTGAATTTGAAATTTAAAAAAGATTAAATGTTTGCACAGACCACATATTGCGTTGGATATTGTGGGGGTTTTTTCAGTGTTAAATTAGGTTTATTTGTCAAATAAACAATAACTGTGCATTAAATTGTGCAGAACCGTGTTATCTGTAGAACATGATAGATAACAAAACATGTAATATGAGCAGGGACGCCCAAACCTTTGCATACAACTGTATGTAAAATATACAAATTCATAAAAGCTGCTGCTGAGGTTGTGACTTTTTAAAATAATAATTTCAATTTTTTTTCCGTCTGCATTCCAGCAAGTATCTTGCGTGCAGCATTAGGTGGAGAGTGGAGAGCTACTGGTAGAGCATGATGCTGAAGGCATACTCACCGGATGTCATCCAAACTCACGCTATTTCTGAAATAATGGGCAAAAGGAATTATATCTGGCCTCTAACACTAAACCCCATGACAAAAACACAAAAGAACTCAAATTGTGTGTGGCTACAAAGGATAGAAGTGAGAACATTTAAGCTGTGCACTGTTTAGATTAGTAAAACATTTAACAGAGAACAGAATGATATGACACTGGCGAGTTATGAATATGACAGGTCAGTAGATTTAAAAGGAATATTTCACTGTAAAACAAGAATTCAAAGCTCGGCCAGTGCATTCTGTTGGGGTGGGGGCCAACAGGCTTGTGTGACAACGTACGATAGAAACGAGCAGCAAGCTCAATATGACAGGTAGTCCTACATAACTACACTTGTAACTGACAAAGAAAACACATTTAACAAATCTTGTAAATGAGACTTAAAATGTAAGTCTCTTTTACAAACCACAGCCCACCCACCTGCTAAGTCTGGAGTTTCTGGTTGGGGATTCAGCCCCTCTCAACAGCTGCCGAAAATACTGAAATAGAAATAAGTCATCGATTTTACTACAACTATACCAAACAAGCTAAACTTTACACTTCCTTAGGCTAGTATACAGCTATATAATATACTTCAGATCTCTCACAGCTGTATGCTCATGGAGACTGTGCTAAACGCTTGGCACTGGACCAATAGGAACTCATTAGGTCAGTCATGTGGCAAGAGAAACAGTGAATGTGTGTGGTGCAGAGACTAGCAGAGTGTGTAGAGGTGTCAGGAGGGCACAGTCTTCCTCCATTACCCCATCACTGTGGCAGAACATGGGAGTAAAGACGTTCTCCAACAAGGAGAGGACATGCTCATAGGCCTCAAACAGACAGCGCATGGTCTGCAGCTTCACAACGCCAGTATATGGACCCTCTGCGACTGTTGTGGACAGAGAATCAACCAGCAGGAGATCAAAATCAAAACCAACATTTTCTTATTGATTTCACACATGTTCTTATTTTTTTCACGTAAAAACCTATTGGTTTATCATTAGTTAGTATTGGTGTAATAATGCATTATAATGGACACGATGCTGTGATGCAACAGCAGGCAAAATAGGAAACACATTATTGAAACGAACTATGGGCTGAATGTATAATTACACCCCTACCAGCTACCGAATAAACCATAGTAGTTAGTCAACAATAAGTATTGAGCTTAACTGATGAATAATAAGTTCACAGTTAAAGAGGTTAAATGATGCACAATGAAGCCAACCAAACACTTACTATTTTTAATCTCCTCCACTATGAATGGGTCAAAACAAATTTTGTCAATGCTCTCATCAAGGCAGTAAGTTTCATATATCTTTTTCACCTCCTCATGTAGCATTAGTTTTTCAGCATCCGACAGTTCCGGACACAAGATCTTATCATTGAATTCCTCTGAAATGTGAAAAAAGTTGAACGGTTAAAAAGGCTAAAACACACAAATGAGAGACACCCATTAGACATGCACACAGTGTGTGTGTGTAGCTGTGTGTGCGCAAACCCACCTACAGTGAGGCAGAACTGAAGAACATGAACAGCTCCCTCTTGCTTGAGGAAGTTCATGAAGCGGAACAGCAGGTCCTGCTGTTCCCGAATCTCTTTAAGTTCTAGCTTTAACACCTGAAAGAAAGAGAAGAAAGAAACTTTACAGTCAGTTTCAAGCACCTGTCAAATGGACAGATTATACATGTTCAGTCAAGACATTCAATTTTAAAAGAAAAAAGTTTAGACAATATGCTGAAAATGATTTTATAACCAGATTTGAGACGGTGCTGAAACAGGAGCACATTTCTGGAAGTCAGGTGAAACAGATGGCACTTACAGAAGACTTCTTACTGCGCACATCTGCATACTTCTGCAGGAATGGGACGAGCGCAGAGGCAGGTTCAGTGGCAGCTTCTGGCTAAAATACGATATCCACCCATAACACAGTATCCATATAAGTCGCAAAATGAAGAACATTATTGCTTTCTCTTCCTTCTGTAGTGATCTTTCATAACTCAGTTTCACAGACACAGCAACAGCAACATGCAAAATAAGACTTACTGGAGAGTTGTCGATGAAAATGAGCAGTAAGTGGTTCACAGTGTCCTAAAAGAAAAGAGAAATTCTATATAACATCCGTGCAAAACAAAAAACTCAAAGCAACAGGCTAGTTCCACATTGACACTCACAGGATCAGCCAAGTAATCCATGGAGGGAAGGAAAACAGAGCCAGCAAGAACCTCTCTTATCAGAAGAGTAAGACATCTGGAACAACAGGCATGGAAAAATAGGACAGGAAAAAGGAAAAGCAATACTGTAAACATTTAAAGAGCTTTGATCTACTAGAGCTATGTAGAGCTTCACCTGCAGTCAGTGGCTTTTGGAGGCAAGATGTATGAAAAGAGCATCTCAGTAAGCTTGCGCAGGTAGAGCAGCTCATCCCTTCTGCTGCGTAAGGCCACATGCAGGTCAGGACCATACTCCTCTAAAGCGGCCTGTTGCAGAAACTCAGAGTTCTTCACTAAAACAACAAAAAAACAGACATTATAGAGACATGCAAACTATCATCGCTGAACTGAATTAATACTCTTAAGCACACAGGTGAGACAATAAAAAAAATACCTTTTTGTCTTGCTTTGGCAATAATTTCAATGTGCTTCATGGCAACTTTGAGCAGTTTGAGTGTTATGAGAGATGGAATATCGACCTGCATAATGTAAGAAAAGAAATGTTTTACCAAACTATTTCATCAAATGTTAAAAATTCAACAACTTCAAAAAACATTCAATTAAATGCACAGAAATTGTCATGGTCTCATACTTGAATACACATTTGCCCAAACAAAGCCAGACAAACTCAAGTGAAAATAAAAAAGCAAACAGAAATGGTACTTTACTCTCTGTGCTCGGCGGACCAACACCGCAGCTACAAACCGCAAAGTCACTCTGAGTTCATCCACAAATGCCTCATCGTCTGTAATGTCCCTAACAAGCAATAGCCAATCAGTGAGACTGCATTCATACAGTATAAAAAGCTACGTATTAATACGTAAATATAAACAAGGCATACCTGTACCAGGGATATACGAAGTTTTCAAGGACCAGCTCGAGAATCTACGGACAGATTAGACCTTGTTGCCATTCAAAGTTCTATCAAAAAGGCATTTAAATTCAATGGAGGCTATGTTCACATGTCCTCAAACCTCTGAAAGTGATGCATCCACTTTGGAGTGCACTTTTAAATCCAACCATGGCTGATAGTTTTCAAGAAGCAGGGTTGGCCTGGCAAAAGACAAAAGAAATCAATCACTTTTTGGTATTGCAGTGTGAGGCCAATTTAAGTCAAGTTTAAAGTTTTTACCGGTGTCTTTTGCATTTCACCTTCCCACAGACAGCACAACTGTGAGCCAAAGGAAATAATTCTTGCAGTTCCAACTGTCAAGACAGAAAAAGCAGTAGAGTACAGGTCCTGCTGAAGTACACTTGTACACTGGGATATTAGTAGGTTGTAACTTGGTTTTAGGGCCAGCTAGTCCTTTTACATTGATGTCAGCACCAATTCTGATCAAGCTGGTCAAAAAGGCTGGTTCTGTTATGGGCATCAAAATAAAGATCCTGGCAGAGGTGTCTGAGAGGAGAATGGTGAAGATGCTTCTCTGTAACATGGACAACGCCTCCCACCCCTTAATAGGCCATCTGACCACACACAGCAAAAGACTTATCGAATCTAAATGCATGACTGAAAGCCACAGGAAAGCTACCTGTGGCCATACGACTGAACATCTGCTCCCTGTTCTCTAGGTGATATTTTTAAGTATTTAAGTCATTCTGTTCTGAATTGGATATGTACTATATAGAACTCAAATGTTGAATCTGTGAATTGACCAAATGTTATCGAATGTTAAGCTTGTTATCTGACCATCTGCTGCTATTTTATTGCATTTATTTTTCTTGTATTAACACAATACCACTGCGGTGGGCTGGTGGCCCACCCAGGGTGAGTCCCTGTCTCGCGCCTGTTGACCCCGGGATAGGTTCCGGGTATCCGCGACCCTAGTGTGGATCAAGCAGTTACAAAAAATGAGAGCGAGAGAGGGACAGAACACTAAGCCATTTTCATAAACCATTTAGCACTACTAATCTGGTGGTACAGCACACTTACTCTTTACACACAGCAATGTCAGTGTTAGACTGTTATTTGTTACACTAGCATAGTTCACGCATGACTATAAGAGACTTTACATTTTTTGGGGAGGCTGGTGGCCCAGTGTTTAGGGAGATGCCCCTGCAATTAAGTCGTGGATCAGAATCCCAGGACTGCTAGTGGCACCACTGAGGTACCCTTGAGCAAGGTAAAGCCCCCACACACTGCTCTCCCGGGGCACCCCCTGTTGGTGGCTGCCCACTTTTTCACTTGGTGAATGGGTTAAATGCAGAGAAAGAATTTCACATTGTTCACAATTTGCTGTGGTGTGTTTACACGTGACTATAAGTGGTCACCTTACTTTAATGTTCTTGTCATTGTTTTGCACTATAGTTTATAGCCTATAATTTTATTTGATCGTATCTTTACTTTGATACTTAATCCTCAGCAACACTTTTTCCTATTTGTTTATTCTTCTGTAAATACAAAACTTGAGACAAGTAATAATGCCATGAATTACAGAACAATTAAAGAAGAGCACAGTGCAGGATTTAATAACATCAATAACCTGAGACTGCATCAGATTTCCAAACGCGTGGTTATTGGCTGACAACTCCAGTTATAACAGTGCAGGATATTTCAATGCTCTGTAGTATTGCAGTCATTAGGTCAGTGCTATTAAAGTATTGAGTTTATATAAACAACCCTATTTGTCTTACCCTTTTCTTTGCTTTAACTGTTATGAGGATGTTAGGAAGTAGTGTTTCTGGTCCTAACGAGCAGTAGAAGGTGACCACTCCAGCCAAGAACGACCAGAAAATTATGATAACGTGAAGATACCTGAAAGAGGAATGGAAACACATGAGAAAGGCTAGAAGCAAGATCTTGCAGTGCATGCTGAAATCAATCAGTTTACCTGTTCAACAGGACTGTGGCTAGGAGCAGCAGGACCAACAGAAAGCAGAAAACGGGATACTGCCTTCCCACCTCTCTCATCAGGTCCACTTTTAGCCTCAAAGTCCCCCAAAACGCCCTTAACGTGGACATTTTCGGAGCTGTGTGGACAAGACCAAAGGTAAGGAGACCTGTGCATTGTTTTTTGAGATTCTCAGTTCTTTGATTAAGGCAAAAAAGCCCTGAAAGTTGCATTACTGCAGTGTCTTACGTGGATGAAGGCTCCTTCAGCAGCTCTCAGCTAGTCTTTTTGCAAGACCTCGGATGAAAACATGTCACACAGTACAGGCTCTCCACACGCACCAACTGGATTACTGAGAGACAGTAGAGATACGAAACGATAAAGTGCGCACAGCATGTGGAGGCATTTGGCCTGTTTATTCAGTCCTGGTGGTCTTTTTTTTTTTATAACGGGTCCATAACACACGCTCATGTGGGTTTGGCTCTGAAACTGACGTCACCTCCGGTGCATATCCCAGCAGGACTCCAGAAGCATTTAGTTTTTAATCTAAAACTAAATCAGCATCAGGTTACACACTGTGCAAAAAATACAGAACCAACCTCTCTCCTAGATGCGTGGAGTTCTGCTGTCAGAACTGGACTGCTTTCAACTCCACTTGATCTCTCGTTTGCGCCATCCATGCAACGTACACTATATGGACAAAAGTATTGGGACGCCCGTTCTTCAGGGGTTGGGATGAGATCCTTACATCCAGTAAAGGGTCACCTTAATGCTTAAGCATACCAAGACATTTTGGAGAACGCCATGCATCCAAGTTTGTGGACAGTTTGGAGAAGAACCCTTTCTATTCCAACATGCCTGTTTCCCAGTGCACAAAGCAAGCTCCATAAAGACATGATTGGATGAGTGGAACTTGACTGGCAGAGCCCGAACCGCAACTCCATCCAGCACCTTGGAATAAACTGGAACGGAGATTGCGAGTCAGGCCTTCTCATTCAACATCGGTGCCTGACCTCATACATGCACTACAGAATGAATGGGCGGAAATTCCCACAGAAATTCCAAAATCTTGTGGAAACCCTTCCAAAAGTGATAGCTGTAAAGAGCGGGGTAAAACTCAATATTAAAGTCTATGTATTTGAATAAAATGTGACTGAAGTCCATGTAGCTGTAATTTTCAGTTATCCCAACTTTTACTCATGTGTATGTTTGGAGCTCTGCTGTCAGAACTAGACAGCTTTCAGCCACAAGGGTATTAGTAATGCTTCATTATTAGCTCTGGATCATGAAGGCCACTCCAGCTGATCTCAGATGTGCTCCATGATGGAACACGGTGGAATTGTTTCCCACCCCTCAAGGTGAACGTTAGCAGTGGGTATGGTGACCCTCTGCCTCTTTGACCTACCCTGTGGAGATTACAGTGGGTGGAAGCAATCCTGAATGCCTGTGTTCAACTTGAAACCATTCACAAATTAGACAGTGTCCAGAAACTTTTGGACATACAGTATATTAGACATATTGGATTGTAACATGGACACAATTACCCTTGAATGACATGCAATCTGTTACTCAGTTTCAAGCCTGTATGGGACTTCACAAATAATCAGTAGCTAAAAGTAAACCTTTCCTTCTCTACATGAACACTCACTATTCATAGATGAAATGACTTTAATGGAAAAATGTACACAATGCACTGATTGCATACTGAAACAATGACAATTATACCATTACCCTGAATGAAGATAGGAAGGTAATCACATCACAGCTATTACAGTAAACAGTTTTAGGACACAGATAGAAATCAAAAACTTTATTACAAAAATAAGTTACACTCACCTCATTTTACAGTATAAAACAATTTATTTGCAGGAATGCAAAAACGTTGTTGGCCACCAACAATAGTTTAAAACTGCTAACATCTTGTCAAAAGGTTGTAATGATACAGCTTCATCAAGAGGGAGTTAACTGTGTACAAAACCGGTTGAATGGTTCAGTCAGCTGTTTGCTATATATGGAATATAAACCAAAGCTGCAGCATCCCTTTTTCCACTGAATGATCTTGTCCCTTCCCAGTGAACGCAGCCAGAGGACCATGCACACAGGGTGCACAGTATAACCTCGATTTTCTTGTCTTTACAAAACACGGCTGGCCAAGAGCTGAAACATGATCATTCATGTTCATGAATCATGATTAAAAATAAAACCTTAAATCAAAAAGCTATGATGGTACAGGACATAATTGTCATCTTTACAGAAGCTTGTTATCCAGAAATGGTTTTCCACTTGAAGAAAAAAGGGACACTGCAGGGCTTACCAAAAGCAGTTGATGCCTTTGTGATGTTCAAGCCTTTACAAAAGTAACATTTTATTCCAAAACTATCATACAATCATACAACCAGTAACTACATAATCTGAAGAAGCAAGGCAGCTAATTCAGTTCAAAATAAGATAAAAGCAGGGCTTGTTCAGGCTCATCATATGAGATTATTTTGCATGCCCAGTTTGACTGTTCGCAGTGTCAGAGCAGCAGCAAAATGACTATATTACATTAAGTACATCTTTTGAGCAGCTGCTCTAATGCATATTTCATAGAAAACAAGCCCTGCTTTCATCAATATAAGTTTCCCTATTTACAGTACAGGCAGGGTAGTTCAATCCTCTGTACTGAGGTAGTTCACCAACCCTTTAAAAGACAAGTTCTGAAAAGAACCACTTTCCTGGAATGCCTGACTTATCCATGCAAGGTGGTTACACCAAAAACCTGCAGATGTCATGTCCTCTTCATCCAAATAAAAAAAATTTAGATAAACATGGATATTCTGACAATAAAATTACAATTAGCACAAAAATATACATTAGCATCAAGCTCCTTTGAGCCACTTCAAACTCAAACTTAAAAGTGCAAAAAAAAAAAAAGAAAAAAAAAAACAGAAATATTTTAGTATCCTTTAAGAAGTCTGAACTTCACGAATGATTTTTAACTGGTGCGTTTTGTAATTTTGGGGGAAAGTTACAGGGATTATCGTATGATGCATTCTGAAGATTTTAATGAATACAGAAAGTCCATGGTACAGAACTTCCACTGGGTTCGGGGAGGGGGGGGGGGTTCAAGGGTGGCAGTATGGGAGATATGCTTCTGTAAGGCTGGAATATCATTGAACCATTGCCTCGACCTTACCATCATATCCATTGGCAGCTTCTGGTGTAACCCCATGTAGCAAGTCAGTCTTCACTGTAACTGGTCAGGACCAGCCTCGACCCCCTTTCCCTGCTGAGGGAGGGAAAAAAGGCCTTTATCAGAAATGATCAAAGACAAAGAAAATTTGAACATTTAATGCATCACAATATAAACGTTTTCAGGATGCCTTGCATTAAACTATGACTTAAGGTCATAAAATGTTCATAGAAGCCCCAAATTCATAAATAAGATTATTCTACACAACTAGAGGGAAAAAAAAAAAAAAAAGTATACATCATGCTACAAATCTTAGAACTAAGATGAACAAAGACACAAAAAAACACGCAAACCTTTGGTCCATTTCTTCCACAAGGTGCCTTGTATGTGTTAGCAATTTGAAAGGGGAAAATAGTCAAAAACGTATTTATCAATTTTTTTTTTTTAATGAAACCAAAGCAACACAGGGTGACGATAAAGACAGCTATCAGCAAAATGTGTTCTTCAGAAAATAAACAGTACAAAGAAATACGGTTAGCATTTATAAAAAGTGGCTACTTGACAAAATATCCCCCCACCCAACCACCACCACATACCACACGGCCTCTCTGCGGAGCTCCTCCTCTGGATCCACGTGCACCTCTGCTGGATCCTGGACCTCCACGCTGAGAGAAACCGACTCTTCCTCTAGCTGTGGCTGCTCCACGGCCCCGGGAGAGTGTAGATCCACGGGCTCCTCGACCACCTCTTCCCCTCCCTTGGGTTTGGAAGTCTTCGTAGCCATAGTATGGATCTTCATAGCCTCCTCGGTAGTTGTGATAGTCATAGCCATAGTAATCATAATAATTCTCATAGCCATAGTAGTCGTGGGGATATGAAAAGCCTCCCCTGCCTCCTCTTCCTCTTGCTCTTGTTGGAGGAGGCATGTGTGGTGGGCCATAGTAATAATAGTCATCATACCTGAAGGAGTCCCAGAAATTCCTTGTTGAAAACACAAGTAATTTAATTTGAGCAGCATACAAGATGTACATATTTCAGACAGACAATCTCTAATGCTACATCACAGTGTGCAGAGGTGATCTTACATTTGCGTTTTAGCTGCTTGTCTTTGAGCCTTTCGCTCCTTCCTCTTCTGATCAGGAGGTTTTGCAAAGACAATTTCAATCTGTTCACCTTCCAAATCTTTGCCATTCATGTCTGCTAAGGCCTGTTGATCAATCAGAATTCAGTGCATATACAACAAACGAGCAATAAAATACTAAATGAAGAATAAAATTACCTTAACGGCACCATCTCTTTCCTCAAAGTGAATGAAGGCATAATCTTTAAGCTTCTTGACCCTTTCCAGTTTGCCAAAGTTGCTGAATGTCTTTTCTAAGAGCTCTTCTGAGACAGTGCTGGCAAGGTTTCTTACAAAAAGGACTTTAACCTAAAAGAGAAAGAAAAATTTGAAACAATATATTTACATAAAATAAAAGGTTGTCTTCTGTATTAAAAAAAAAAAAATGCATGAATGAATCTGTAAAAAATCTGCTTGCTTGGTTACCTTTGCCATGACCTCTGGGTCTGGGTCCTCAATGGGGTCAGCCCATTCCACAGTCACCACATTTCCCCATACCTTCACCTTGCCACTCATCAACCTGCGTCGTGCTTGTGCAGCTGTTTTGTGATCCTCATACTCCAAAAAGCAGAAGCCTCTATTTTTCTTCTTGTCATCAGGCTGATGATATAAAATTACATCATTCAGCCCCTCTGAGAGAAAGCAGAGAGAGGATTAAATAAGCATTGTTTCCTGAGATAGTCTCAATATTAAATGTACGTTTAACCCAAGCCCCTCAAATAGTTCACAAATTTTCTCCAGTTCCATTACTCACCTGTAACTTTGGCAAATTCCTCCACGATCTGCTCCTTAGTTTTGCTCTTGGGAATGGAGCCCACAAACAGTCTATTATTGGCGACAGAGATGCACACGCCAATGTGTTTTCCAGGGCGTATCTCATTGTTGTTACACTGGAGATACATATAAAAACAGCAAATTAATACAGTCTCAGGGAAACTAAGTATTTAAAGAGAAAGAATTACATAAAAGAGGCATTTCTTCAAGGAGATGTGATTGTGTGGTTGCTATAAAACCTGTGTCTGGAAACAGTTTGTGTTAAAAAATAAAATGATTAACGTAGCCTCGAATTCCTGTCATCTGGTTGAAAGTACTGCGCTCAACCTACTATACACATTTTTTCATATAACTGACCTAAGTTCTAATGTCTTCATTTGATCAGCATGCAGTGGGTTTGCATGTTTCTTCGCGCTTGGTTTTCACACCGTTCTGTCCGTCTTGGCATCCATACGCGACTATCTGTCACATTATATTATACTCTCTCGCCCAATGTGTTTCAAAAGCAGTTTTTAAATGCTCAGTGCTTGACCCCTGATCAATCTATCACAAGTTTTATGCAAGCACACTACTACAGATAACGGACGTTTTGACACTGGAACGGTTCCGAAATTCAGCATGAGCTCCGAGGAAAAGCAGCGCCTATTTTGGCTGACGCAATCAAACTAATAAGATAGAAGTAACATGACTTACCAATTTAACTGCCTCCTGAGCAGCCTCTTTAGTGCAAAAAGTGACAAAGGCATAACCCCTGTTCAGTCCACTGAGGGGGTCCATCATCAGACGCAGGTCCCATATAGGCCCTGCTTTTTCAAACAGGGGAACCAGCTCATCCTCAAAGAGATCTCTTGGGATTTTTCCCACAAAAATCTAGGAAAAAGAATGTAACTATTACAAAGTTAACCAAACTTGGTTACTAAGTCTACTGTAATTTGTGCAATACACTATTTTACTGGTAGTCTTGTATTCCTTTTAGAAATGAAATAGATTAAACATACTCAATGTATGTTTAATCTTCCTAAGGATACTAGATGGCTTTTAAATGCTTTGTGTAACTTCTTCAAACTACAATAAGTCAACACATAAAATCGATAATAGGACCTATGGAACTACAAGTAGCCTAATGTCATAACTTTGACATGGACAATAAAATTTGTTGACAGTGGCAACTAGGTAACTATATTAACATCAACACAAAAAAAATGTGACATGCAGTAATGCTTTTTGCAAAATGTATGTTTTGAGAAAACATTATGAAAACCCAAAGAGAAACAGTAATCTGTGACAACAGCTAGTAGAAGCTTTCATATAGTATATAGTCAGTACTAACAGCAATCAAAGTCTTTGTGAAAAGGACAAATTGTTGCATCCCCTGAACAAATGTACTTTTTTTGTCCAGTAATTTTCAAGAATTGGTATTGTTTTATTAAAACAGCGCTCAATTTTAAAGGAAAACCAGTGTGCAAGTGTTATTTTAGCTGGTTTTATAAATAGTTTTAAACACTGATGAATAAAAAAAACCTGTTGTGTATTAAAATTCTGTTACGACCTAGAGGGTTAAAAAACAAGAATCCCTTCACTCCCATGAATACAAAATACAAGCAACACACAATCTGAGGTTCTTTTAATCAAAGTGCTACACTGTAAAAAAATTAAACATGTTTGATTCTACTGACACTGTTTTACTGTAACCAGACTACAGACCTACTATTTTCAATTAAATCTTAGCAACATACTATCAGTTATTCCAGAACAATACCTAGCTGGTCACTTAACACAAGAGCTAAACACGAAGTCTTACCTCCGTGCCAACTGAGGGTTGTGCACCTGAGTGGGTCGACTCTGGAGGAGGGCCACCATACTTCCTCTGACCTGTCGTCACATCAAGTGTGTATCCAGTTCTCTCAAGCAAAGCCTGGCAAATCAGAAAACTGTCCATGACTCAGTGACACACAAAAACAACCTAGTCATGAGCTTTTGCTGTAAACTTTGATAAGTCCAATAAAATTATTCCAGACAGTATTATTTACTTCTAAACACCTGATTAAACTGCTCAGCTAATTTCAAGCTCTTTATGAACTGAAACAGGTGTTACAGAAGAATGTAAAAACTAATATCTATAGGTCTGATTTTCCAGGACCAAAGTGTGACACCCAATAAGTACTCAATTAACACAAATAAATGTGGGTCAATTCTTCTTACAGAAGAAAACGACAAAGATTTCTCACTTTATATGACCATCCTTTCACACAACCATCGTTTTTTAAATACCAGCAACAAGTAGAAATTGTTTACAAAATTCAGAAATTGGCTCAAGAAATCTTACTTTGATTTTTGCCTCATCTGGTCCTTTATTAGAATCTGACACTTTGGTCCCCTGCTTCTCCCTCTGCCTGTATGTCTTCATAACTCCACAGAGAAAGGCACTTTTGTTCTGATGACAAAGTAGGGAGCAGAAAATCAACAATGATGAATATGAATTCTGTATGCTTACTTGAGTGGCAGAGAAAAATAACGATGTAACAGACAGACAGTTTAACACAACCAAAATTTATACATCATCGCTGTTGAAAAACTTTTCATTTTTGCTTTTTCCAAGATCAACAGACCAGCAGAAGTGGTCAAAAATTATTTTTATATTTTTCCCCTCACTAACTATAACTGAGTTGTTTGGGGCTTTTTTGGTTTGGAAATTCTTCCAACAGCAATGATATGTTCCATATTCATCATGTAATCTGAGCTTCAAAGATATTAACCTGTGCCTTTTTAGTGCTACAATTTTTCACAATTGTCTACTCTTAAATGTACTGCAATCTATATTCAATTGTTAAATCAGCAGAATAAACAAAATCCTAAATAAGTTTGCCTGTAAACAAAATGTGAATGAACACCGGACTAACAGAACTAGCTCCAAAATCTCTACGGAGCACTCCTGCAGCAAAGTACTGTTATGCGTGGCTTATTACAGAAATCCTCTCAACTCTAAATAAAGTTGTGTGCACCAGCAGTTAAAGAGTTACACAACAGCACTCTATTCCTACCCACAATCACTGGTAACATCAGAATTCAAACAATTATTGTAGGTTTCTGGTATCATGTGTTTCAGTATGATATACAAATAAGTGCAAAACAGAGTAAGTGGCTTCTTATTGGCTTTATGATTCTAGGATTCAGTGCTGCCCCATCACTAGACACAAATTAGAATTAGGCTTAATATGCCATACCAGACTATGTTCCCGGGGAAAAAAGTTAATACTACCACTTTCATATCTAGTTGTCACCACATTAAATACCTGAACATGTGAAAGGTCACTGTCTTTAAACTGCAGAAGGACTTGCAGAGCACCTTCTTCGTTAAATTCCTTTAGAGCTTCAATTGCCCGATCATCAAGATCACTGTGTGAGACCAGACCTGATTGAAAAATGCAAACATGAGAATCAGAAGTCAGGTCATTCTTCATTCATTCTGAATTTACAAACATTCACAGTTATATTATATGCTAGCCAGATATAACTGGTGTCAGGTTCATAGAACAGAAATATCTAAACGCAACAGATGTGATGGTGTAATTTAACAGTCATTTAGAACCCCTCACCATATCAAGCACTGATTTCTGAGGACCCATCACCTGTCTGAACCATCACAAGCTTCTGCTTTGTTCCTGCATGTCCATTCTGCAACACCTTTGCCCTGATACTGTTTGAGGAGACATCCTCAAGACTGCTTAAACTGAGCTTAAAGGGCCTAAATATGAAATTCCCCAGGATACCCAGTTTCCTCCAAGTTGCTAAGGGAGGCAAAGGGAAAGATAAATGCCCAAAGTAGCCAATTTTCGTTTTTGTGCAAGGTTTTTAAAGCACTTTGTGACTGCAGTACCCATTTTGGAAGGAAACCACAAAAAGTTGCTTTAAATGTTCCAATTCCCACAATCGCATTTAGAAGCACATGCAGTTATAATGAAATTCTGAAATGGGTGAGAATATGCTGAATGTTCAAATGGGCCTTACCTGCTACGTAAATTTCATCTAGTTTGACAGCAACTTTTCTAGGTAACCCAGCGTCTAATAATGTCTGGAAGTGTTCTGAATGGGTAACTGCAGCCGAAGTCTCCATTGGTTCTTCAGTACCGTTTCCATTTATATGCTCTGTGGCCATGTCTCCGTTATCTGTGCAAATGCAATGAGCCAAATTAATCCAAAACTGGGAAGAGGTCAAGGAACCTGTTGCCTGACCCCTGTGTTTCTAATCCGGGGCCATCAATACCATTTTCCTCCAGCTTACTTCTTGAACACATTTCTAGTTGCAACACCCCTAAAAGCCAAAGACAAACATGGGGACACCCTACTACAGGTCCATGCAAAGTGACATTTTAAAATAATGCAGGGATTGCTATTCATTACACCAGGAATAACACTTGATTTTCGCATCCTTACTGTAATACCCGCTTAAATACTGCCCTCACTTTTTTTCTTTTACTGGAACAGCACATGTTAAGTTACCAGCATGGATACGAAGAACCTAAATGCACGGGAACCACTAATTTTGCATAAAATAATGCAAGTGCTGCTGAACTGCCAGGGTGGCTGTGGTGCCGACAGGCTCCAGATTTTTACACGTGTTCTTTGGCTAGGCTAATTTCCGCTCCTCCAACACTAGTTGGGCGAGCATGTGTGTCCAGTTGACTACTTTACCCTTTGAATACACTCAACATTCGTGCCTACAAATAGTCCGTGTGGGTCAGATTCCCCCGGACTAATCTACGATTAATATCTGACCACTTTAGCTTTAGCTACATTAAAACGTGGTTAGCCAAACCACCTAAAGGGCGGACATTTCAAAGCCCCACTTTATTTTATTCGGCCAAGAAATATCTATGGCCACGTATAATCAAAACAATAGAGATTTTCTACACCGCTGCCCACTTATTTATATTCTCTGTCTTATATTTGTGTCCAAAAAGCGTAACCAACATTAGCTATCCTCCCTTTTCTAGGCCAGGGGGACACAAGAGCAACGTGGACACTCAACTTTCAGCACTGTGTTAGCCTCTCCGTTTTCTGACAGCTACCACGCCACCGAGGGGCTCTTCTCTCACTCTAATTCAGTCTACACGTGCTTATGAAGACCCTCCTAGCAGAGAAGGGATGAAATTACACTTTCACAACTTTAGAAGGGCTTCTATTTAGCTAGCAAGTTACAACTGCACGAGGAAAACAACGTTCAACCGTTGCAGCCCGGGCGTTAGCCACGAAGAGCTGCAATGGAGGAGAAAAAAACGTTTCCCCAAATTAATCGGCGTTGAAAAATGCTTGTGCTTAGAGTAAACCGAACCGAGGCCCTAAGTGAGCTAAGGTGAGCTAAAAATGTTTTTAAAATGAGCAAGATAAGGGGCCGTGCGACGTGCCGCCACACAGAGGAGTCCATTTTCAAAAAGCCGGTGCGAGCCGCGCCGACCAGTTTCTGCCGACTTTTGTTTGAAAACAAAAGATCATCCCTCCGTCGCCCTGCGAGCTAATAAAAGCAACTTCTGACTCGAGAAGAAAAACGCTGCTCGTACCTGTGACTGAAAACAACTTGAAACGGGTATGTACGGATGGCTCCGGAGGGAGAAGTGAAGGGGGAAAAGGAGAAAAAGTGTCCGAGTCCCTCGCCGCTGGTCCGGCTCCACTCTCTCTCTCAGATCGGAGGAGGCAAAATGGCGGCCAGCATCACGCCGCCAGTTTTTTTTTTCTTCTTTTTTTTCCCCTAGCTCCCCCTGTGATGTACGGGGTTTCTCACACACCCATCCAGGGGCTCCCGTGCTTATGAACGGCCCTGCTCAGGGACACGTGCTCACTCTTCAGTCAGAGTTCAGTTGAATGTGATTGAAATACAAATACTACTCTGTCAGTTGTATTTGATGATTCACAATTGACATCGCAATGTGGTCTAGGACTAGTCTTATAATTCACTTAACTGTAAATTGCTTATCTATAGGATTTATACCCAGCATTTGTGTATATAGCATAATGTATTGAGTTTAGTCTGGATTTTTTTTTATTTATATATTGTTCTTGTCTTTGTGACTGTGAGTCTTTGCAGTCATTTGTTAATTCCTTCATTTTCTGCACTGTCTTAATCCACATTAGGGTCATGGATACCCCGCGGTCAATGGGCACAAGGCAGGGACTCACACTGGGTGGGGTTTTTGATGTCATAAGTCATTTCCTCTGGGCTCAATAAAGTTTTCTGATTCTCATATACTGTGTTCTAGCTAAGCTGCTTGCTTTGAATCATTTCATTATGTTCAATATCCTATGTGCAATATTCTTACCATGTGAATATCACTGCTTATTTCAATATTACTTAAATACTTTTGATTTCCATTATGGGGTGGCAGGTGGCCTAGTGGTTAGTGAGTTGCCCCTACAATCAGAAGGTTGTGGCTTTGAATCCCAGGTCTGCTGGTGGCACCACTGAGGTACCCTTGAGCAAGGTAACCTTCCCACACACTATTCCCTAAGCTCTGCGTGTAAAGGACGCCATATGAAGAGCTAGGAATCGTGGTGGTGGTAAAGAACTGTCATGCCTTGTGAATTTGTGCACTTAATCTTGATAAGAGATGATTTTAAGAGATAGAAAGAATGTTGGTGTAAGGAAATGTAAAAAAAACAAAATTAGAATTGAATATGTGGTTATTGAAATGTGGGAGAGCATTGACTTAACTGTCAGTGAATTAGAACTTGAATGTATTTATAGTTTTTGGTTTTCTTGTTAGAATTGAGAAATGATTGTTTTGAATAATTGTAACACGCTTTAATTTAATGAAATACATTTTTTCTAAAAATTGAAAAATCAAATTCAATTGATTTCCGATACATGTGATGGAAATACAAATATTACTCTGTCACTTGTATTTGACTATTCACCATAGGCATTGCAGTTTAGTCCAGGACTAGGCTTATAATATACTGTGTGTTAGCTGAGATGCTTTTAAAGCTCTGATTATTAAGCATTCATTTAAAATCGAAGTGATAAATCATACTATTATCTGAGGTGGGTGGTTTTGGTTTTAATCACTCTGTTGCCAGTTCAGCTTTATGTGAATTTACTTTTAGAATATTCACCCACTTCCTGCATTAATAGACTTTACCACAGACTTTACCAATGAGAAACAAATGTCAACATATGTAAGCATTAAAAATTTGAGTACACACTATATGGAATTATATGTTCAGTTATTATAACAGCTATTTAAAAAGTGAAGTTTTTTATATGATTAAACGACAAAACAAACGCTTACTGGAATATCTCATGCTTCAATGGAATTTTCGTTTTTGTTTTCAGTATTCTTTCATTCATTCTATTATCGTGCCTTGATGTAACAAAGCTCTAGCTGTAATAGACATACTGGTCTGGATTAAAAAAACCAAAAATTTTGCAAAGTAGCATGTCCTTGTGCAAAGTAAACCCTGAGCCATAAACAATACAAAACCCGAATCTCTACAGCATATGTCCACTTTTGTCGCCTCATAAACCCAATTATCAGATGCACAATAAAAATATGTCTGAAAATAAACATTAACTGTTGCAAAGGCCCAGCACAGTATTTATCTTTCTTACACAAAATCCCTAACAAGTAACAAGTCTGTGGTTATCCGCATAATTTTGGCTTGTCACAATTATGTTGTGCATTTCAGATGTTATAGACTACAGCCAATTAGAGGCTACCTGGAAGCTACCTGATATTGCATGAACTGTGACATCAACTCCCTCATCAAGCAGTGTGTGCCCACTGGTGATTCATGGGTTAGGGTGTTTTTATGACCCAAAACTGGCCCAACTTGCAAGATTTCTGTGAACTATTTACAGCTTAGTCACTTTTTGACCTGCTCTGCCTGCACCTGCAAACTTTTCTAACAAGCTGACCCAAACCCCTCTAATCCAGGGGTTGACCCACGGTGTACAAGTCAGTCTGTGCAACACTAGTACCCACATCAACAACTTACTGTGTTTACTAAAGCATCAAATATTACAGTAAATGTAAGCATTTGTTTCGTCATTTTAATCACAAAATATAGGAAACTATTTTATAAATAACTGTTAAGTGTAAATTGACCATTTGTCGTATGTGAACCACAGCACACAGTGTGAACAGCACATAATTCTTCCTCCTCATTTAACCCATTCACCCAAACAGCAGACAGCCAGTTCTGGGATTTGAACCTACAACCATCTGGTCACAGGGCCAACTCCCTAACCACTTGATCACCAGCTGCCCCATTGCTAGTATAATGCAGCTTCTATTAACACTTATGTGGATTTCCCTGTTTTGTTAGCATTGAACTAACAATGTAGGTCATTTACTTTTCAGAATGTTTAATGCTTTTTAATCTTTTTTTACTTTTTGCTTTGCTTTTTTTCCAGCAAATTCTTCACTTTATATGTGGACTTAAAGCCTAACTAAATATTCTGAGAGTTGCTTGTTGTCTTTAAAAGTCTGCTTAGCATGTTAAACAAAATCATGTCCTAATGCAGGGTTTGTTTAGTTTACAGCATTTTACTTTCAGGAGTTCAGATGTACTTATCCTCCTTATCTGAAACTAAACAGCACTGTTTGGTTCGATGAAGTGCTGTCAATCAAAAGGTGGTGATGCATATGAAACCACCACCACCACAATCCCACCCCACATTGACAAGAATTTTGATTTGGGACCCCTGGCTACCGTCTGGTATTTCACACACTGGTTCACATCCACATGACAAAATGAGAAAGGGAGAAACGAAAAGTATAAACACTTGTTTAATGTCATTTTTGGGATATTTTTGGAATTTTACTGAAATGCATGCAACAGTTCACTGAAATCTTAATTTTTGACAGAGATTAAAAAGCACCTGTGTCTTTAAAAATGTCCTTGTTTCACTTCTAAATGAACTGATACATTCGTCACTGACAGTGTCTTCCAGAAAAGTTGATCCTTGGAAATAAATGATCTGTATATGTGTGAATGATACAGTTTTTCATTTCTAAACAAACAGGGTCAGTAGGTAAGACAGAATACTTAATGGCGAATGTCAGAAATGGCCATCAAAATCATTTACACACAACCTTACTGACATTGAACCATTTACAGCAAAACATCACAGAGACAAAGGAACTGGTTTTGGACTTTAGGTAGCAGGCTCCTCCTCCCACCCCTGTCACCATCAGAGGGACGGATGTTGAGGACTACCGATACCTGGGGATACACACTGACAGTAAACTGGCAGCTGATGCAAAAAGGCTGAACAAGCGGATTAAAAAGGCTGGTTCTGTCCTGGGTGTCAGACTGGAGACCCTGGCAGAGGTGTCTGAGAGGAGAATGCTGAAAAAGCTTCTCAGTATCATGGACAACCCCTCTCACCCCATGCACGCCTTCATGATCACACACAGAGCACACACCATCATCCCCTCATCACATACTGCTATCTCTTTTTATTAATGGCACAAACCCTAAGTCACTTTTCATAACCACTTGCACTAATAATCTGTTATTTTATTATATCTGTTATAGTTATTTGTTTCTTTGTTAGAGTTATTTTAGATATATTATATCTGTTATAGTAATTTGTTACTTTGTTAGAGTTATTTTGTTATTACATTTGCACTTTTTATTGTCTATCTTTATTCCTCTTGTTGCATTGAGCATGTCTAGGACAAACAAATCTCCTCGGGACAAATAAAGTTCTTTCTTATCTTATCTTATCTTATCTAATATCATGTGAACTATCGGTGTTTCTCACACTCCTACACGTGTGATTATGTTCGGTTTTGGCCCTAAATCAGAGGGAACCTTTCTCTTAAGCTCTCAGTGTCATCCAAAACAACCAAAACAATTGTGTGTAAAACACTGATATTTCTTTTTAACGTTTTTAAAGTTGACCCCAACGAACAGAGGATGTGTACAAAAAGTGTAAAGATGCTGAAAATATATCAAGTTAATAGTGTTGCTTTTACAGTTTGTCCCCACAAAATTAGGAAAATGTATTTAACATGAAACCAAATAAATTATATCAATTATTTATTTAGGCACATTAAATGCTGGATAAGGTCAAACGGACCCAAAACATAAGTTGTGTTTTAAGGTGTTTACATGCCATTTTGTATTGTAGCACTAGTGTATGTTGTTTTAATTTTTCTCAGAAAGCTGCAGTTATGGAAGAGATGTGTAAATTAAGGGATCGGTTCACAAATTAATTGCCACTTAAGTCAAATAAAGGGGGTTTGGGTGTATTTTCAGGCGTAAATTAACGTAGAGTTAAGCACATTTTAAGTACATTGTGTTTCGTAGTGTATTATCAAACGTATTGAGGTTGAATTCCGTTCTTGAACGGCCAGAAGGATGGAATGGCCACTAGGGGGACTGGGGAAAGAGCCATTAAACCATTTGTTTGCCTACATTAACCCAGCGCCAGTGCGAAAACCAACATGTAAAATATGTCATAGCTCATCTACCACATTGACCATAATGGTAAACTTTGTAATTTTTTGGGGGGTGAAAAAAAAACCATGGCTGTAAAATAACCACCAGCTTGTGTTATCTAAGTTTGAAACGCAGTGTCTTCTTCTTACCCGCCCCTGGCCCCCTGGATTTGGAGAAGCTGCAGATGGGGCCAGTGTTGAAACGCACTCACCCCAGCGCTGACTGTGCTGAGGGAGTAAGCCAGGAATGAATGGGAGTGCTGAGTGTCACAAGAACTCACATCCCACTCTCCAGTCCATCGCTTTTGTTTCAGCGGGGCCAAACCACACATGGCCGATCAGAAAAGCAAGATGTCCACACAAGCTTCCACCGAATCAGGGACAAATGATTTCGTTCTGCCCGAGTACTCTCCTGCTTTGAGAATATGGTCCGTGCACGTCACTGTTCCGCCGTGGTGTCGGTGCATTCTCTTTGGGTACGCGAACAAACCGAAATGAATGAATTAAAAAGTTAATAAAAACCAACGTTCATGATGGAGGTCACAAGAATGACCCTGTGAGTTCAAGTTTATGGAGTCTGAAAATGAATAAGCCCACTTTATCGTTTAATGTTAAAGCTTTGACGTCAGTCTGAACAGGCCGTTTCACCCGAGATGGCCTACGCTGTCGTGACTTGGGTAGATGTTTTAAGCCAAAAGGACGTGTAGAAATGTAGCAAAAACTGAACGGCATGTCCTGATTCAGGATTTCTGAAAAAGTTAATACCACACTGACATCGGAGTTATTGTCCCTCTAGCTGCGCTGCCAAAAGAGTGGTGGTTAACTTTGTGGTGGTTAAACTTCTTCCATTCACTCAGTTTCATGCTCTTAAAATAAATTCCACAGATATTTCCAAACTTTGTCCTAATTCAGAATTTAGAAACTTTAGAAAGGTCTGATGCGAAATGCTTGAAATTTCTCTATTTCTTTACAGTGGTAGTGAATGGAACCAGTGGTGTTTATTGTTAGTTGTTTTTTGTGAGCTGGTGAGAAGAACACAGGCTCGGTTCCAGACTTCTCCTCGGTTGCTCCAGCTGTTGTTTGGATCTTTTTAGTTTAATTTAGTATGTGTCGCAATTAATGTGAAAAACACTCACTGCTCATCTAAACAATTTAAAATATTTTTGTAGGTGTCTTAGATCTTCGTACTGTGTAAACATACACTATATGGACAAAAGTATTGGGATGCCTGACCATTACATCAACAGGCACTTTAATGACATTGCATTCAAATACATAGACTTCAATATAGAGTTGGTCCCCTTTACAGCTATAACAGCTTTTGGAGGTTTTGGAGTGTTTCTCTGGGAATTTGTGCACCATTCATTCTGTAGAGCATTTATGAGGTCAGACACTGTAGGACGAGAAGATCTGGTTCTCCGTTCTGCTTCATCGAAAATGTGTTGGATGGGGTTGAGGTCAGGGCCACTCAGGTTCTTCCACACCAAACTCATCCATCCATGTCTTTATATACCTTGCTTTGTGCACTGGAGCCCAGTCATGCTGGAATAGAAAAGGTTCTGCCCAAAACTGTGCCCACGAAGTTGGAAGCATTGCATTGTCCAAAATGTCTTGGTATGCTGAAATATTAAGACTGCCCTTCACTAGAAGTTAGGGGGCCACCTGAATTCAATAATTAAGAGATGTCCCAATACTTTTGTCCATATCGTGCACTTGCCACTCAGTTTTAGGTCGTTCACTTGTACTCTGAATAGTTGCCTCCACGAGGTGGCGCTGTTTTGCGTGGTTTTACACGGCGCAGGCGCTCTGATCGCCAGTTCGCGCAGCATGGGCACTGAGTGAGTTTCTCTGGGGTTCAAGCTCTCCGTTTCTGCTCAAACTTCTCCAACAGTAACTGGGTCTGTACGCGAAAATGGAACCAAACGGCACCGTGATCAAGCAAGGTGAGTTGGACTGAAACCTCTCCGCAGTTTTGCACATGGTTTCGGCTTTATTTTTCTGACTTTACTGTTTGAAACTACATTTGACCCGCATTTTTTAAGAATTCGCCCTTAAAGAGCAGATCGTGCTTAAAGTGCATTTTTAAGAACACGTGTTAGTGATTTCACAAAGGTCGTGTTGCCGTTTTCACTCCAATCAGTCACATTACAAACTGTATTGTTCTATAACACAGGAAATAAAGCTATTTATTTGGATTTAACGTCGGGGAAAAAATCAAATATGTGCAATAGATTTTTTCGCATAGGACACATTTATGTTTTTTTTCACCTTTGTAATGTCAAATCCAGCAAATGAACTGTAATTATGCCTAAGAATGTGTTCTTCAAATTATGTTCATTTTACTTAGAAAATCAACAAAACAGGCAATTTGAATGGGGGCGTCCAAAACTTTTGCATACAAAACTATATCAAAAATAGATGTAAATATACATACATGAATAAATATATACAAAGCTATAGATATAAACTTAAAATGGGTTCATATGTGTTGTAGACATGTTTGAGGTTGGACGAGTCTTGGCTGGGTGGTACCGTGGACAGCTCCAGGGGGGGACATGTCCATCTTTGACAAAATGAATCAAATATTTATGATTTGCATCATTGGAGATTACAGTGAAGGCAACCCAGTTGGCATCAAGTGGCCCGGCACTGTGAAAACAAAATGAACATCTATGTACCCTATAGTCAAACGTTTTTGGACACCTCAGGTTTTTACCACTTATCCATTTATTTCATAAACTGCAGATTTTTTATTCTAGTTAAGAATTGGAAAGTTGTTGAGTGAACAACTATAACTGAAAATATGTCAAATAAAACAGGTTTCCTTCATAAGATGAAAGAATTTGCAACAGTGCATGTCTGAACATCCTATTAACTGGTTCTGTGGTGATGCAGAGACAAATCCTAGACTGTCCTTTAACTTTGAACGCATTACTTAGCTGTTTCATTCATCGTTAGATATCGAACAGTTATTTGGTGATCCTCATTATAATTATTATGATGTTAGGTGGCTTTTTATAGGTCAGTAGTGATGAATAAATAAACCTTTTATCTAATAAAGGTAGTCAAATGGTGAACATACTCTAAATGTATTTGTTAGCAAAGAATACTGAGTGTATTTTTAGTAAGCATTAGGTGAGTAACATGCAAATGTAGAAAATCTCATTGTGTACAAAAACCTTTGGTGTGTGTTTAACTCTGTTTTCCTCTGAGCTGTAAGACCCTGGTTAACCTAAGCCATTTCTGTAACCGCCCTCTGCCAAATATTTCTTTAAAAGTACGACTCCAGAGTCGGCCCGGAGGGACATTCCAGCTGACAAGCGGGCGGAGCGGGTCGCATAACACATAATCCGCCCTATCACTGGCTGCTCTTCTCACACACCCACCATCCCCCCATCCCCACACGGGATGGTGCCTCAAATCATAGGCTCACCTGTATGATTATACAGAGACGTGTTTTCATGACATACTACAAATAATTACAAGCTTTAGACCAACATGTCATTAGAGGACATGCTTGGTTTTTTGTTAAAGGAATAACAGCCTGACCTCTGCCGGCTTCATCTGAAGCACAAGGTTGAATTCCATGGAGCAGAAAACCTGCTGAGAAACTTATAATAAAAGTAAATGGGCGGATGCTTTAGCACTGGCTTCTATTGTGGCCTTTCACACTTACTAAGAGGGTTGTGTGATGATAAGCAGTTTCACATTCAAGAACTTGGTTAGTACAGTAAACACTCTGTGTTTGGAGTTTGCAAACAGTCCTAGATTAGCAATTATGTTGTGTATTAGTGATGCGAAATGTGCAAGCGTGTGTGTTATGTGAGTGTGGCTAAATCAACAGAGCTAAATGAACAGACAGAAGGTTAAACTGGTTTCCCCAGTGCTCGCTTAAAGGGATTTGCCACATTTTTTCTATCTGCATCTTGGCAGCATATCATCATTGTCAGGACAAAACCTTGTATCTATCACCTCAGCTGACCCATAGCGTATTTTAGAAGCCACTGATCTTTCCAGTCCTTGCCTTTCACTTGACCAAACGAACCTACATTGCTCACTAGCAACTCAACATGCACTCTTTACAACGTTTCAATCAACAGTGTCTGAGTTCATCTGATACCTAATACTGAATTTGTGTATATTATTAAACATATCAGAGTTCCATTCTGCTGATGGAAAGGCCACTAGGGGGCCTGGGGAAAGCGTCTGCAGCATTTAACAAGCTGGTTTGCCTGACATAACCTGATAACCTGATGTGATAAGCTTATACTACTCATAAGCTAAATTAGACTTATAGCTCCAGTGCAGTAATAAACATAAAACATGTCTTGACTTATGTAAAAATGTGTAAATTGGATTTTTTTGGCTGAAAAAATCGTGGCTGTAGAATAACTCCCAGCTTATGTAAAGTGTAAAGTAAAGTAGGAAAGAGAATGTAAAATAGGACACCTGCTGCCCTTTACATTGCATCAACATTTCATTACAAGTGACCTGACAGAAATGGACAAAAACTCTTTTTAGAGCATTTTGTACAATGAATTGTGAATGGTTTTTTTTATTTCTCCTGATAAATGACTGCTTAGGAGATGTTTTTAATGGGTTTTTGTCCTAACCAGTTTTTGTTTATATGTATGCAAAAATAATTTTATACCTGTCAAGCTGTCTTATCTTTGGCAACCAGGATCAGAACAACCAGGATATTGATCACTGGCCTGATCATCTGGAATCATCTGCACCTGTTGGTTCAGGGGCTAGACTGAAAATGAGAGACTTTGAAAGTTGTTTGAGAAGCCTGGAGAACTGTTCCTTAAGACTACATTAAAAAGTACAAGAAAGTCTGGCTCTTTGGAAGAAATGAGGGGTGCCTCAAAACTTTTACACAGTTCTGTATTTATATACAGTACTTTGCTTCCAAAGGGCCAGACCTTGTAGCATATATAT
>JBBJLS010000001.1:30176983-30188313 GCA_037577275.1 Bryconaethiops microstoma
CAGTTTATATTTATCTACACCTGCACATCACACTTGTCTTCACTTACTTATTTGTATTTCTTATCTTGTTCTATTTTATATATATATATAAATAAAAGGAAATAAAAATAAAGATATATATATATATCTTTATTTTTATTTCCTTTTATTCTTTATTTTTATTTATTTTTATTTTTATTTATTAACTCTTTACCTAACTTAGCATTTGTGTGTGGACAGCAAAGAAAGATTTTCATTGCACAGAGAAAATGCCACTTTTTTTCTGTACATATGACAATAAACGCTTTGAATCTTGAATCTTGAATTATACTTGTGTACGGTGACATTCTGGTGACATCTGTGACATCTTCCATTTGTAGCAACAGAAAAAAAAAAACAATAGAAAATAATCGAAAAAACAGTTTTAAAACAATAGAAACAAAATAAAGTAATTGAAAAAGCAGCATATGTTCAGTGACAACATAAAACAGTGGCAATATAATTTTATACAGTATTAAAAATGGTATTTGGCATTGCCTGGGAATAAGATGCCTGTATGTGTGATAGCTGTGGAGGTAGAGCATGCGTGTGTATCCATATGGGTGCATATCTGTGTTATATGGTTTTGTTTGTGTTAAAGTTCTTGTAGCCTGTAGGAGAGCTGAGTTTGGAGAGGGGTGGTAGAGATAAGACCTTATCTCCAGACTTAAACAAACAACTTACATCTCAGCTATCACTGTAAATACCACTCTCTTTATAATATTTAAACATTTCCTGTCCTGCTCCTGCTATCATTTGCACAATTATTATTTATTGCTGTGTGTGGCTATTTTGCATTTTTGCATACTTAACACCTCCTCTAGAATACATTATCTGTCTCAATACTGTGTTCATCCAAATGTCAACAGCACTAAATGTTGTCTTGTTTTGTTGTTATGATGCTCTTGTGTTTTTCTTGCACTTTCTCTCCTGTTCTCCTGGCACTCTGTATATTTTGCCCTATTTGTATCTAGTCTTGTGTTGTTTCTGTTGCTGTTCACCGTGGTCCTGGAGGAATGTTGTTTCATTTCACTGTGTACTGTGTATATGTCTGAAATGACAATAAACGTACTTGACTTGACTTGAGACCACAGGTCTGGGGAAAAAGATGTTTGTGACCCCTTTATAGACGGTAAGCAGGTCTCAGAGATGATGTCCAGGGTGTGTTGTGTCTCTGATGATACTGCCTGTCTTCGTCCTGAGTCGATTAGCATAGATAGTGTATATCAGTATTATTTCAATGGAGAAGACATTCCTGTTTGAACAACAACTAACTTTTCATGAACAATATCTAATACAATATAATACAAAAGAAAGAAATATCAGGTGAAATTTGAGTTTCTCTAACAGATTTCATTAACTAATAATCTTGAATAAAATGCAGTGTATAACGGTGTATACATGTATAATAAGCATATATTACTACGCTATGGTAGTGAGACTGTACACTAATCAGAATTACCCTCAAAAACAGTAGCTATTTGATTACATGTCTACCTGCATCCTACTAGATTATGTGTTCTTTCACAATGTAATCTACACGTTGCGTTTACAGTCAGGGACAGTGTATTAAAAATACTGCTTGCTGCAGTGCATATGCAGTTATTCCTTTCATTCACATAATGGACTATAAGGTCAACTAAATGACTGTGACTCAGACCATGGGGGAAGCACTTTTGTGGTTTTATTCAACTAAGACATACGTAAGCAGGAGGAGGGTGGTATAAAACCTGGAGGTGAGTTGATGTAATCTCAATAGGAGACACTTGTGAGGTGAAGAACAGGTAATGTTTCTGATTTGCTACCACTGTCACACTGGAGGTAACTGAGATTTAATCATGCTAACTATCAGAAATGTAATTTGAAATGTTCTGAACTTTGTTTTCAAGAGGCTGTACGTTCCAGACTGTTAACATCTCTTTTTTGCAGCTAGAATGATTCTGATTATTAAATACACCGGCACAACCATCCTTTTGCTCTCAGTGCTAATTGAAATTGGACAGCTTTTTCCAAATAATGACATGGTCAACTGTAAGTCCATACCATCATTTTTGCAGTACAATTAAGTATGTGAAACAAAATGTTAGTCTTAAGTGTGGTTCAGTGAATCATGCACTGAAATGTTCATTAAGAATTGATTTTTAACAAACTGTTAATTTAACCTTTCATCTAAAAAGTTGGCTGTGAGGAGTGCAAACTCAGGGAGAACAGCTTCTTCTCAAAGCCTGGTGCCCCTGTGTATCAGTGCATGGGATGCTGCTTCTCCAGGGCTTATCCGACTCCTCTCAGGTCCAAGAAGACTATGCTGGTCCCCAAGAATATCACATCAGAGGCCACGTGCTGCGTTGCCAAAGAAGTCAAACGGGTAAAATTACTGAAAATAAACCACCGCGTTTGTTTCTGTTATATGAATATCGCAGTATTTTATAACACTCATATTCTGCTTGTTTTCTGCTCCTGCAGGTCATTGTCAATGATGTAAAACTAGTGAACCACACAGACTGCCACTGCAGCACTTGCTACTATCATAAATCTTAAGTTCAACGCCATATGTTTATGCAAACAAGGCTGTCAATGCTTGCTTGGCTAGTGCTGTGAAGAAATCCCGACTGTAAGTTGCACTGTGAAAAGGCATTTTTTGCTCATGTGCAGGCTGGGTGTTTAGTGCTTTAAGTTTTCATATGTTATTAAAGTGAAACTGTTCCTCCCATCATTTTAGAGATCCAAAGCAAAGCCTGGAATTACTAAATGTGGTGCACGTTGGATAGTTCTGGTCTTAATTCCAATCATATCTAATTGGATTTTCAGAAATAAAGCCTCTGTTGCAACCAGTCAAAGTTTGTTGCTGACTGTATTTTTTTAAACATGTGCATATTACCACTCTTTGCACACTTTCATCACATCTGGATATATATTGGACCTAAAGCGTAAACCATGGGCTTTAAAAGGACACAGACACTTAGTGTAATAATAT
Organism: Bryconaethiops microstoma; assembly: GCA_037577275.1. Lineage (NCBI taxonomy): Eukaryota > Metazoa > Chordata > Actinopteri > Characiformes > Alestidae > Bryconaethiops > Bryconaethiops microstoma. Next base: position 30,179,976 of record JBBJLS010000001.1, read on the forward strand.
TAACATGCAAATGATTTTAAATGATTCACAGCATTAATCTTCCTAACCTAACAGCTCAGAAAACCACAGAGCTGCAATAAACTTTTAAACAAGAGCTGCAGCAAACTGAAATGGCCATCTGCAAAGTCAGACTAATTAAAGGGACCTAAGCAGACACATGGGCTCCAGTTAAAACAAGCTGTTTTAGCAGGGACACTGATTCATTGACACTTTGTGCTACAACTGACTGCAATAAAACCAATACAATGACATTCAGAAGGTTTTGCTTTTAAATATATCCTGCCTTGGTAAGGCCATGGAGTCAGTAGGTCAGTAAGAACCGATTCCCAGCTCTCAGAACACAGACACGCCAGAAGGATCCAGTTCACAGAACCGATTCTTAAGAACCGAGCGGTTCAATGAATCGAGCATTAGATTCAACACCTCATTTCTGTCCCAGGGTGGAGGAGGGGGCGTAATGATGAGTGAAGTCTGCTTTGTTGTCATCCCGTTGAAATTCAACAGCGTTTAACAAGCAGGTCTCAGTTTTATCCCCATAAATCTCCATCCTGAGTATTACACTATATGGATAAAAGTACTGGGACTCACCTGTTTTCCAGAGTTTGTGCTAGGCCCCTTACTTCCAGTGAATAATAATCTGTTTCAGCAGACCAAGACATTTTGGACAACAGCTTCCAACTTTGTGGACACAGTTTGGAGAAGAAACTTTTCTATTCCGGTATGACTGTGTCCCAGTGAAAAAAGCAAGCTCCATAAAGACCTCAACCCCATCTAACACCTTTAGGATGAATTGGAACGGAGATTGCTAGCCAGGCCTTCTCATCAGTGCCCGACCTCATAAATCCTCTACAGAATGAATGGGCACAAATTCCCTCTCCAAAATCTTGTAGGGAACCCTCCAAGAAGAGTGGAAGTGGTTATAGCTGCAAAGTGGGACCAACTCCATATTAAAGTCTATGTACTTTTTTCCATATCCTGTATGTCTAAATGAAAATGCAGAGTAATAAGAATGGAAGCCTAACTGAAAAAATTACAGTGTAGATTTCAAATATAACAACCTCTTAACCCACTCATGACTAATAAGTAAATGTAGTATAACAACGTTTATTTATTACTTTATTACCATATTTCAGTAACACGTAAATAAAACAGTTTGATATGAATCATTGATCAATAATAGCCTACTTTTGAAAAATAATTTAATTTAATTTTCAGATGTATGCTCAGGCAGGCCATAGCACACGTATAAGATGAGATAAGGTAAGATAAGATTCCTTTATGGTCATTGCACCGTGTACAGCGACATTTGTAGCAATCCTAAAAGGTGCAAGATATAAATTATAACACGAGAGCAGTATACTACAAAACTGTGCAGTACAACATGCAGTACAGTACTATACATGACAATGTGACACAACGCAGAACACTACAATATAATGCTATGGAACGGGTGAGATATTATATTGCAAATGTGGCATATGGAACATATTTAGAACAAAGTATATTTACAATTATAATGAAAATTAAATGAAAATGTAGAGTAATAAGAATGCAAGTCTAACTGAAAAAAGAGTAGACTTTAAACCAAGCACTTAACTAATTTATGATTAATAAGCAAATGTAGAATGATGATGTTTATTGATTACATTACCACATGTCATTAACACAAAGAGTTTGATATGAATAATTAAACGACAACAGCTTACTTTTGAAAAATGCTTCAGATTCCTGGGCATCAACATCAGCGAGGATCTGAGCAGGTCACATCACGTAGGTGTGATCACAAAAGCAGCAAGACAGCGGCTCTTCTTTCTACGACACCTGAGAAGTTTCGGCATGGACTCCAGAATACTCACAAACTTCTACCGATGCACCATTGAAAGTATTCTGTCTGGCTGTATCACCACCTGGTATGGCAGCTGTAACACTCTGGACCACAAAGCTCTGCAGAGGGTGGTCAGATCAGCACAGCGCATCACCAGGACTGAACTGCCAGCCATCCAGGACCTGTACAGACAGCGCTGTAGGAGGAAGACGCAGCGGATCCTCTCTGATCCCAGCCAGCCCAGCCACAGACTTTTCATGCTCCTGCTGTCAGGCAGGCGGTACAGGAGCATCCAGACCCACACCAGCAGACTCAGAGACAGATTCTGAACTGCTGACTTTCTGCACACCAACATGCACTCACCGCATCTGCTGGACTGTTGACTTTGGACTCTTCACAGTGTCACTTTAAACAACGCCACTTTAAAATCCTTATTACACTATAACACGCCATATCCTAAATACCTCACTGGATTATTTTGCACCAGACATCCTATTAAATACTTGTAAATACTAAGCAATCTTTTGATAATGTTATTTTCTTATTATTGTACTTACTTTCTACTTTTTCTATTTCTTCTTGTACTTTTTTAAAAATCTGTGTACTTTTTTTTATATGTTTATGTAAAGTTGGGGGGAACATAAGAATTTCATTACAGGTAATGATGCTACATCACTATCTGTATATGACAATAAAACTTGAGGTTTTTGATTGATTTGATTTTGAGACATGTGGTCAGGCAGAATACATAGAATACATATGGTCCCATGGAACAAAAAGGACGCATAAAATTTCAAATTCTAGTTATGGGTTAGGTATTTTCCATTTAACTGAAAAAAAAAATGATTCAGAGTAGTCTTCAAATATAACAACCCCTTAAAGCACTCGTGACTAGTAAGTAAATGTAGGATGACGATGTTTTTTTATTATTACATTTCCATATATTATTAACACATAAATTAAAAAAGTTGTTTGATATGAATAATTAATTGACAAGACTTTACTTTTGGAAAGCAAGGTGTAATTTGATTATTAGACGTGTGCTCAGGCAGAATACATATAATACACATTTATAAGAATTTTAGCAGGAATCCTCCACCCTCCACACTAGGCCACCACCATATATGTAGCTATTCATAATGTATGTATATATCTATGTATGTACATATTGTATGTATCTATTCTGTGTGCATCAACCTGTGTATTATATGAACATTGCAGCATATTACTGAGTATTACCATTACGACATAAAAAGTATTTAATAATACATTGACTGTTTTTCCATAATCCATTAACTCGGCACATTACTGCAGCCCTAAATAAAAAGCCCAGTATAAATAATAACTGAGTATTCAAGAACCTTTTGTATTTATATATAATTATATTAAGCAGTGGGCAGCCAGGAACAGCGTCTTGGGAGCAGTGTGTGGGGAAGAGACCTTGCTCGAGTGTACTTCAGTGGTGCCACTGGCAGTTATGTGATTCGAACCAATGGCCTTCTGATTGCAGGGGCAACTCCCTAACCACCAGGCCACCAGATGCCCCAACGTATCCATAAGTATATTTATATTTACATTACATTACATTCATTCATTCATTATCCAAAGTGACTAACAATATGAGAGAACACCCAATTTTGTAAAAACCAGAAGAGAGTACTAAGGAATATTTATATTATATATATATTTTTAATTACTGTAAAATTGTATGACCACATACATGTACATATTATATTTATACTATAATTTTGTATACAGTACTGTATTGGTATAGTCTTGCTGTTGTGTCCTACCATAGTATTTTATAGTATTTATGAAAAGCATCTGTATATTCAGAGATGTATTTATTTATACAGGTTCAATTGTAATTCATCCTTACTTTTTACCCTCGTTGTTTGATCTGTCTGAGTGTGCTGCTGTTGTGTTGTGTTGTATTTTGCGTTGTACCTATGGTCCAGGAGTACTGTGTACTTAATGTATATGGCTGGAATGATAGTAAAGCTTGACTTGACTTGGCTTATATATTTAGAAGAAAAGGTACATTTACAATTTTAAATGGGGTTATGTTCATGCATGACTATAAGGGACCACTTTACTTTATGTATCTAGGTGTGCATCGCCCTGTGGATTATATGAACATTACTGAGTCTTTTCTTTTAATGTAAAAAGTAGTTAATAACGCATTGACTTTTTTCCATGATCCATTTACTTGACACATTATTGCAGCCCTTTATATAAGTAAATGAAGCAGTGGGCAGCCAGGGACAGCGGCCGGGGAGGAGGCCTTGCTTGAGGGCACCTCAGTGGTGCCATGAGCAGTCATTGGATTCAAACCCACAACCTTCTGATCACAGGGGCAACTCCATAACCACCAGGCCGCCGGTCACCCCAATATTTCATTATAAATATATATTTATATATTTAGAACAAAAAGTACATTTAAAATTTCAAATGTGGTTGGGGGTCTTGTATTTTCCACTCTATTTTTTTAAAACATTTTTTATTACAAGCCTTCAGCTATAAACACAGACGTACACATTCCATAGATGCCACAGAAAAGAAAAAAGGAGTTCGATTCAGTGGAGGTCAGTCGCTCCTGGAATCGGTTCGTCGGGACGAGTCAGTGCCGGGAGTCGGACTGGCCGCGCTGTGATTGTGCTGAAGATGGCGGAGGAGGAGGCATCCGAGAGAGAGCGCGGCGCGGGGGGAGACACGGCGGCCCTCGGAAAACGCTTCAGCGACCTGACCGCTGCTCTCCGGGACAGCGCCGAGTCACCCTTAGACGCCTCCGCTAGCTTCTGCCAGGAATTCTGCCAGGTGTGTGAGGGTTTCGTGCAGGTTTTCCCTTCTGTTTCCCCACCTCCATCACTGCAGAGGGGTTCGGTTAGCTTAGCCTAGCCTAGCCTGTACGGCTAACTCCCCCAACCGCCTCCTGCAGACCCGTTGCCAGGCTGGAACAAAAATCCCCTCGGCATTTTAGCAGCCCCTCCTCGACTAACCCTGCGTGCATGCATGCTCCAGCAAAGAAGAACTCACTACGAGCTATAAGCACACTCTGCACACCGAGTGTAATCGGTTATTTGTTGTTTTATTGACTAAAAAGCGTTAGCCAGCAGCAGGGCGCTGCAGGTAGAGGTTGCCAAGTCCTCTCTCTTGTGATTGCTGCTGCCGCCTGGCTATGTGGCTAGCTGGTCTTAGCTTTTTGTGGCACCTTACGCTAATTGCATTGATAATAAGGGAGTGTCTCGACCTAAAGTGCAGTCTTGCACGCTAATTTTTTTCTTTCTTTCTTTCTTTCCCTGCACTCTGACGGCCCTCGACCTTATTTGCAAAGCACCGAGCACCAAACCTTTGCAACCAAAAATAAAGAGAAATCCGTCCATAAAATGCTCCTCCTGCAGTTTCCACAGCTGCCGTAGGGACGCATGGCTGAAAAAAAAACAGATTGTGTCCAAAATGTTCCAGCTACATGTTACGTTGTGTATATATATATATTTTCCTTTTACACATGGATGATTCTGTTCATATATCACGTGAACTACCGTGGTGTTGGTGTAAAAGGATGCAGGGACCAGGTGGGATGTTTTCAAGGATGTTTGGCAGCAGCTTCCAAGCTCAATTGATTTTTTTTTTCTTTTCCACTGCAGAAAAGACATTTTATTATAATGAGGTCGAGCTGGCCAGTGGATTAGGGTTGGGCAAATGTGGAGAGACATTCATAAGCTAGAGGACAAACCCTCCATAAATAACAGACACTGCTGTTTAGGGTCTTCATTTCGTGCACATTGTTTATGTGCAACCACAGAAGTCTGTAAGTAATTAGATAGGCAAAACAGCAGTTTTAGTTGTTTTGGCTCTGCACTTTAGTACATTAAACTTGAAATGAACAGGGAACACCGACTCTGAGGTTAAAGAACAGCGTTTCGTTCAGAATTATTTACATCTGAATAGGGTTAGCCATACTGAAGTCACAACCTGTTAAACCTTCAGTTCCACATTCCAGAGTTTGCGAAATAAATGTCTTGAAAATAGTATCTTGCAAAGCATTAGATGTGGCACAGTGTAATTGTTTCTTTCCTGAAACCTTGTGTATGGCCCGGTACTGATCCAATATTTATTTTTCTTTAAATGTATATCAACTGAAGCACTTCACTTGAGATGATAATTTAAAAGTAGGCTTTCATGCTCAAAATGCACAGATGATGTGATATTTCATATTGTGAGTGTGTTCAGTTTCAGGCTGTTTAACGATTCTTTTTCTCCACTCAAAATCTGATTTAGCATTTTCTGCTGATATCAGCCCGAAAGTGGCACTAGGTACACATTTTGTGGCACAATTTTTTGTGGATCTGTTGTTTGTATGACGCCCTTCATGCCAAAGTGTTTGCAAAGAAGCTAAATGATTACTTTGTATGTTGATGCATCAGTTATTTTAAATAGGCTCCCAGCATATTCCTAAGGTTTCTGGACAAAAATTATTGGAAAGCAGAATGCTGGAGTCAATTCACATTTTGGAAGCAAGACACTTTTACTATGAGCTAGAAGGCACCTTGGTATCTCCACATCTCTTTTTTTGAACCTCTGCCTGCTAAATGCAAGGGGTCACAGCTGATCTACACTGCTGATATCTTTAACTAATGAAAGCATTTACATTGGTTTATTTATCAGACACTGTGATCCAGCTTTAAAAACAATATCAAACCGGTCTGGGCATGGGAAGTTCGTTTAGATCCATAACCTAAAAGAGCATTAGTGTAAGGTCAACATAAGTAAATACATTGTAATGCACCTTTCCTCTGTACTGTGATGTATTTTCAAGTTGAACATATGGTATGAGTGTAGGTCTCTTAGCTAACTAATAAGGGGATGTGAAATGTTTTTCCAAGGTTTTACAAGTGGACAAAAATGATTAAATGTGATGCAAAAGTAGGGTAAAACAAAAAATAGCCTTTTAAATGGTATGATGAATCATGCTTAAAATGACCAGGGACATGAACTTAAAAAGGCAAAAATGTCCATTTTGATTTTTAAGTTGACTTTTAAGGACTGACCTTACTGACCTCACAACTCTGTGTTTCTGAATAATTTGCATAATCTGTACAAAGGTGTGGCCACAAAATCATGTACTGTTTAATTACAGATTGCAGAGTTAACACTAAAACTACTAAAAGAGTTAGCACAGGTATCATACTAGGGAAGGTTGTTAAACATGCTAGTAATATAATAACAGTAGTATAATAAGTTGGCATGACATATGTATTACTAATTTGATTTATCAGGAGCTCTGATCTAACCTTACTCTTCATTCACTATCTGAATACCCATGAAGCAAAGCACTGGAACACTGAGTTCCTACAGTTCATTTCGTTGGCTTGTACAATTCACTAGAAAGGAAAACACGTATAGTTGTGTACTTTTTAGTCTATAGAAATACTTTGGTAATAGGAAAATGCATTTCAAATCCTGCAAATTATTCAGAAGACGTAAACACAGAGTTGAGAGGTCAGTGAGCTCGGTCCTTGATGCTAGGCAGTTTTAGGTCTGATGTAATAAAAGGCAACATATAAGCCTTGTGTATTTTGACCTTTTAATAAAGAAAAGTATGACACTCTGTAGACATGGTAGTTTGTATGGGAAGTGCTTCGCAAATGAAACAAGAAGAAATGGGTAGATGCTTGCAGAATGATAAACATAATGCCAGCAGCAACATTTTTGATTCCGGGTCTGAGAACCTTCCAACAATAACAACAGACTACAAACATGCATTGTATGCATGTTAAAGCATACAAAATATCTAGAGGACACTAATACTTTTGAAGTTTTTCACATTTGTGATGATTGGATGCTACAGTACATTCATTATTTTGGTCTCCTTCTGTTATCAGATACTTGTGGAATATGGCGGCCAATGGAAGCCTGAGCAAGATCCACTGCCTTTACTGGAGATGTACACAGTGGCTATACTACACTTTGCCGAGGCCACCCCCTTTCTCTTCCCCGAATGTGAACATGTCACAGTTGTACTTGAAAAGTTAGCCTTGTGAGTACTGGTAATCTGATTATATTAAATGTACTTAATCTGTTAGTGTTTTTTTCTTGTTTAGAAGTTTGTAATGCATTACATTTTTGTATTTTCAATGATGGAATTGACTTCATGGAAATCCCCCTTTTTTTTTTTTTTTTTAGGAGTTGTCTGGATTTACTGCTCTCAGTCTCTGAGGAAGTCCCAGGTGCCTTATGGGAGGAATTTCAATCCTCTGTCAAGGTTAGGAACAGTCACTATACACAGTACCTTTATACACAGAGTCTTGTTTGGCTATTTAAAGCATGAGTTTATCTTTGTCGTTCAATATATTTGCTTTATATGTAAAGACATTTGTTTGTCCGTGGCATAGTATAGGCCTAAGTAGTTCTACAACTGTACTACAGGGGGTGGTGGTGGCCTAGTGGTAGGATACTTGCCTTTGGACCAAGAGGTCATGGGTTCGATTCCTACCTCCAGCACACCACCAC
>JBBJLS010000001.1:30188413-30201270 GCA_037577275.1 Bryconaethiops microstoma
ATGGGTTCGATTCCTACCTCCAGCACACCACCACTGGGTTCCTGAGGAAGACCCTTAACCCCAAGTTGCTCCAGGGAGACTGTCCCCTGGAAGTCGCTTTGGATAAAAAGCGTCTGCTAAATGCCGTAAACGTACTACACACTTATTGACAATAGTGTTTGTAAAACGAGGAAACTTATGTCTACTTATTGTCTGTAGATCCTTTATATAACACAGGATATTTTCATTCTCTTAAATGACCAGTACATGTAAATAAATAAATACATAACTGTTTTTCACAGGTGGCACATGGTATTCTTTGGTCAAATGGGAATTTGCAGCTTAGCACACTGATGGTCTTAGCTGAAGAAGGTGGTGTTTGGAACAATGACACTCTCTGTAGCCTTCTTTCAAACAGCATGCCAGATGTTGAAAAAGGTAAAAAAACAAAAAAAACATACAGTATATTACTTACAGACCTACTCATTTACCACTTAGTTTTGTCTTATTACACCTTATTTTGCCTTAAACATAAGGGGAATTCAGCACGTAATACTCATGAGGTTAAAAGAACATTGTTTTAAGAGTTGGAAATCTGACTTGTATTACATGTTTGCTTGATATAAAGGAAATGTTTGCTATTTTTATATTTATGGATTTTTGTTGTCCACAGTTCATGAATTTCTGACTCGGGAAGGACCTGCGCTCCTTGATATGCGCATAAAGCACCTTATCAAACAGAAACGCGTTGAAAAAGCTGCAGTGCTTGCAAAGACATGTGCAGAGTTTCCAGAATTTGGTGGAAAGAAGAATTTCAAACAGATCTACCTTGTTTGTCTATGTGAGACGATGTCTCAGCAAGAAATCATGGATGAGGTGATTGGCTTTTAGTGGTTACAGTTTTATTTTTAAATGAATTGGTCAATAAGAAGTACGTTTGTGGTTATGAAGTAAAATAATATTTAACAGATGTGTGATTCTAAGTAAAGTGTCATAGATCAGTTTCATGTCAGTTAATTAGGTTTATTGCTTGAGCTAAACCCACACTTAGCTGACACTGGAAATTTTTAGGCTCTTAGGTGAATTTTCCCAACTGGACTGAACAGAAAACTTCACTTGGTTTGTTTGTAATAAGTTTGAATTCAAAGGGGAAAAATAGTCAGTTACTTATTGGTGCTTCTTTGTATTAAATCCCCTTTTAAACAAACTTACCTAGTTGACCAAAATTGTCATGTAACTTTTTTAAACAGTATTATTTTCAAGCAAAATGAATTTTGTTAAACTAAATATTAAAAATTGTTCTTAAAGTTCAGTCAGAAATCACAGTTTACCCTGAATCTTATGAATTATTGTGAGTATTTTCATGTACTCATACAGTTTTAAGTGTGTCAGTAAAAGGAGATGGGTTTCACGCTTCACAACCAGATCCCTTTATGTTTGAGACCCTGTGTAGTTTTCAGTTTTGCCAGATACATTTTAGCCCAGAAAGTAGGACATTGGCCATCCCTAGGTCACAAACAGTAGTTCCCAACCCTGCTTCTGGAAACCATCTTGCTCTGCATATTTTAGTCCTTTCCCTGCTCCTATCACACCTGATCCAAATAGTAAGCTAATCAACAAGCCTTTCCTGTGTGTGTTGGAGCAAGAAAAACACTAAAATGTGCAGGGCAGAAAGGTCTCCAAGATGAGGATTGGGAACCACTGTGATAAAGGGTTTGAAATGCTCTATTCTGCATCATGACTAATGACTCTGATTTTTATTTACACATAACACTGAATACATTTTAGACTAAGTAACTACTTTTTTCAAACTCTTTTTTTTACAGATAAAGGAGATAGACTGCAAAGATGCTCTGGATATGATTTGTAACTTAGAATCTGAGGAAAATGATAAAGGTGCCCTTAGCCTTTGCACTGCTTTTTTGAAGCGCCAACTCCTCCAGGGGGATGTTTATTGTGCCTGGTATGACCTCCAAGTTTGATCTCTATTTGGTTTGGCCAAATGCATGTATTATCTCTCTCTCAAATGTTTTGTTACAAAGGAATTCCATTTGTGAAACTCACCATTTATTAAAGTGTTATAGTGTGCTAAATAAGAAGACCTACAGTATTGCCCCTGTAGGTCTTCTGGGTCTACATATAAGTAATAAGTAATGTATAATGCAGTAGTTTTTGAAAATGTTAGATTGTCTGACAGTTTGTGGCTGGTAAGCCTGTTGCTAGTTATAGAATAAAAATGTTCTGACTGAGGATCTGTTTCTTGCCTCATGAATTTTCAGTTATGTGATAAAATGTCTAAAATTGTATTTTATTTGAATTAACAGGGAGCTGACACTATTTTGGAGCAAGCTTCTTATACGCCTTGAATCAGCACAAGCATTTTTGGATCAATGCAGACTGTTAGCACAACAATCTGGGAGTGTTTATCATATTCTTCTGTTCATCAAAGTTATCCAAGCAGAGGTCAGGGTTCTTTTTTTTTTTAAATCATTATGTTTTAGAATGTATACATATGTTAAAGTAATCATACTTTTTTTTTTCTTTTTTTTTCTGTTAGGTTCAGAATGAAGGACTTCCAGTGTGCATTGAAATGTGCATTCAGGCTCTGAAAGTGGGAGTGAGTGGCACTGAAGATTGCAGTACAACCATTTGCAAGACTATCTCTTGCTTATTGCCGTTAGATTTGGAAGTAAAAAGAGCTTGCCAGTTAACAGAGTTTCTTGCTAAGCCGACTGTGGATTCATACTACGCTGTTGAAACGTTGTTTAATGAACCCGATCAAAAGCTTGAAGAGGAAAGTCTACCCATTCCAAATTCACTACGCTGTGATCTGTTGTTGGCCTTGAAGACACAGTGGCCTTTTGATCCTGAGTTCTGGGACTGGAAAACTCTGAAGCGTCATTGCCTTGCTCTTATGGGGGAGGAGGCATCAATTGTGTCATCTATCGATAAGCTGAATGACAGTGAGGACAATGAAGGACTGCTGGATTCAGAAGAGAAAGATTTCCAACACCTGGACTTTATCCTCAGTCCAACAGATGAGCTTAATGATATTGAAGCTGAGAAAAAGAAAAAAAGGGACATGAAGAAGTTGAAAGAAAGAGGATTTGTATCAGCAAGATTTCGCAACTGGCAAGCTTACATGCAGTATTGTGTATTGTGTGATAAGGAGTTCCTTGGACACAGGATTGTGAAGCATGCACTCAAACATGTCCAAGATGGTATTTTCCGTTGTCCAATATGTGCTAAGACATTTGAGACGAGGGCGATTCTTGAGCCTCATGTAGCATCGCACGTAAAACAATCGTGCAAAGAACGACTTGCTGCTATGAACGCAAAACAGAAAAATCCCACAGGATCCATCTTGAGTAACATTAAACAAGACCCCAGTAAAACTGTAAATGTGGGCCTGAATGTGTGCCCTAACTTTGCAGGATCTTCGAACACTATTTCTAACACAGCTGGAAAAATCAAAAGTAAAGTTTGCTCTCCAAAACGCTTGGGGAACCCTGTACGGGATGTTGAAAACACTGAAGATTGTTCCTGTCCTGTTACAAGCTGTCAGAAGGTTTTTAAGTACTTTAGAAATTTGGTTGCACATGTTAAGGCCCACAAAAACGAAGAAGAAGCTACACATTTTCTTGAAATACAAAGTCAGAAAGCAATTTGCCAGTATTGTCGCCGACAGTTTGTTAACGTCACTCATCTGAATGATCACTTGCTGATGCATTGTGGTGATAAGCCATATTTCTGCATTCAGGTCGGATGCAAATGTAGCTTTCACTCCCATGGCGAACTTCTCATGCATAGAAAAGTGCATACAGAATTCCAGGCACAGTGTATGTTTCCAAACTGTGGGAGAATATTCAGCGAAGCTTACTTACTGTATGATCATGAAGCACAGCACTACATTACATTTACCTGCAAAACTATTAACTGTGGCAAAGTTTTCTACTCTCTGTCTCAGTTAAATTTGCATCAGAAAGAGCATATCAAGCAAGGGCTTTCTGATGACTCACAACTCGAAAATGAGTGCTTGAATCCAGAGCTTTTGTCAAATCAAGTTCAGAAAGATTCTGTACCCCTAAAAGTTCAACACGCTGCTGAGATTGTGCTGAATTCTGTTGATAACCCTGTAAAGGAGCCTGAGCTTTCCTTCTCTCTTTCAGCTGAGTCATCAGTGACACATGATCAGTTGCCAGCTAGAAGCCCTTCTGTTTCGGATTCTGATAAGGAGACCCAGGCTCCAAAAACTGCTTGTGTGAAGTCTGTTGTTGATGGTGCGGAGTATTGTCTTGTACCATGCTGTGTAAAACTGGAACCTATTCCAATCAACTATGATGACCCTTTTTTCTTGAAAGCTCTTAGGAGTTCTGACTCTGTGGGTCAGTCAGTCTTTCAGGATAAGAAGTTGTTTTCCTTTACCTGGAAAGGTCTCGCAACCCCTCCGAAGACTTCTAATTTAGATAATCAGGCAAAGACAACAGAACCAGAAACACAAAATGCTCAGACAAATGGAGACGAAAATCTTATTCATGCCTGTCCATTTGAGACCTGTACGCGGAAATATAGCACTACAAAAAGTCTGTCAAGACATGTAAAAAATGTGCATTTTGATGCATTTGAAGAATGGAAACTCTCGAGGAAGTACAAGAGGATTGCAGAAATTGCCGCAAGGAAATCCGACCACAAAATCTCCAATTTACAGACTCCAAAGAAAAAAATAAAATCGCCTAATACAGTAAAGCCTCAACAGCATCCAGAAGGCCATCAAGTGAAGTTTCCAACAGAGTCAGTTTCTACAGACAATTTTTCACCTCCTTCTGGTACTGTCAATGCAGAATCTCTTGGTGCCAAATTTTGCCCAGAGTTTGAAAACTCTACCAGTGACACTTCATTAACTCGGACTACGTTAATGCAATCACAAATGTCACAGTCATGGACTTCACCTTCATTTGATGGCTATAGTTCAGATTACTCCCTGCAGAATCACTTTCCTACAATGCTCATTCCTGATAGCTTGCAGAATTACCCATTGTACATGCCACACACTGACCTGCTGTCAGAAAGACAGGACATGGACTTTACTCCTACTTTACCTGATGATGGTAATGCCCCAACCACAGTGAACACAGATACACACTCTAGTGTGATGAATGAAGCCTCTAAATATGTGTCAAGCTCTCTAAGGGTTTTGCACGCTCTTAATGGTGATCAGACATGCGAGATGTCACAGGGATCATCAAGTGAAGATCTTGGATACATGGAGATTAGGCAGAATCATGACCGTGTGGTTACTCCTGACGTTAGTGATTTACATTCTGTGTCAGGGCAGAACTTTAGTACTTATTTTCCAGCTTATCAAGCAGAGCCATGCCCCAGTTCAGTACAACCGCAAGAAAAGACAGACAAGGAATTCACAGATCATAGTGATCCTTTGTTTTCACCAGGTACTAAAAATATAGCTCAAATTGCATCACCTGTTTGTAAGGAAGAACCTGAAAGTTTCTCTGTTTCAAGTACGAATATTACAGCAATACAAAATGAACAGAATCAAGATATACTTGCTCAAGAAATGTCGCCGGTCGCAGCAGAAAGCATATCTCCTGGAGATGTTGCAAGTACTGATGAAAACAAGAAAGCCAAGAAAATGAGATCTTCAAAGAGGACAAAATGGCCTGCAATAATAAAAGATGGAAAAGTAATCTGCTGCAGATGTTACCGGGAGTTTTCTAGTACAAAGTCACTTGGCGGTCACTTATCAAAGCGTTCTCAGTGTAGACCAATAGATGAAGTTGATCTTACTGCTGACTTGCCTACATCATTTCTGGATTTCCTGAACGATCCAGATATTTCAACCATTCAGACATCTCTTACCAGGAATAATATGCAAGGCCAAGATCCCAAATCACTCATACTTCCACAGTCAGAATCAGATGTCCTTAACAGTGACAACTTTGCAGACGTACATGGAACACATTACAGTGTTCAAAATGGCGATTTGTCCTCAGCAGAGGCGTACAAAATGACTTTCATAGCACCACATACTCAGAGTGGAAGTTCATTGAACAGGCCTTCTTTGAGAGACCTTACAACAGATTTGCCATTTGGACCAGAAACTGGCACTGAAAGGAATTCTGAAGTTGAATTACTTCCTACACTGTCTGGTGAAGATGGCAAAATTTTAGAAATTGAGAGAGCATTGCAACGTCTAGATTTAATGGATGTACTCGTCCAGGACCCAGGAAAAGTCGGGACAACTGCTTTGCAAGACATGTTAAAAGTTGGGACAACTACTCTACATAATCTTACATCTGACACTGAAATTGCAAGCAAGAGGAGCAGTGGAACTGTAGGTGGGGGAGACAGTGATCAGAAGAACCTGCTTAAACCTTTCAGATGTACTGAAGGGTGTGCCTATGGTGCAATGACAAAGGAAGCTTTGTTCAAACATCTAACCAGAGTACATGACTTTGGTGAGGACAAGATAAATGAACTGAAGAAAAACCCAGACAAATTATCACCGTACGCTTGTCACTTGTGTACAAAGACATTTACCAGAACCACAGGCCTTAAAATCCACTATAAAAATGTCCATCACTTGTCAAAGGAGGAACTGTCTAGATTGAAAATTGGCCGAGAACGTAAAAAGAAAGAAAAATCTAATCTGATGATAAAAGATGGAAGTAACAGCCTGGTTTGTAGCCAGACACACAGCTTTTCACCTGTGCATACTCAGTCGACATCAAGTACAGTTTTTAGCATTACAGACACTACTGTAGTGAGAGAAATAGCAGATGTAACAGGAGAAAAACAGTGTGTTAAACAAGAACCTGTAAATGAAACTGCGAGCTGTCTTGCTGCAGATGTGTCTCAGAAAAATTCCAGTCTTTGTTTAATATCAGAAAAGGACATAAACTTGCTGCAGGTCCCTTACCATTCTGGAGAGAACTCAAGTATGCATGCTGTATCGGTTGATGCAGAGCAAGACCAGACACCTGGAATCTCCTTTCCTCCTGGCAGACACAGTGATTTGGACCAAGTTGCCCAAGCTACATCCACACAAGTTGGGGATCTCGCAGTGGAAAAAAATGACAAGCCAAAAAAGAAAAAATCGAAAGTGAATGTTGAGTCCCCTAAAATAGAGAAGAGACTCCTGGACACCAGTGATTCTAGTGAAGCGAATGATGAGATCAGTCTATACAGACCATACCGATGTGTCCATGAAGGATGCATAGCTGCTTTCTCTATACAGCAAAATCTGATCCTACATTACAGGGCAATGCATCAGTCAGAGTGTGTAGGTGAAACAAAAAACAGTAGTAATAAGGTTGAGGGGGCTGTTCAAGTCCACGAATTCAAATGTCAAGTTAAAGAATGTTCAAAGGTTGTCTCCAAAGTTACCAGCTTGTTGAAGCATTACCTTTTCCTTCACAGATGTACATTAGAAAAAGCAAGTGCGTTGCTGTCAGGTGTCGAGATAGGCACCTTCCAGTGTGATCAGTCAAAATGCCCTGCTTTCTTCACCTGTCATCTGAAATACATTGATCACATTAAGAATGATCACAAGGCGATAAAAGTTTCAGCAGATGGAGACTTTGAGAGCGTGGACCTCACATTTAAGTGTGAATGTGAGGGTTGTGACAGGGTCTATACCACCAAGTCGAATCTTTTGCGACATCTCATGAAAAAACACCAGGCTACTTTTGAAACCATTAAACAGAAACAAAGAAATGGTGAGGGAGAAAATGTACCAACAAAAGCAGTTGGTGCAGATCCCAACAATGGTAAAGAAAATATTGCAAGTAACAAAATCAAACTGAAGAAGAAAGTTTCTAAGAAAAAAGCAGAGGAAAAAGCACATAACCATTGGATGAGCTTTGGGAAGCCCTCACTCAAGTCCTTGGATGAAGCGTCTGCCATGTGCACTGGGAAGTTTCCTTTGCAGTACCCTTGTATGATTGTTGGCTGTGACTCAGTTTTGAGTACAGAGCGGCATATATTTAACCATTATACCACTCATGGTCTCACGGAGCGATACATTGAGGATCAGAGGAGTCATTTCATATTCTGCAAGAAGATCTCGCGATTACGGCTCAAAGATGTAAATAAATCGGATGATACTTCAGCGGACTTTGCTGAGGTTGAAAAGCCTGAAACTGCGGAGGAAGTTAAAAAGCCTGAACCTGAGGAGGTGGCTGAGAAGCCTGAACCTGAAGAGGAGGTTGAAAAGCCTGAACCTGTGGAGAAGGTTGAAAACTTTTTAAGTTCACAGGACCCACAGCCTCCTGAGGCTGATCAGTTGGCTAATGAAATTAGCAATTCTTCAGCTGTCCAAGTGCCACAAGTTAAACGCAAAAGGGGACGTCCACGAAAGTCAGAACAGATGCTACGAGTCAATCCGGAAAGAAAACAGTCTCTTCGAAATTGTTCTGTTTATTGTAACCGTGTAACAAAGCTTTCGAGATTTATGTCAAAGACTGCTGCCCGTCAGGAGGAACCAACTGAGAGTGGTGTTGCACAAAAGCTTTTCAGTCCTTCAGGGCTGGAGGCATCAATTCTTAAATTATTCGAAGAGTCTCCATCTACAAATGCTTTCAAGAGAAAAATTTGTGAAAATGATCAGACTGGCATGCCATTAAAACGACAGCAAATGGTTCGTCAACTAAATGCTAAGGTTATTCACAAAGCCTGTGAAATAAGTAAAGACCAAAAAATTGTTCATTTCAGAAATCCTCTCAAGCTGGAGTCTGGGAATAATGTTAAGATTGTTGTGGATGAGCGGTTGTCCAATGGTGCTGATCTTTTGCTGAAACAACTTCAGGACATGCGGCCCATGGTCATTTTGAAGAAGTGGCTGTGCAGTTGATGGCTGGGTTTGAGACTGATGTCTCTCTGTCTCTCTTCAAAGCTTTGCACTCAGGACAAGATAACGTTACATGCTGCAGACAGGTACATCAGATAACATTTTATCAGTGGTTTTCAAAGCATGATTTAAATTGAATTGGCGGAGACTGAAAAAGACAAATTCTTATACAAAACATTGATTTTAAATTTTGAAATACCGTTATGTACATTAGGATTTAAATGTTATGTAGAAACATTTGTATTTATGACGTTAATTCTCTTTTAAAGATTAGCGTTTGCTAAATTTAATATTTTACACACATGCGAAAAAATGTTTTGGATATCCCTATGGGATTTTTCTTTTTTTAAGTATATATTTATTTTTTACTTCACTGTAGTGTATAGTAATGTATATGTCTTCCACATGATATTCAATAAAAGTAACCTGAATGCTTTCTGTAAATGCTGCACTTATTTCACATAGGTTGCTTCACTATAAATTAAGTATTTGCTGTAATTCCTATTCCCCTTATTGCCATTGGTAATTTTAAACCCCATATTTTTTTTTATGTAGCAATTTTCCACATGTGACTGATGAAAACCAGCATTCAAAAGTTTGGTATCACTTTGGTATTGCCATATTAATAACTTAGGATGTTTACAGTATTGTATTAAATATTACAGACTGTTTGCTAAAAGGTGTTGTAGCAAGCTTAACATTTCATGAATACGGAATTGAATTAAATGATTATACTGATAGTGTATTTACATTCAAGCTGTCTGCCTTTATTTAATCGTCATCTTTGAAACACACAATTCTGAATGTTCATTTTATTCCAAGTGATCTCTATCACCTCACTATCATATATGGCTCTGTTCATTGTAATGAACACACATCGGGCACGGCTGGTGGCCTAATGGTTAGGGAGTTGCCCCTGCGATCAGAAGGTTGTGGGTTTGAATCCCAGAACTGCTAGTGGCATCACTGAGGTACCCTTGAGAAAGGTACCGTCCCCACACACTGCCTGGGCGGCCCTTGTTGGCAATGGTGGCTGCCCACTGCTTCACTTGGTGACTGGGTTAAATGCAGAGACAGTTTCATATGGTACTGTGGTGTGTTCACACGTTACTATAATGTTTTGTAACGGTGCACTGTTAATGATGTAAAACTTGTAGTGTTGAACCTTCAAGCCACTTCATACAGTCTGCAACCAGTTTATTATTAGTGTATGTAAAGTACTGATCATGAGATATGATCATGTTCAGAAATCCCATCACTTAAACAGTAACAGTTTTTAACAGACATTGAGATGAAATAATAAAGGTCAACCTAAATGGAAAAAAAGTACAAAAACTGAACCGTTAAATATACATTGCTTCTCTCACCCAATAGATTAAAAGTATAAAGTGGTCAGGATTTCGAAAGAAAAAAAAAGAAGGAAACACGTGATCTGATGTCATTAGCGCGGGAAAACTACCGGAAGTGACGTAGTGCTCTCAAAATCGTGCAGTAAAGATGAGCACTTCTTCAGTGTCGAAGGTAAAAAGTTTTAAATATTTTGTCAGGTTTTAGACATCCATGTTTAACGTCGCTAAATGCTGCTCTGCAGCATTGTCCTTCAGTCCATAGTGAGTAAGCATGCGAAGCGAAATATTTGGAGAGAAGAGGGGTTTCTTTAATGTAAACATCACCCTCATGTTATCAGAGTCTGGGAGAATAGTGTTCTCCATTCAGACTTTAGAGTAGAAAAGGCTTCACTTCACCATCTCTTCAGACGAGGCTGCTTTAGTCCCCTGTGTGCCGGTGATGTTACTGGAGGCACTGGGAGCTCTGGTTTTCTCCCTGTCTTATAGTCTGTAACTCTTAAAGCCCTGCACTCAAACTTTACACGAAACAGACAAGCTGGAGGTTTACCGTGCCGATGTGGAAGAAATTCAGTCTTCTATACCTAAAGTTTTGTTAAAGTTACTCGGTGAATTGCTTTGGCCTACACTTACTTTTTTGAAAGCATTTTTATTTAACCAACACAAAGTCCAATTTTAAAATGAAGTTTGAAATATATATATACATATACACACACACACACACACTCACATACACACCCATCTTTTAACCTATTACCTAACTTTCCCTTTTTCTGTATATATTTAAATTGCTCTTCATATGCACATTGCATTTTTGTATTTATGCATATTGCTGCTGGTGTCTCAGAGAGCTACCAAACAAGTTTTGTTATGCTTTGATACGATAAAGCTTATCCTATCTGTCTCTGTCTGTATGTCAGTCATATGGTAAAATGTGTGAGTAGTTATAAATATGTCTATGTAGTAAGTAGTTAAATGGTTATCCACTATTGACCAATCAGATCAACGGTGAAATTTTCCGCCATCTTACTAAATCCGGTTGTTGGACCTGAGCTAATTATCTGTCATGGTGAATAGTAAGTAAGAAGGTTTCTATATTATGTCCTTCCTTTTTCCAGTCTCATGACAGACATCGATCATAGTCGTTTTTGTGTTTTAGGAGTCGTGTATCTACAATGCTGACACTTGTCACTTAAATCTTAATCGTATTTCTGTATGTGTTTAGGGATGCTTTGTCTTTAGGCCAGGTTCTAAGAAGAGAAAACGCTGTGTAGGTTTAGGTAAGTAGAGGACAGTCAGCTTTATTCTTACTAGTGAACATTTTCTTATTTTGTTCATGGGTTTTGGTTTGTGAACACCTTTTTCTTTATGCAGAGGAATACTTTGTTGATGGAAATGATGACTGCAGGTATGGCAAAGAACAATTTAACATTTGCCATAGACTTTGGGAGAAGATTAAAATGGACACAGAGGTTTGTTACTTTTTTCCGTGTGTGAGGTCTTAATATTTAAGGAATGAGAAATGTTGTGGATGATTGATTGATTTGAGTGTGGTTTTTCCCCTCAAACAGATAATGCAAGATGAGCTTAATAAGAAAATACTGGATAGCCTTTTAGATTTCATCAAAAGTTGTATCACGAGCTTCCAGTCAAGAATAGATGACTGGGCATCTTTTATGAAGGCCAGTGAAATTCCTACGGCTGCCTTGGTGCTTGGTGTGTAAACAATAAAAAATACAATTTAATGTAGGAATGTAATAAGGAATAAGAGAGTGTAATTGTTACACTAATTTTATTTTTGTAGGGGTGAATGTTCCAGACCATGACATGACATTTCAGAGCCTGTCTGATCTCCTGCAGAAGTCTGTAACTCCTTTTGCTGTGTCTGTTCAAGCCAAAGAGTGTGCAGGTACTTTTACTAATAAGAAATCTCATAGTTTATAAAGCCTTTTTGGCCACATTTTTTAGACAAGGATTAATTCAGCTGTTAAGTGCAGATATGTTCTTGCCCTTACAAAGCTCTGAAGAACTTGATGCAGAAAGTATTGGAAAAACTGATGGGTGTAGGAGTGTCAGTGGAGGAAGATGAGGGTGAATCTCATGTCCATCTGCCACAGAAGAGGGTATCCTGCTCCATCAGTACACTTTGTCAGTGGTATAAAACTGTTACAAAGGTAAGGAGACATATTTTAAAGTTTTCATATTAGTTATAATTCATATTACTAACATCCTTTTTGGGTGCTGTTTACAGTAACATTGATATTTGTTAAATATGAATTTGATTCTGAACACATTAAGTTCATTGTGTTAAATGGTTGCTTATTACAGAAATATGCCGTAAAGTCTCCGGGCAAGACTGGCAGTTCAGAGAAAGACTTCTCACAGAGTCCACCAATTGTGGTGATCTTCAAAGATTTTGAAGCATTCAGTCCACGTGTTCTACAGGACTTCATCGTTATCTGCAAGTAAGTAAATCTGTTCTAATAACACAGGTCAACAGGTCAAAATCATCAGAGAAAAGTTTGGGGGTTTTGTAGTGTTTTTCATGCTGATTTCAAATCTGTGTTTAGTTTTTCCCTAGCACGTACAGTTTTGTGATGAAGCTAGTTATATATTGCATGATAGTGGTATAATTAGCATATAATAATCATATACTAAGCGTTTTT
>JBBJLS010000001.1:30201370-30265657 GCA_037577275.1 Bryconaethiops microstoma
TACGCCATGACTGCCCCAGTGCACAAAGCGATGTCAAAAAAGACATGGTTGGGGGAGTTTGGGGTGGAAGAACTTGACTGGCCCACACAGAGCTTGGACCTCAACCCCATCCAACACATTTGGGATGAACTGGAACGGAGATTGTGAGCCAGGCTTTCTCGTCCAACATCAGTGTCTGACCAAATAAACGCTCTACAGAATGAATGGGTACAAATTTCCCACAGATCCATTCCAAAAGCCATCGAAGAAGAGTGGAAACTGTTATAGCTGTAAAGGGTTAACCAACTCCATATTAAAATCTATGTATTTGAATGCAGTGTCAATTCAAGTCCCTGTTGGTGTAATGGTCAGGGGTCTCAACACTTTTGTCCATATAGTGTATATTGCGAATAGGTGTTATACCTGTTATTCTGAGTTATAGGTGGTTTCCAGTTGCTCAGGTTTTTAGATCACGTTGTAGCTGAAATAACTTATGACTATATTTGTGTAGCACGACTGGGAAAGTGCAGTAAACATCATGAATACATAAGAAGGACAGAATGGACTTTGTATAATCTGAATTCCAGCTAATGGAGTCATATAGCCCGTTCTAATAGAAAGATCATTTGTTTGAACTACGGGTTTTGATGGATTCAGCTGGTCTCCCACAGTTAAAGGTGTTAGTATTTGAAGAATGTTCCGTTGTGGCCAGTAAAGAGTCATATGTGTTTCTCTTACCTGGCGAGGCGCTGGTAAAATAAAGGGGCGGATCTCGTGTGTGAACATCAACCTTCTTCCAAACAATACTATCCATCTCTGTGAGATACGTGGTTGCTCTAAACCTTCATGGTATATTGCGCCGCCTATTGCGCCGGAGTACGCAGTTGTTGCGGCATTCTCCAGCATAAGCTACCGCTAAAAGACGGTTTCATTTTTAAATATCACCACTGTTGGGATGTCCTTAATTCCATACTCTTACACATAACCCGAGGAACTAGATAATCTTCTGAACTGAGTTGAACCAGTCATGGGTGAAGAGAAAACACAAAAAAGAACAGTGAATAGAATCTCCACAATGTGGGCATTACGGACAAAAGTATTGGGACGCCTGATCATCACACCAAGAGAGACTTTAATGACATTGCATTTAAATACATAGGCTTTAATATGGAGTTGCTCCCACCCCAATGCAGCTATTACAGCTTCCATTCGTCTTGGAAGGCTTTCCACAAGATTTTGGAGTATTTCTGAGGTCAGGCAGTGATGTTGGAGGAGAAGGCCTGGCTCACAATCTCCGTTCCAGTTCATCCCAGAGGTGTTGGATGGGGTTGAGGTCAGGGCTCTGTGCAACCAGTCAAGTTCTTCCACACCCAGCCATGTCTTTATGCAGCTTGCTTTGTGCACTGAGGCACAGTCATGCTGGAATAGAAAAGCTTCTTCCCCAGTTGGAGATGGGAATGTACAAGCAGCACTAATAGACTAGCCATTCAGCCACATGACTGGAGCTGCCAAACTGTATGTGTCTAACTATATGATTTGACATATCACATAATGTCCAAAAACTTGTTTAACACTTGCTGTTAGAAACTGACAATGGTTTGATTACAGGCTTGCTATTTGTTGTTTATTATTTGAACCAAAGAAATAGTCTCTCAAAGAGCATGCCTCTTTTTGAGAAAACCTGATGAAATGTTTAAGGTGTCAACAATGTTTGTAGGTAACATCTTCTTAATGTTTTCATTAGAGAAGTGTATATTTTACTGAAGAAAAAAAAATCTAAAAAATAAAGGTGTAACCTTCAGTGTAAAACTCACAAACAAAATATTTTTTTACTATCATTTAATCTACACTTACACTATTTTTAATTTGGGATCATTCTGAAAACAAAATGCAGTGACGTGAAAAAGTATTCCCAGGCTTGTCATTTTTTATTCTAATTTAATTAGCAATGAGATTCAGCTGATTTAAAAGAGCCAGCCTCAAATGCAGCCAGCCCAGTTGAATGTAAACCTCACCCGTACTAAAGTTTATCATCTGAGTGATGCAGGCGCCACAACCTTTTTGCAAACACACAAAATCACAATCAATGTAAAACACATGAGGTATGGAGTGACTGGCCTGCCAAAATATCTCCAATGGCACGTGTAAAATCATCCAGGTAGTTATCATAGGTTCCGGGATCACATCCAAGGAAGTATAAGTCTAGCCTCAGCTAAGGTGAGTGTTTATGACTCCCCAGTAAGAAGGGCAATTGTCAAAAGTGGCATTAATGGAATGTATAAAATGTCAGCCAAACAAATAATTAATGCTTGCTTCACACCAGCACCAGGACGCTTGGACAATACAGGTCTCTTCATATCTGCTATAAAGTCCTGCATTTTACTATAGGGATGTCATACCAGCATTCAAACACAGTTTTAATAATCAGATGGTTTAGGGATGTTTTACTTCCTCAAGACCTGGACAACTTGGTATTATTCACAGAACCACAAATTCTGTTCTGTAGCAGAGCATCTTAAAGTTTGTCTAAGAGACTGTTAACCTATAAATGAGCTGAAGCTGAAACACATATAGCAAGAAAATAAAGGGAAATTCACGGCTGAATGGCTGAAAGAAAGAAAAGTAATGTTTTGAAGTGGCCTTGTCAAACTTGAACACAATTGGGATGTTGTCGCAGGAATGCAAACGAGCAATTTATGCCAAAAAAAACAACCAATATATCTGTACTGAAGCAGTTCTCTAAAGAGTGGGCTCAATGCAGTTACGCTGCTGAGCGACATGAAACAAGTAACTAATTTTAACCTTTTGCCATGGCTGATTCACATGTTGGATCTCTTTGCTCCTTGTTTTATGGCTGTTCATCTAATGTTACATTTTGTTTAAAGATAGATGAAAAAAATATTGTTTTAAAGAAGGGAAATCAGAAAGGGGCAAATACTTTTCCAGGGCACTACTGTTTTTACATGTTTTACCTTTTTTCATTTTAATATTGAGGATAGCCATCAATTAAATACGGAATACAAACGAGCAAAATCTGGGACATGAGTGCATAAACCGTATGCAAGAATCTTTATCATTAAATAATGAAGGCAAGTACTCCAAACACCACACAAAACTGTTCCTCTCAGTGCAGCTCAACCATCTTTATCCTAGAAGACTTTCATACAAACACTCATGCACTGAGGAAAAAAAACGTTTATTACAAAAAATACATATGACCAATCTTATTTCTACTGAGTTATTTTCTCCACATTAATAATAGCTAAATAATTACATCTGGAATGTTGCTGCACCTTTAGCAAGCGCTTCCTTCCTAAAAAGAGAAAACACAATTAGCTGAAAGTTCCTTATTCTCTTCAGCTTTCCAAAAGACGCAGGCTCACACTACACACACGCATTTACACAAAAATATGACATTATGATGTTGTAAATATGATCAAATGTGATATTAAATCTCAAAGCAAATGTTATCAACATTCACAACAATAATACAAAATACTTTCATAGTTTCATAAGTTTTATAAAGAAATATTAAGCCCCTCTAAAATAGTGTGCCATAAACCTACATCTCTTGACTGTATAAAAACTGTATAAAAACTAATTTAATGTTCACAACAGATTTGAGAAGATTCATCCTATGATTAAACTGAAACCTGACATTCCAGAGAATCAACTAAACTGAACTGAAGCCCAAACTTGGGGAAGTCCTCGTATTTCACTTGTTTAACATCAACAAACTGTATGTAACCGTAAAAGGCAATAAGTAGCTTAACACTTACGCTTCTTTTTTGAACGTGTCATGTGATATCCTGTCATTTTCAAGACCCTCAGGGCACTCGTTGAAATTCTTGATACCAAGTGTCATCAGTGCTATGAAGATATTTATCCTAACATGTAAATATCAATCAGCATATCCTGTACTGAATTATTATTGCTACATTTTAAACAATAATTACTGAACCATTTCAGCAAGAATACTAAATTTAGCACAAGTTCTTTATTGAAATAATAATCTAGATGCATAGTGATATAATTTTAGCATATAGTATTACACCATTTTTCTTACCCTCCTTATACTGGGCGTAAGAGATGTTCCCTTGTTTGGTAGGATCCAAGATCCCAAACACTGCATCCAAGTTGGAATCATCAAAGAGACAAGGACTGTCAACAGCATGATCCCTGGAAGCCTTCAGTTGTTCGAGCTGTGTTATCAGAAATTCTCTTGGCCGTTCTTAAAAAAGTAAAATAATTGTCAACGTGAACTCTAATGAGAAGATGATGTATTTTCCACACATTAATACTACACAGCTACTCAGGGATTTACCAATATATTTTATTAGGTCTTTGGCTACAGATCAGGTGAATTTGGTTAATCAGGTTAAACAAATTAAACTGATTAATTTGGTTAATTTGTTTAGCCCGATTAACCAAATTCGCCTGATCTGTAGCCAAAGACCAAGTAAAATATATTGGTAAAGCTGATAAGCGTGTGGATCCACTATCAGATCAGTTAAAATCCAGGACAATGAAGAGAAATAAGAGGTTTTATTAAACTATTCGACCGTGGTCACGTTAAACGAGTCTGTCCAAAAAGAGGAGACATCGTAACGCAGGATTACTGCAATGCACAGCAGGCTAATAGCAGTAAAAAAAATTTTAAAAAAAAAACACACACAGTGAGAAACGTCTTACCTGGTCTATAAAATAAGAGCATGCTAGTTAGGTTATTTATTAATTCCACAATTTCGTGATTTTTGAGGTACTCCAATGCCTCTTGCTCCCCTGGTGTTTCCATGGTGTAGTCCGGATGTTGTTATTCTTGGTTGCTATGATACGACACATGTCGCTTGCAATGTTGTTAGTCGTTGTTTATCGTAGTTTGGAATGTTTTAATGAAATAAGCGTTTTAAACAAATATGCCTAAACAGATACACAGGTAAAGAATAGATAGATAGATAGATAGATAGATAGATAGATAGATAGATAGATAGATAGATAGATAGATAGATAGATAGATAGATAGGTAGGTAGGTAGGTAGGTAGGTAGGTAGGTAGGTAGGTAGGTCGATCGATCGATCACATATTTTGCATACATATTTGGACTAGTTAGGGATGCCCCAAAAGATGAAATTGTCAAAATACATTACCACAATGTAAATGTAAATGTTTCAGTGTGCTTGTTTGTTTGTTTAAGTTATGTAAATCTCAGAGTGTGTTTCAGTGTGTTTGTTTATGTAAATCTCAGAGTGTGTTTCAGTGTGTTTGTTTGTTTGTGTAAATCTCAGAGTGTGTTTCAGTGTGTTTGTTTGTTTGTTTATGTAAATTTCAGAGTGTGCTTGACTGGGTGGTGTTTGACGCGTTTGTCTCGCGACAGGGCTCCTGTGCCCGGGCCGCAGTACGCAGGCGCAGAGTGAGTCCTTGGAGCTAGAGCAGTGTGGAGGTGAAGCTGTCTCTCTGAGTTCAGGCTGTTCGGGACACAGGCGACATGCAGACATGGAACCAGCTCTATCGAGCCCTCGCCACGGTAACTACAGCACGGATTACCTTTACACTCTCTCCCGGAGTGTTTATGAAGCTCTATGGATAAAAACGTTGTGACCCGTTTATAAGCGAGGCCCTGTTTGCTCCAAAGGCCCAGTTAGCATGGTAGCTCGCCCGGTAGCTCAGCTTACGTTTACTCTGTCTGGAGGACCAGGCTGTAGAATTAGGTTTATAGCCGTGTGAGCCACATGGTTACAGACTACTTGCCTGCCTGCCAAAAGCACGACAGTACGCTTTAAAACAAACAAAAGACATTTAGGCCAGCTTACTGCGATGTACTGAACTATTCTTAAATAGCGAACTGTTAGCTAGCTACTCCTTACCTGTCGAGTAAAGGCAAGAAGTGTGCAATATTTCTCTTGTGTGAAAAATGTCTGGTGCAACTTGTGCAGTTTTCAGGTAAAAGATGACTGTACAGTGTGCAGTTTTTCTGGTGCACTCTGTTTTTGTCAATGGCTGCTGCTACAATGTAACTGAGGACACTCCAATGAGTACCTGTATATGTATTCACGGTGTTAATACATGCATACATATATATGTACGTGTATATATGTATTTATATATATATATATATATATATATATATATATATATGTGTGTGTGTGCGCGCATATTCACTGTATACTCGAGTGTACTATATTATAGTGTTGTATAGTTTTATTCTGCTTTTCCTTTTTTCTTTTGTTCTGTCCACTTGCTGTCATAACAATGCAAATTTCCCACTTATGGGACTAATAGTGGGTTATGTTAAGCATTTGGTTAGTCTTAATAATATTAAGCTTCTATTTGCTAGTTGTTATTAGCTGCTAGTGTTCTGTTGCACTTATTATGTGTGTAGTTTTAGCAGCTGTTTGAAAGTCACAGTCTGTTGTGGAATGGACAGGCTTCATTATCAGTGCTCATTCTGAATTTTATTTTGGTACAGCGAGGTCAGCACCTCTCCTGCAAGTTACATGGAGTTACCGCAGTGTCTGTGAGAACATATGCTGACAAAGCACCAAGTAAGACTACTTAACTGCTTTACAAAATCAGTTCTACTTTCGTTGTTCAAAGACTTCTTTTAAACAATCTTGTGAATATATGTTCGACAATATAATTAAGCTGTGATGTGTCCCTTCGTAGTTGATGCCGATGTGACAGTTGTGGGCTCTGGTCCTGGAGGGTATGTTGCTGCCATCAAAGCTGCACAGCTTGGTTTCAAGGTAACAGTCAGCTTAATCTTACATATTGCAAAATAGGCTCCTTTTCATAAATGACCAACATCACTTCTTCTTACAGACAGTATGTGTGGAAAAGAATGCCACACTTGGAGGAACTTGCTTAAATGTAGGCTGCATCCCATCAAAGGTATTTCATACTTTTCCAACTGTCTAAAGGGCCCCATCACAGACCAACCATCAACCTATATTTTTGTTTCCATCGCTATGAAATTTGTTGGCAGACTTTTGTATTCTATGTTTAAGGCCCTGTTAAACAACTCTTATCTGTATCACATGGCACATGGAAAGGACTTTGAAAGTAGGGGCATTGAAAGTGAGTACACAAATACAGAGAAAAATGTTCTGACCAGCATCGCTAATGTAACACTTATTGTAATGGTCCATATTTTAAAATGCATCACTTGTTGTTGGTTTTCTTTCTTCAATGATAAGCCTCACCACTAAACCCTGTATTATGATGTCAATCTCTACTTTGTTTTGTACACACAGTTATATGCACAATTGCTATTAAAGATGAAATTACACATTTTGTGGTGTAATTGTGTCATGTATCTAATATGCCTAAGGTTGTAATCACTCATTAAATAGGATGATTAGTATGGGCATATGGTACTTCATGTCTTATGACAAGTAGATGGGTGATTTACACAAGTATAAATGAAATTACTGATAATTACATGATGATGCATAATTAGAAATGTGATATTGTCAATATTTAATACAGGATTCTTTGAAAATGAACCCTTTATATTTAGGTTCATTATTTATTTTATTTTATTTTTTTTTAGTCCAGGGGATTTCACTGAACCTGGAGAAGATGATGGCACAGAAGAGCGGTGCTGTTAAAGCCTTGACTGGAGGCATAGCGCACTTATTCAAACAGAATAAAGTGAGTTTGTAAACACGAATGACCCCACTAAAATGCTACTTATTGAACTCATTTGGAATTAAACTGTTAGTTGTTACTGTTAGGAGATGACTACTGTAACACTTTTAAAGCTTTGAACTGGCAACTGTCAATTTCATTATCAACTGTTTCTTTAGGTTACTCACGTCAGTGGGTTTGGAACAATAACTGGTAAAAATCAGGTCACTGCAAATACTTCTGATGGTGGTCAGCAAGTTATTAATACCAAAAACATCCTGATTGCTACAGGATCAGAGGTCACCCCTTTCCCAGGCATTGAGGTTTGTCTTCATCATTTTAATGAAGCTATATATGCGAGTTTTTGTTTTTGGTTTAATACCGTTCATTTAATTAATTCAGTTATACAAATGAATGCACACAGAATTGACTTCAGTTTGTAGCATTGTACAAACTAGAATTTTGCTTTGTTAATAGATTGATGAGGACACAGTGGTGTCTTCCACAGGGGCACTGTCCCTCAAGAAGGTCCCAGAGGAACTTATAGTTATTGGAGCCGGGGTGATTGGAGTGGAGTTGGTGGGTCTGCCGTATTCATATGTGTATATGGCACAAAGGACTCCCAAGTGATTGACCTAAAGGAATATTTTGTTGAACTTCTTTCAGGGCTCAGTGTGGCAAAGGCTAGGCGCCACAGTGACAGCAGTGGAGTTCTTGGGACATGTAGGTGGGCTGGGTATTGACATGGAGATTTCCAAGAACTTCCAGCGTATTCTTCAGAAACAAGGCATGAAGTTCAAGCTCAACACTAAGGTCATGGGTGCCACCAGGAGGCCTGATGGCAAGATTGATGTGGCGTAAGTCTTGGCACTGTCTGCAGCTCGTTAATATAATATGTATTGATTGTGTCAAATTGATGAATGTCACAAATACCAAAAATAATGTTTCTTCATGTTCAGTTAGTTACCATTTGTGAGCTGTCATTGGTGGTTTCTTTTTTCAGTGTGGAGGCTGCTACTGGAGGCAAGAACGAGACACTTACTTGTGATGTTCTGCTGGTGTGTATTGGCCGTCGCCCTTACTCACAGAATCTTGGTCTGGAGAAGGTTGGTATTGAACTGGACAACCGTGGTAGGATCCCCGTTAATAACCGTTTCCAGACCAAAGTTCCCAGGTATGACAGCTCCAATTTATGTTTTTATTTGAGTGGTATTGTAACCATTTTTATTGTGAGGGGACCAGCATTGATGGTGATAACATTTAGAACAGTATATAAAACGAGCTTGATATTTTGCACCCAACATGTATTAATTACAGAGCTTTTGCAGTAAAACTAATTAACATGATATATAAGCTATTTAATGTCATTTGTGATAGTGGTATGTTTTCAGCCCATGTCTCTCTTCTTTTGAACACAGCATTTATGCAATTGGTGATGTGGTGGCTGGGCCAATGCTGGCACACAAGGCGGAGGATGAAGGCATAATATGTGTAGAAGGCATGGCAGGAGGAGCCGTTCACATAGATTACAACTGTGTTCCCTCCGTCATCTACACACATCCTGAAGTAGCCTGGGTTGGAAAAAATGAGGAGCAACTGAAGGAGGAGGTCAGTATCTCCTTCCTCTTTGTCTCTCGCGCTCTGTCATGCCACATACGTTGCTGTGCCATTTTGACAGCCTCTTTGAATTTCTGCAGGGAGTTCCATACAAAGTTGGCAAATTCCCTTTTGCTGCCAACAGCAGAGCAAAGACTAATGCTGATACAGATGGATTGGTGAAGATCCTGAGTCACAAGGAGACAGACAGAATGCTGGGAGCTCATATTCTGGGATCAGTGAGTGGCACAAATAAACATGCTAACTAACTACCACAACTCAAACTGGTATTTTGTGATTCCTGTGCACATTTCAAATTAAATGTAATGTGACCTTGCTAATTATTAATGCCTCATCTTGCAGGGAGCTGGAGAGATGGTCAACGAGGCTGCACTAGCCATGGAATATGGAGCGTCATGTGAGGATGTTGCAAGAGTTTGCCACGCTCATCCAGTAAGTATCTCCAGCAAACAATATTTTCATTTTGTATGAAATAGCTGGTTTTTGATCATCTGTTCAAACTACCAAACTTTTTTCCATTTCCAGACTGTTTCTGAGGCCTTCAGGGAAGCCAACCTTGCTGCTTCGTTTGGAAAGGCTATAAATTTCTAGGTCTTTATTGGATATGTGTATATATTTGTCTGCTTCATGACTCATTTTGGAACTTTCACTCAGCACATCAAGGTCCTCAATCCTCAGCTTTCAAGAGACTGTTCATGCAGAAAATACACTATAACATTACCCCTACATTTAGTATGTTATTTAATTGTTCTAATAAAATGTTTTGGGTATTATGCTGGGCTAAAGGTTTTGACTCATGTTAAATGAGTGTAACTATTAGTGTTATTTACAGTTGTGCTTCAATTTCACAACTCAACTGCTAACAATCCTAAAGAGACGTAAAGTAGAACTTCAGGAAAATAGAATTCAGGTACAAAAAGATTGCTGGAAATGGCTGAAAGGCCGTCTAAGCGTGGGAGACAGGACAGAAAGCTATTTGCGACCCAAACCTGATGTTCATCATGGCAACATAAGTGTGAAACATCAGGAAAACGAAGCGTGTTTACCACAGGATATTCACATGAAAACAGACAAAATCATGACGGATTCTTTCACAGAAATTTGTTGTGCTGATCAGGTGGTTAGTAATGTAACATTTTTGATTTATAACAAAAATCACACATTTATAAATTAGGACATATTGCTAAATACTTGGTGCATCTGATATGTATCCATTTGAAAGTGCTGCTCAGTATCCTGAAGGATGCTGCCATTGTCACACTGTTCTGATGAAGATCCTGCTTCTGGTGAACAAACACAAGAAAACATAAAACATTTGACCCAGGAATATGTTGCTCTGTGATTATTTCACAAGAAGTCATGTACTGCGAACTCACCAGGAAGGTTAAAGATAGACTAATAATTAAGCAAGTGTAGCAACGCCTTCCTGAAATCACAGAGGAGAAAGCAAAACAGGCTGCAGATGCCCTAAGCCCAGAAGAGAGACCGCCACAGTGGCAGTGTGATTAACTAGCAAAAAGATCAAGCTACGTTCAGTACTCCAAAAATACCAAGCTTTTTAGGTTATGAATATATATTACGAATTGAGTCAATGTTTCTTGTTTTCACGCCTTCTAATTCAGTCAGTTTCTCCTAATAAACAAGAATTATTCGAACAATTTGTTTTAAATATTTGCCATACCTTGCAATACCTTCTGTATTTGGCGATGTTTAACTGTGTTTTTGTATGTTCTTGTTTAGGGCCATTGGTACAAGTCCTGTTCAAAAACAAACAAACATCCTGTTGATTACTGACTAATACATAGTAATCCCGTTTTTTTTTCTGGCAAATTTTCCTTTTCTTGCGGAGGTGTTTCATGACAAAGTTAAGTTGTTTCCATGAGTAACAATTTACAAACTATCTGAATTCTTAAGGGACAGTAACTCATGTAGACTCTTTAAAATGTTCATTTTTTCAATGCCACAGAAGATGCACTTTTAAAAAACCGTTCAATAGATGGTTCTTTAGAGAGCTGTCTTTGAGGTATGAGAGAAAAACCTCCACATAATGTAAAGATTCGAGGAAGACTCCTTAAAATATGTAACCATTACTGTATACACCTCTTATTTAAAGTCGTTTTTAACTTTCTGTGGCACCTTTTTTTTTAAAGAATGAGGACTGTGATTGTTGGAAATGTGCTATTTCGTCCTGCTGGTGGCGCTGAAGGAGCAGTTGTGAGGAAGCAGCTGGATCAGCAGCTGCAATAGCATTATCAGTGTGAGCACATTGGAGTGAAGTCTTAATTGTGGAAAAGTTTAATCTGTAAGATCAAATACTTAATTGTGTTCATTATCTGATTGTTTAATCTTAATTTAAAATTGCATTTAGCATTTTGAATTTGTATCCATTTAAAAAATGGAAGTGGAGTTTCTGATTGGACCACTGCTCCAAGGCCCTCACAGGTCATGATCTGGCTTTCGGGATGAAGTACATGAAGCATTAATTATTAATTAACTAATTAATAGCATTAAGAAGCAGCACTATTTTCACTGTCTGCTCATAATGTAATTGTCTTGGTCTTACATACTGTTCTATTACTTGGATTAAAAGGAACTGAATTCTCCATTCAGTGTTTATGATGGAAGGTGAAAGAGCAAGTCTTTCCTCACTTTATCCTGTCGATTTATTGGTTGATTAATTGGGTAAAGTGTGTATCAATTAAAATCAGACTATATACTACTTGCATGCATTTTAATAGCAAAAGAAAATATTAAGTGTTGATGAGAAAACATCTACACCATTTGTAATATACATGTTTATTCATTCATTATCTGAGCCACTTGTCCTAAGCAAGGCCAAAGGGAGTGCAGGGCATAAGGCAGGAGACATGTCACCAAACCACTCAAAATACACAGAAAAAGCACATAGCGGCAATATAGCGTTTCCAGTTTGCCTGATTTACATGTTTTGGGACTGTGGGAGATTTAAACCGAATCTTTCAAGCTATAATGCATATTATGGACATCATTTAAATATTTTGGTAAATGCTACAATTTGCAAACTTTTGCGGAAGTTAACAAATCCCTTTAAGGGTAAAACATAAAAAAAAAACTGAAAGTGTTTCCTGACAGGTTCTGAATACCAGTAATAACCCATGACAGTGTGAACAAGTGGAAGCATATCTATTATTCATTGGTAGACCGTGTGCTCATGACCTGGCTGAAAACCAGCAGGCCAACAGCCTTGTACAGGACAGCAAGATCAAGTAGCTTCTATGGAAGAGGCTGTTAACTCATGGAGCAGTGACTGATTACAGCATCATTACAGCCGAACAGAGAGCTTTTCTAGGGCAGGACTGAGGCACAGAGCTCCTTAAATTAATTGGACATCAGCAGGGAGCCCAGACCTCAGCGGCTCAAGAAGAATCCAGGCGCTGAGATCTCATATTAGTCTACATTTCTTTCACAAGGATCTGTGGTTTTCTTCTATTTCCCAATTTATCCTATTAAAGATTTATAATACATTTTATTAAGCCACTGGGTCTGAAGGCACAGAAACACTCCGGACATTCATTATCTCAAAGTGTACAAGAGGATTTCTTGTGACTGATTGAAAAGGATTTGAAAATGTTAAATCATTCAGTTTTATAGCATTTAAAGAAAAAAAATTAATTTCTTGGTTTGTTTGGCAGTGTAAGCTATCTGTCAGTCCCTGAAGCCGTTTGTCAATCTTTGCACAGTCTCTCTTTGCTTTATTCGCCGTCTTGCCTGTCTACGTTAATGCATACCCCTAACTGTGCCTGAATTCAGATTTCCTGTATGGTTCTCTGTGTTAAACTGTCGTAGTGGTGGAATTGCCCACTTTGCTGTTATTCTCTAAGAACAGAAGACGTAGCAAGTCTCACCGTATCTCAGTAGGGGCGTGCACAAATTTGTCAGTAGCAAGGGCTTCACAAATGTCCTAAAAATTATGGTATTCTATCAGTATATCTGACAATTTAAAGTATAATGTGAAACTGCTGTTGTTGCAAAAACCATAAACACACATAATCCTAAAATATATGATAATACAGGTCAACAGGTCAAAATCATCAGAGATAAGTTTATGTGGGTTTTGTAGTTTTTCATGCTGATTTCAAATCTATGTGTAGTTTTTCCCACACGTACAGTTTTTGTGATGAAGCTGGTTATATATTGCATGATAGTGGTATAATTAGCATATAATAATCATATACTAAGCGTTTTTGAAGAAACAGTGGTAGCTGACTGACACTGATCATTATATCTATGCCACAGTGTGCGCCTATCTGACTTCACACTGAAAATATTGAAACAGTTGAATAAAAACCACATGCAAGTCTATTGCAAATCTAATATTACTCATAATTCAAAAAGTTGATGTGACTGAAAAAACTGAAGGCAGATCTGAAATCAGCATGAAAAAATGGTTTAGTAAAGTGTGCTGTGGTTTTTGATGATTACAAAAATTTTTTTTTTTTTTTGTTGACCTGTGTTATTTTTCATTGTTGTAATGATCTTCTGTACCTCAATTTCCTGCTTTGATTTTGTTAATTCAGTATTAGAATTCATTATCAAAACTTGATGTTTTGAACAGCCGGTACGTCCACGAGCTTCCGCTGATCTTCGTCTTTGGCATCGCCACATCACCCAGCACCATTCAGCACGTTCTGCCACACTCTGTGTCCTCACTGCTGTGCATTGAGCTCTTTCAGTCATTGTCCTGTACACAGCATCTGGCTACTGTTATCGACAAGGTATTCAGAGCTGATCATCATGAAATAAGACTTAATATGGTTAAATGGGATATTTTGTGTAATATCTTCTGTTGTTAATATCATTATTGTTCGTTTCACAGCTGATCCTGACCTCACAGTTTCCCTTCAAGCTCAGTGGTAAGGTTCTGCAGGTGTTGGTGAGCATTTTTCTGTACCACGACTTCTCTGTACGCAACTTTGTCAAAGGCCTGCAGGTAAGTGGTCACCTGCATGTGTCCATTTATTTATCACTTAGTTTATAGATTTTGTCTACATAATACTCTGTTGCCCATTTTGTTTTAATGAAATGTATTTCTTCTTTTATAGTTAGCCCTCTTAGAGCACTTCCACTCCCAGCCTCTCAGTGTATTCTGCTGTAAGAAACAGGAGGCCCTGTGCTATGCTCAAAAATTAAGCCATGAAGATGTGGAGATGGTCCGTCAGCTGCCCTCCTTCATGAGGTGATGCATTTGCAAGAGCCCCTGAAAGCTGATTCAAGCTATTTCCTAATACTGGTATCTTTCAAATGTAGAACAAGCAGGGAGAAGTCTATGTGCTCATGAATTTTATGAATTGCTTGTTCATGAGTAGAATGAGTAGGTGCACAGGAGTGAGGAGGAGGCAGGAGTTTTCCACTGTTTTAAGTCCAGGACAGTATTTAAGCTATATGTACGTGTTGAAAGTAAATACTGATTTACTTCAGTTTGTGACATAGTCAAGCACCCTCTTGCATGCACATAACTGAGATGCCAGTGTTAGTATTTCAGATCAAGTCCTGTCAACAGGTAAGTCATTGAGGTGTCATGTAATGAGGGGGTTGTCTCATTTCAGATATGTGGAGACTCAGGAGCCACAGGAACAGGTACAGCTTCTCACCAGTGATGAACATGTTAAGGTAAGTTGTCGAATACGTGTTTGCTATTCCTGCACCTTGTATTGCTTTTCCTGTACCTATAGTGTAGCATTTATAGTTTTTTAAAGCTTTTGTTTACATTTTCCTTTTTAGGGCTTAAATATTTCTATAATAATGTTCGTATTGGTCTGTATATTAGTTTAGAACTCTTTGGGCTTTTCAGTTAGCACACCTTTAAACTTTTACAGGAGGTATGTAAGAAGTTTCTGAAGGACCTTAGGAGATATCATAAGAACTACTATCCCATTCTCCGCTGTCTGCATTCTTTGACATCATCTCTGCCAAAGTATCCTCTAGGAAAACAAGTATGAACTTAGGCTCTTTTCATGAAGACATACCTTCTCAAATACCTCTTTTTCAGAAAAGGTACTTGTTCATACTCAAATCAAAATAGAATCTACATTTGTTTTTTAGATACGAGAGCTGTACATATCTTGCCTGGAGAAAAATGTTTGGGAGACAAATGAGTATGAATCTGCTGTGCAGCTTTTGAGGTAGCGGATTTTGTGATGTGTCTCAATATTTAACTGTTTTCCTTTGAAGCTTAAATGGAAATGTTTATAGCGGTGATGTTTTCCTGTTAAAAAATAACACATTTGGATATGGCATTTTTATGACTGTTTAATTTCTGTTTTGAATACACAATAGCTCAAATATATATTTAGTGCTATTTCTTATATGAAATCACAGATGTCTTAATAGAAATGAAAAAGTGAAAGGAAATAGAAATGTTCTGATTGCCATACTTACTGTGCCACATGTCTGTAGGTTACTGGCAAAAGATGAGCTTGTTGCAGCACTGAGAAAGTGTGCTGACATTCTTAGACCAGAGAAGGCCAAGAAAATTAAAAGTGCATTACAGCAATTGGAGGACTACATTGTCAGATTTGAGCATCTTGACAGTAAGTTACCTTCAAACAGTAAGCTGCTTTTTATTCACAATGCTTGTACATTGAAATATTACTGAGTCTGAAGGAGGAAGGTAACCCTCTAAAGTAGTTCTCACCAACTCTGCTTCTGGTGATCTATCTTCCTGTTGAGTTCACTTCCAACACTTAGTGAACATGTATTATTCAGCTCATTGGTCCACCTAATCAGTTGGGTCAGGCGTGTTAGATTCATGCTGGAGCTGAATTCTCCAGGAAGGTAGATCTTCAGGGGCAGTATTCTTGACCACTCAAAAGTAATCATTTACTGATTAAAATACTAATACATTGAAATACACTAAACTAACATTGAAGCTTTTAGACTTCTTCAAGCATTGTCAGAGTAGTGGGTTGCAACAGTATTACTGACTTATAGGTTGCAATCAAATTGAAGTCATGAGTGTTTCATTTATTTTTTATGAGTTGATCTGCAGCTTGCATGCTGAAAGATTTTGTGAAGTTGCAGTCCTGTTTTTCTGTCCCATTGCACACAGCTGGTATTTGGTTCTAGAATAAACACCATTATGCTCTGTCTGTTAGGCATGTCTGTGGAGACACACTCTGGGGAGGAGGTCACTTCACCAGAAAAGGATCTCAAAATGAAAACGGACCTTTTCCAACTTCAAAAAGTAAGCGTTTCTTTGGATTAATCATACTTTTAATTATTCTGGCACAATTTCAAGTTTTATCTTATCAAGTTTAGTTTATGGAATGTCTTCGTTTTCCATTAGACCCTCTTAGAGATGAAAGGGACCAGAAGAACAAAGAAAATGAGTCCATTTGAACTTTTGAGAAACGAGGCACTCGATTTTGTGGATGGCCTGGTCAGGTTAGTCTTTGACTCTTTGTTAGAATGCCATTGTATTTGCTTTTCAAACGGCATGGTTAGAAAAACAGTGTTCCAGAATTAGTGTTATTTTTTTTAATTAATTATTTTTTTTAAGGTAATATTCAGATTACTTGCAACAAAAGTCACAAATAAATGTTCAAATAAATGTATTTGGAAGCGTTTCTCCAAAACTGCGATAATTTTAGGAAAAGGAAAAAACATTCCTAACTTTTAATGTAATTTAATTTAACTGTTTATTTCCACAAGTAATTCAATGTAAGTTACTCACAGCCAAGAGCAGCTTAAAAAAAGAGAAAAATGACAAAAATAGAGAGAGGAGGTTTTGTTCTGACTATAGCAAAGTGTTGAACAGTCAGTAAGGCAAAGGTTTGGCAGGTCTAAAATAACAAGAAACATAGCTAAGGTGTTTAAAGCTTGGTTCAATGAATAAAATTTATTTATTTTTGTTCAGGAGCCACCTAACTCCACCAGAACTGCAGCCACTGAATGAGGTGTGCTACTACAGCTCCTCTGGGGTCCTGCGACGACACCTTAATGCTACTCCTCGCACCTCCATCCAGACTGCACTTAATCACCCCTTCTACTATCTGCAGGTAACTTTTTTTTCTCGTTATATTAAGTATCTTGAAGAATGTGATATGTGTTCTTTCTGTAAACTCAAATGCTATACTTCAAGATGTTGAATTGCCATTGTAGAATGAAAGCCTGAAAACAGATGCTGGCACAGTGTCCAGTGCTGCTCCAGATATCTGTATTGCCTACAAGCTCCATTTAGAATGTGGGAGGCTCATCAATCTGTATGACTGGCTTGAGGTATGACCATCTTGTAGCAAGAAATATTAATTATACGAGTTTTAGACGTCAGTTTTTATGAAAAAATCATTGTTTTAGGCATACGCAACAGTGGCCTCAGCTGCTGAAGGCAAGGATCCTGACTCTGAAGATTATGGCAAAGTCGATGAACTCAAGCAGTATCCTTTATTTGCAAATAATGTAGAACCAGTATTGGTTAGTTGTATTTTTACTTGGTTTTTGTTTAATCATCCATGTGGTTTAATGTGACTCTCACGCTTGGTGTAGAGATGTTTCACCTTTCTTTGGGAAGTACATTCACATGATGCTGAGTGAATTTCTAGTCATGATAGAACAATAAGTCCTACATAGTCAAAAGACCAGACCGACCCATGCAGCGTGAAAATCTACAACTAATCAATGCACTTTATCAGAAAATGTGTGTGTGTATTTCCTTAAAATGCTAATAGTAGTGTGAACTGCACTTTAATAGTGAAGGTTCAGTCTGTTTGCAAGTTGATATTGCTTTCATTTTGTATGTCACTGCACTAATAAGCACATTTGTAAAATGCACTATACACTCTGAGAATGTTTTTAAAGGAATTTGAGCATTGCATCATTACATACCCCTAAGACCACGCTGTAGTACCCTTAACCAA
The DNA here is from genome assembly GCA_037577275.1 of Bryconaethiops microstoma. Classification (NCBI taxonomy): domain Eukaryota; kingdom Metazoa; phylum Chordata; class Actinopteri; order Characiformes; family Alestidae; genus Bryconaethiops; species Bryconaethiops microstoma. The sequence goes on from JBBJLS010000001.1 coordinate 30,219,487, forward strand.
ACAGTGCTCGTTTCATTCAAGCCGTGTCTGAGCTGGAGTTCCTGGGATTTATAAAATCAACAAAGCAGAAAACCGACCATGTGGCAAGACTGACTTGGGGAGGCTGTTAAGTGAGACTTTTTGAATTTTTGGGGGGGTTGAATAAAATATTGGTGATTATTTTTGTCTTTGACTGTTATTTCTCATTCTAATACATGGGGAAAAAAAAAAAAAAAACACTAGCTGTGATATGAAAAATGGACGTTGTTCTTGTTTATCACTTAACATTAATTCAGAGATTATATACAAACAATGTAGACGTGTGATCTCGGTCATTGGTGAGCATGCATTAAAGTCACTGTTAATAAAATCAGTTATTCTCAGTCTAGTTCTTTACTGTTTTTCACTTTTATCTAATCCAGTGTTGATAAGTTGAATGATTATTTGTTAGAACGGAAAAATAAGAACCAGTGTGGGCAAGACTGAACATGAAATGCTGTGTGTTTACCTTTGACCTGATCACACTGTAATATGGTAGTGGGATAACAGACTTGCCTTTCATTTTTTTTCTTTTAAGCAAATTGTTAAGTTTTGACTGCACCCAAAACTTAATTGTTGTTTAGTTTCTCAATTAAACTATATTTTAGTTTTCTTGGACAAAAGAGGGCAATAGGGGGTATATTTAAAACAGCTCTGCCAAAGTGAAGTGATTCCACTATTACCACTTATCCGTATTAATGTAGTCACTCACTAGAATTGTATCTAAAATACAGATTTTCTAAACCAAATTAAAGATTTTGGTATAGATTACAATTTGGCATAACATGCTTACCAGAGCATGGCCTGAATATTTTATGTCTGGCTGAGAGAGGCTTGAGGAGGAATAGGGGGGGTTGGTGGAGTGGTCAGGGAGCAGTGTGTGGGGATGGTACCTTGCTCAAGTGGACCTCAGTGGTGGCACTAGCAGTCCTGGGATTCAAACCCTCGACCTTCTGATCGCAGGAGCAACTCCCTGACCACCAGGCCACTGTCTGCCCCAATGTGAAAATTCAGAATGGGCCCAATTCATAGGCACATGCAACATTGTGAATACCCCCTACGACATCTGTTTAAAAGCCCCTCTGAACAGTTTGGACATTACATGCTTTGAGGACATTGGGTAGCCTTGGAACTTAATCTGAGGGAAGTTCATTTTGATGTGTACAATGTTGGTGCGTTTAATGCCAGAAAGGCTAAATGACTTTATCTGGTAGTTTTTTGTTTTAAGGAGGGGGAGAACTTCATTTCATACATAGTAATCTTGAAACATGGTTACATCCTGCATCGACATGGCCACTAGCCATCACGGAATATGTATAAACATGTGTATGTACTTGCACATAGTGTACTTAAGCCAGCTTTTCACTTTATTGCAGCTGAGGGTCATCAGTTCATGAAATTTAGTAGATGAAGGAAACGTGATAACTTCACTGCTGTATGTTTGCCCACAGTTACTGGAAGTTTAAGTCCACAAATTCATAACACACAAAACATTTTCATCTGAATGCATCCATGAATTGCTAAAAATACATTATAGTGTATTGCACTGAGTGTGTTCTAGGATCTGGTACCAATACTGATTTTTATATTATTGCTGTCAGAACCAAAAAAAATATTTTACATTATATCAATGCAGTAGCTGTCCTTTACATTGTGCATACATTTAATAATGAATGGACCAGTATGAATAGTCCAGAATTATCTGGAAAAAAGACTTGTTACATTAATTTAGAAAGGCTTTGCTAAGTTACATTTTTACCCCCACCTGCGACAATGTTATGCTTCCAGTGGAAAAATCACAGCATATTCAAAACAGCAAAAGAACTCCACGCTTAATATGAACAAAAATGATTGTGCGCACACACGTTTATTAATAAAATGCTTTAATGTTTGGGTATATAGCAATACATAGGAAAATGAAACAAAAAATGAGTATATTGGGAAAGTGTCATGAGCTCATTATATAGCACAGAGTAGTGCTTCCTAACGTCAGTCCTGGAGAAGTGCAGCACTGTAAAGTCTAGTCTTCTCTCTGCTCCAAACCCATGTGATTAGGTTCCAATGTTCAAGTGTTTTGTATCAGGTGTGTTAGAGGGGAGGGGGGGGAACAATCTGTGCAGCACAGAGTTCTCAAGGACTAAGACAGGAAAATATTGGCAAATATATACGGATGTTATTCATAATAACGTCTACGCACGTGAAATAACAGTCCAGAAAATAACGCATAATAATCAGCTTTGATAAACTGTATAGGCTACGAGTAACAAAGACTAATCTGGAATGTGAGCAAAATGTGAGAGAAGGCTCATGGTACAGATTATAATTAGGCCACCGTCAGAATAACAGACATAAAAGGTCCGTATACATTTACAAGAGGAAGCACCCAGGTTCACAAGGAACAATAATATTTACTGACAAAATCTAAAGACAGCCTCTGTCAGCACACGTGTCACTGTAGCAGTTTTATTTCAAACCAGGTCTGTGATGTAATCATTAGACATTCAGCTCAAACTGCAGCAGTGTGAAGTCAAACTGAATCTTGGTGCAGTGGTGGTGTTCTCAAGAAACGTCTTTAAAGGGAAAAGAAAAAAGAATGCATGTCAGCCTTAAGCAATAACATGCTAATTTTGTTCAATTATGTGTTTGAGTGCCCTGCGGATAATTGTAGCAAGTCAAATTTTTTTTGAAGAGAAAAACAATACTTACAACTTGAAGGCTGTTCCTCAAATCTCCGCATTAACTGATCATGTGTAAACTTCACAAAGGTGTCATACTGTTCTGTAACAAAGATCAATTAAAGCAGAATGTAACAAAGACTGCCAAAAACAAGATCAAGTACACTTAATTACAACCTTATTGTTAAGTAATCTAAACTAAGTTCATATTAATTTAACCATTGCAGTTCTTTTACTTTATTTTAATGAGAATTTTTAAAAATCCATTGTAATATTAGTTGCATTTCATATGGTGTAGTTTAACAGTCCCAACATTATTTCATAACCAACTTTTAGGTCCAAAGACAGGCAAGAATTCAGACAGGCGACATGCTAAAATAAAGCAATACCTTCAACAATATTTCTTGACAAATGTTGTGTGACCTATTCCTTCCGTTCTATTCTAGTAACTAGAGATGACGGATCCGATTCCAAGATCAGATATCTGAAGCAAAACAAATTAGTCTGATCCAGTCCTGTAAGAAATCTAGCACATTGTGTGAGGTCATGTTAGCTGCGTAAATCTTACCGTGGGTTAGTAGAGAGATTGAGTAGTTTCAGCATAATTCCCTACTTTTGGATGCTTGTCTTAAGTGAGTGCTGCATTTATATAATGTATTGTGTACTTTTTCTGTAAGTATAGTGTCTTTTCACCATAAAGGATTTTTATGGTCATTACAATGTGTGATTTAATTACAAACCTGCCAACTTCCAAGACATGATCTCCTCATATTCTTCTCGGACTTTCTCTTCACGTTCTTTCAGGAGGCGTTCACATATCATTCCGACCTGTCTCAAGGTAAACAGTGGCTGTTCTCTCCTTGTTGGTGAAACAGCCCCAGAGGACGCATCTATAAGATGAGTAGTTTCGTGTTAGGCATAGCCAATGGTGTAATAAATATGTTTTCATCATGCTATAACATGAAGTTACACCAGAGCTGACAACTATCTGTACATAAAAGCAGTGCAACCAACTGAAGCGTTACATGACATTATGATCCTTATTATTATGAGTCAAATCATGTTCAGACAGTTGAAAGAGTGGCTTACAGGCCAGGACAGCAGATCATAAACAGCTCACCTGGAAAGTTGGATCCACTCAACATGGATGAGTGAGACTGAGAGTCAAGAGAACAAGCCTCGCTCTGTGGAAAGCTTCCATCCAAATGCCTCCTCTTCTGCATGCGCCTGTACTCCTGCTTTATGTTATGAAGGATTTGCTCTGTTTAAAAAACAAGTAGGTCAATATTATGTATCTTGTAGCAACAGAGGGCCTTGTTTTCGAAAGTCACCCACAGATGCCAGAGTACAAACAGTAATACACCATTGAAAATCCTTATAAATTGTTAAATTTAGTATTGATCTGACAGTAGGAATCTTATGAAGACAAACTGATAATGATAGTATAGAGATTCCTAAAAGAATCACATACAGTGGTAGTACAGAGATTTCTATAGGAATCGCACAGTGATAGTCCAGAGATTTCTATAGGATTCACATATATAGTGATAGTACAGAGATTCCTATAGGAATCATACATAGTGATAGTACAGAGATTCCTACAAGAATCATATATAGTAATAGTGCAGAGATTCCAACAGGAATCATATATAGTGATAGTACAGAGATTCCAACAGGAATCATAAATATATTAGTAGTATAGAGATTTATATAGGAATCATATATAGTGATAATACAGAGAATTCAATAGGAATCACAAAGATTGTACAGAGATTTCTATGGAAATCATGTGGTGACAGGAATCATATGGTAGTACAGAGAATCCAATAGGAATCACATAGTGAGGGCACAGAGATTCCAATAAAAATCATGTATAGTGACAGGAATCATATATAGTGATAATACAGAGATTCATATTGGAATCGCATATAGAGATTGTACATTGATTTCTACAGAAATCATATACAGTGACAAATAATTTACATTGGTAGTTTCCTATAGGAATCATATATAGTGAGGGTAAAGAGATTCCTATAGGAATCATATATAGTGATAGTACAGAGATTCCTATAGCAATCATTTATAGTGACAAGAATCATATATATTGGTAGCTCAGAGATTCCTAAAGGATTCATGTCTAGTGACAGTACAGAGATTCCAAAAGGAATAATATAGTGGTAGTACAGAGATTCCTATAGGAATCTCACATAGTGACAGTAATGAGAGTCCTGTAGGGATCATATATAGTAATAGTCCAGAGATTTCTATAGGAATCATACATAGTGATAGTCTAGAGGTTCTTATAGGAATCATACATAGTGACAGTACAGAGAATCACATATAGTGATAGTACAGAGATTCCTACAGGAATCATATATAGTGATAGTACAGAGCTTCCAACAGGAATCATAAAATATAGTAGAATAGAGATTTCTATAGTAATCATATATAGTGATACAGAATTCAATAGGAACCACATAGATATTGCACAGAGATTTCTATGGAAATCATATGTAGTGACAGGAATCATATATTGGTAGTACAGAGAATCTTATAGGAATCACATAGTGAGGGTGGAGAGGTTCCTATTGGAATCAAGTATAGTGACATGAATCATATATATTGGTAGTTCAGAGATTCCTAAAGGATTCATGTATAATGACAGTACAGAGATTCCTATAGGAATCACATAGTGATAGTACAGAATCATATTGGAATCACAGAGATTGTACAGAGATTTCTATAGAAATCATATAAAGTGACATGAATCATTTATATTGGTAGTACAGAGTTTTCTATAGGAATCAAATATAGTGATAGTACAGAGATTCCTATAGCAACCATTTATAGTGACATGAATCATATATATTGGTAGTTCAGAGATTCCTAAAGGATTCATGTATAGTGACAGTACAGATATTCCTATAAGAATCATACCAAATTCAGGCAGTGACAGTAGTTTAGGACGTTACAGAAGAAGTGTGGAGTGCTGTTAGACAGCACTACAGGAATACGAGGATAACACACTGTAGACTAATATGGGAGTGTTATACACCACTATAAAATTGGTTTAATTGGTGTATTGTTTGGCTGTCATTAACATGGACATGAGCAGTGTCAGTATACATAAAAAGAATCTTTTTGTGTTTCAGTGAGAGCTGCTGACCTGTGGTGAGGGTGGACGACACCTCTCCGAAGGGGGACGGCTCATGGCGGAGGTATTTTCTGGGCGATGAAGAGGAGGAGGAGGAGGAGGAGGAGGAGACCGGGGCGCATCTTCTTCTTTTCGACGAGCTGGGACTCAGCAACGGATCGAAATCCATCGTCCTTTTCAGGGTAGCCCCACAAGCCATGGCTGCTCAGTATGGTAAGAGCCAGAGAGTGGAAGTGGAGAGAAATGCCCTCTTGGCCACAAAAAAGACCAAACCTGCGTCTGGCTAGGCTAAGCTGGCTAACTAAGTTCCCGAAGGGCCTTCCAGACGTGTTTCCCCCAGTTGGGTTAGCCAGTGACCGGTGTTCCTGTTTTAATAAAGCAAACTAACCTCAGATAGCCGGTAATCAGGTTTTTATCCTCGCCTCGTTGTTTGTAGTGTAGCACCGCTGTAACTAAGGACGTCCTGTTTCCAGTACAACCAACGTCTAAACCCACAACACCCTCAGCTCAGAGATTTAGACCCTCTAACGGGTTTTATCTAGCCACATCGAGTTTGTTTTTTTTCTCCACATGTCCCCGACGATAGGTTCTTTCTCTTCTTCCTTTCGCTGTGTCGGCAACGCAAAAAACCCAAGCCGAAATCTCTCTTACTGCCACCTCTTGGAATGTGTCACATAGACACCTCTAAATACTGCAGGAGGAGCTGTGGGAGAACTCCTCATGGCAATGCATTACAGTAGTGTGAGCTGGGCAATGGTTAGAACACAATATGGGCAAAAGCATTAGACATTAAGGACTTTAAAAACATAGACTTTAATATGGAGTTGGTCTCCTCTTTTGTAGCTATAACAGCTTCCACTTTTCTAGAAAAGCTTTAGTGTTTATGTGTGAATTTGTGCCAATTCATTCTATAGTGTTACAGTCATGCTAAAATAGAAAAGATTCTTCCCCAAACTGTGTCCACAAAGTTGGAAGCATGGCGTTGTCCAAAATGTCTTGGTATGTTGAAGCATTAAGATTGTCCTTCACTGGAAGAGGCCAAACCCTGTAAAACAGGTGTGTCTCAATACTTAATACTGACCATTTAGTGTATCTTACAAAACCCCTACAAGGATCTTTATTATGCAGTGTCTTTTTTCATTACATACACTACATATCCAAAAGTATCCAGAATAATTAGTAATCCATTCAATCAGTAATCTAATTCAATTAGTGGATTCAGCGGGACCCATTACTGATACTGCACACATTTTATATAATCTCAATAGAATAAGCATTGCCAGTACAACGTTATGCTCTGGAACGGCTGCACCAATCCCGATGCCAAGAGTTCTCTAGAAGGGTACAAATCTTTCCAAGATTAGGATTTGGAGCAGAGAGGAGTGATGGAGCTCCATTCATCCCATCCTTGGTTTGAGATGGGGTGGCATGTGTTATCCAGAACTAATGATATAACACTAGTATCATTCTATACTAATCTTCTTGGTGAATGCAGTCCTTGATTGGATTGATCTGAACTGTGTAAAAGGTCGACCCAACATCAGACCTCTGCCATTAGTAGAAAGGGTACAACAAACAGGCTAGCAGTTATGAAGTAGACTTGAATACATGCACCCATCTTCCTATTGACTCTTTTTCTTAGTACAGTAAATGGCCCTTATAGTCACATGTGAACACACCACAGCTCAGCACACATTGTGAACAATGTGAAATTCTTTCTCTGCATTTAACCCATTCACTTGAGTGAGGCAATGGACAGCTAGTGACGCAGCGCCCAGAGAGCAGTGTGTGGGGACCTTGCTCAAGGGTACCTCAGTGGTGCCACTGGCAGTCCTGGGATTCAAACTCACAACCTTCTGATGGTAGGGGCAACTCCCTAACCACCAGCAACATGAAGTAACTCTTGCATGCATCAGTTGTTGCTGCCTCGCCATGCTGAGGTCTCTAGGAGTAACCTCCGTTTCACATAGGAAGATTGTTTAGTTCCCCTGTCAATTCTGTATTAAGCATTATGTGGCACCACCTGGCTACATTAATGTCACTATAGCTTTAGTTGTATTAAGTAATACAGTTGAGTTAAGCACTGAGTTCCACCTCTGACTAAATTTCTTATTCATCATGTACCACTCGAGGAAAACACGATGCAGTATAAACGCTCATGGAATTCTGATTAGTGAAGGAATGTGAACTGCAAATACAAGCAGCAGCAAAACAGCATTTTCTTTAAAAAAAAAATAAAAAATTGTTTTTTGGCTAAAAATCTGTAATCAAGAAAGTACACAAAAACAACACTGTTCTAAATTTTTTACTTAATGAGATGAAACACAATGCTTGATCTGGGGGAATGGTATTCCTAATGGCATAAAGTGATGATTTTTCTGTTAATTGTTAATAAGACTACAAATCAATGATATAAACAGTATACAATATTAATTCACATATATTATAAAACATGAAATAGGCCCTAACAAGGGCCTTCATAATCAAATCTTTTACTCATGACACTCTTCAAACTCCACAATATTTTCCAGTATAGATGTATTATACAAATGGAGAAACACTATGAAGGTAGGTTCAGAGGTTAGTTGTCTGATTTAACTGAAAGCAATAACTCATGAATCCAGTTTTCCTGTCGACCAATTTCACAAGGGTAAACCAAGCACAGATTTTGGGGCACCACTCACTTCTTTTTCAATACAATAATCCTATAATAAAACACATTTGAGATATTATTATAGTTGAGATATTTCACATCAACGAGGCAGCCTCAAATGCAACCAAAACCAGAAATTATACTGTCCAAATTTTGCAAAATTTTGAGAGTTGGGTAAATTGAGCTGTTAAACCATGAGGAGAAATAGTTGTTACTTACAAAAATGGTTTTTATCCATTCATAACAGGTAAATGAGGTTGGCGGGGAGATCACAATTAGATTGGAACACGCACATGTTCACTAATGTGAAATTGGTCTATGGTAAATCCATGTTATCACCACATTCATCCACATGGCAATAAAGTTAACCGGCAGGCCATGTGAATCTCACCTAGTGACAGTAGTTTGTGTCAGGACAAATAGACTTAGCTCACCTGGATAATGCATGGACATGCAATATAGTTAGAGAGGATTTGGAGGATAAAAGTGATCTGTGACTTCTGCTAAAACATAAATGTAATCTCTCTGAGACAAATGAAAGACAAGCTGCCCTTTCAGAAGCTTTTTTTACTCCTAAAAATACAAAAATCTCTTCAGCCTGCAAAGCCATGTCTCATTTTAAAAGTTTAAAAGAGTTACAAATTTGTACAAAAAGTTCAGCATTTGTGTATTTAACAGTTAAAAAAGCCTAAAATATATTTGTGCTATAATTCTTATAAAATGATTATCCATTATCCTAATTTTCCCTCTCAGCCAACTGTACCACAAATCTAATTAGGAGTCAGATCTCTAGCAATCTGTTGGGAACTGCCTTAAAAGCTAAAGATTTCCATTACCTCAGTGTGCAATTGTACAATGGGGGCCCTCATCCTGAAACATAACACGTGGGTTGAGGTAACGCATAGGACAATCAAACTTATGTTTTTGCAAATCCATTTGCTTCTATACCAAAAGTTAATGAATGACAAAATAACAAAAAAAATTCAGTTCTGGAAAATTAAGATTCTTTTCCCAGTGTATTCTGTTAAATGTTTTTCTTAACAAAAAATAAGACTCTGGACTAGTTTCTCTTATGCAGATTTTCCTTAACCCTGAATTAATAGGCCAGTTTTAGGCCTTAGACATCAAAAGCCTCCAAGTTGTCTCGATATTTAGTTGGGAAAACTAGCCCTGTAAATGGAAAATTGAACTAAAAAGCCTTTTGAACCTATAACTAGACATATTAAATTGAATCCCTGTGTGTGCAGATGCACAGCAAATGTCAGATCTCTGCTATTACAAAGGTGGTCATTTTCACATAAGCTGTGTGGGTGTAACAAAACACTCCTAAGATTAACTGTTGCGGCCAATGGTCATGCTGTACTACGCTGTTTCAAACAAATACAGCCTTCAAAGGATAAAACATGATATGTATGATGTAAAACCTGCACCTGCCAATGAAGTCAAATAAGAATGATGGACAATGATATTTTGGACCAAATTTTAGGATTCACATAGGTTTGGAACTTACACAAGGCTGTCCAAAGCTGGCCTGATGCAGAGCTGATAACAGTCACAGTTATGCTTTTGTCTAAAAACATGGGAGCATTTTTAGATGGTACTGAAGTGGAGGCCACAAACCATGTTGATCACACTGAGGTGCTGGGAGCTTTTTCTTAAAAACAATTTTTTTTTTAAATCCCCCCACCCCCACTCACCCCCAACCCAAAAAAAAAAAAAAAAGTCAAGATCTCTGCTCAAATGGCACACAATGCAAACAGGTTTTGGTTTGGAAACACATGGAAACCCTGTGATGGAATGTAGATAAAACAAGAACAGGCTGCAACTGCTGGCATCAAGGCCTGATGAATTTAAAGGGTCATTTGTACACACAGGGATTAAACTAGAACATGGCACTTTATTTCTTTAACATTATACAGCCTGTTTTTTTCTTTAGTCTCTCTTACACCTTGGAAACAAAATGTTTCACAGTGTTTGAAGACATCCTTAATTGTCTCAGATCTCAGAAGGAAAGATTCTCTTTGGTAGATCATTAAAATTGTCATGTGGCTAATGAGCAAGGCTATAACAGTAAATGTAAAAGACAAGCACTGTGTCTTTGATCCAAAATTCAAGTCTGACAACTCTTTGGTTGCAACAGGTCTAGCATCCTGGTAAAAGAATAGCATAAGTGGATATACCATTTTTTTAAAAAATCAAAAGAAAATGGGGCCTGGGCATAATAAATCTTAAATGATACATCATAAAGAATATTCAACATTATAAATTATTTTAATGCAATACACTACATTAAAAAGTTTTGTCTGCAATCCAAAATTTTATATATATATATAACACCTGTAAGCTGTCTTTGGCTGTGTTCTAACTTAAGATATGCACATAATCTGTTCATCATGACTCATGTGAGTGTAAAAACTAAGAGCCATTTATCATTATAGATATTTCATTCTGAGCACGTAGTTAAAATTAGCTCTGAGGAATGCAGACATCCTAGGATGAACCGACAAACCCCTTATTTTAAACTGACACCCGCACTGAACTTTAAACACTATGACCTTAATTTTCATTTCAACTCAGTAAACCTTCACTCAAAACTATCAACCAAGATAGCCATTAAGAAGAAAAAATAAAGATAAAAAAACTCAATCAATATTGTTGTACATTAAACAATAAAGATGCATTAGTGTTATCTGCTATATACAGTAAAAGTGCTGTGATTCCTTAGCATAATTATATTGTAAAATTCCACAGTGAAATCTCTGAATAATACTGATTAAAGAGAACATACGCTGGTTTCCTTCATACCTGCCCCAGATTCATCTGAGCTCTGCCCCTTCACTAATACTCCGAGAAAGTGCTCCAAAGCAGGGCTGAGGGGACCGCTCCTTTCAACTTTGTCCTTAGGCACCCTCTGTGAGATGTCCCTTGAGGGACTGCTCCAGTTATCACAGAACATCTTCCATGCCTGTGGCAGGTTAGCTCAGCTTATATAAGTCTGGAATTTCGTAGAAACTGTATAAGGACTTTGTAGATGAAGGTATATTGGGATATGGTCTGCACCATGATCATGCGTTGCTGTCGTAGCAACCTCAGAACAGTAGGGACGTCCAGCATCTAGAAAAACAGAGTGTAATGAATTAAATTACAGCATAAGTTTCTGTTTATCTTTCATCAATCTGCTTTGAGAGGGAATTACACTGAGTGTTAAAACAGTTCTGCATAATTAAATAGTTAAGATGTAAACAAAGTAATCCAGAGCAATTTGAAATGAAATGCTTTGCTCTTGAGACTCAGAACTGTTCACAACAGTAGTGACAGAGTCTAAGACCTCTAAGGCAGACCTGTTAAATTTATCTTTAAATGGCCAGTGTGAGTGCAGATTTTGATTCCAGCAAAGCAGTAGTAGATATAATCAACTGTTTGAAGTCTGAATGGAGTGGAATCAGGTGTTTTTCTGCTTGTTTGGAACGAACGCTAGCAAATCACACAGGCCCTTGGTGGAAAAATCTGGACACTCATTCTGTAAAATCTACATCACAAAGTCAAATGAAATGGTTACAAATACAAGCCTGCTACCTTAATTTTTTTTTTACAATAGTTTGAAATATGATTTTGGCAAAGAATGTGTTTATTATTCATCATGGATTACTATCACCACCAATGCAAAGAACCTCAAGGTTTGTAAATATTTCTACACTTAACCATTTTATATGAAAACACTCTGAACGACTTTGCTTGTATCTCAACAACTAAATTCTGCAGATATTTGGAATAATCTGTGGAGTTTAACCACTGACAACAGAAATAAACGTTCAAATTCAATTAATTCCCAGAGGTAAGAGTCAACCTTAATGTTGTGTCTCTTGTTCTTGCGAATGTGACAAAGGGACCTTTCCAGCATTCATGCCAGATTAAACAAAGTGTGTATATACCTCATTATGTTCCAGACAGGCTACCATGATCTCACTCAGAATAACTACGCCAGTGCGCCCCACCCCTGCACTACAGTGCACCAACACTGGCGGGTTTGTGTTCTTTGGATCACTGGTACTGTTGGTGTGCCGCCTCACGGACTGAATCTCCTCCAAGTATGCTAGGACACAAAGTTAGAGAATTTCACTCAGACAATTCTGTACCAACGGGGTTTAACAGAACAGTCCTACTGAATTTTCAGGACATAATTATCAGTGGAAGCAAACTTTTATACACAATCCCAGCAATATTTGCGGAGAATGCTTGACACTTGTGATTTATAAATCACATCAATGAAAAAATCTTAAATGACAAGTAGTTTCACAGCTATTTTTCATTAAAATTTATGAAACCAGAATTCTATTCAAATTAACCTGCTCCAATTCCAACAATCCAAATTTATCCACATTTAACTTACACAAAAAGCCTTTGAAGTCCTCAGGACAGCCGTGGTCAGGCCAGTCTGTGTACTGCAAGTGCCAGATGGTTCTCTCCTGGCCCGTCAAAAGATGTTTAATCTTGAGGCCTGTGGTGGCATAGCAGCCCGAGTCTGTCCGGAAGCGTGTGGTGATTTTAAAACGTCCGTATGTGACTGTGTTGTGACGGGAGCCTAGACGAGGCCAGTAACGAAAGCTCTTTTCGCGACCTCCCTCCTGTGGGTTAGGAGACCACAAGAACGTGTGATGTCAATAAGACAACAGGGAAAGAGAAAGTCTAACTGGATAAACGTGTTTGAGAAATACATCAGCTCTTTCAAGGAAGTCATGTGCGTAGACTGATACCACAAATATGGCTAAAAGACACACCTCTTCAGCAGTAACCATAGCGATAATGGCAACACCTTGTTCCCAAACCATTTGCCAGAAGTCTTGGCATGTGTTGGAGAGGGGACCCTGGGATGCAATGTAGCTCCATTCCTCCCCACCTACAGTAACCTAAAAAAAGTACACAAAACAGTATGAATTCCCAGTTCCACATAGGTAAAAGCACATGGTAAAAGTCTATAATACTACAAAGGACTACAAGTGGATGGATGGCAAGAATCCATAGCAGAACGACATTTGGAGAAGAAATGACAGCAAAAACTGAAGACAGAACGCACAGGAAACATTCAATACTGTGAATAAATCTTTTCCTATAATATGAGATATTGCTGTTCCTACTTTGATGTGTGAGGCGTTGATATAGCCTGTGTTGTTCTCTTTAGTGGGCACAAGCTCCACACGTGTGTCATCGTAGGGCAGCACATCCTGGAAGCGGTTCCGCTCTGCATTTTCAGGCAGCTGTGCAATGCTGCACTCATAGTTGGGCATTCTCTTTGGCACTTGTTCATACTCTGTAAACACCTTTCCTTGCTCCAACTTCTGCTCCAGGAGCTTACACTGAAACACACATATTCCCAATGAACTACTTTCTTCACCAGTTTTGATTGTGAAAACTAGTAGGATAATTTTATCACATAAAAAATTACAATTCCTTGCAGCTATGACTGTGTTGTGGCAAAAACATATTGATGTTTCTACTTTAACTTAAGGAAATATTGGGGACAATGTCCTTACATTCAACACCTTTACTCTTATTTTTAAAGCTCTCTGGGTTGTTTGGAGTGTAATGAGTGAACGGCTAAACTTTCTCTTCACCTAGCGAATAACTAGTGAACAAAGCTGAAAAATGATTACAGCTGAATAATTTTTGTAAAAATACCTCAGACATGCAACTTTCACAGGCATGAATATAAATCAATTAGTAGTGAGACATTCTGGACTCCTACCCTTTCATCATTGGAGGCCTTCCCCGGTTCATCCTTGCCCTCGTCTGGCACAGGCATTCGAGCTAGTGTTAGTCCATTGAGGGCCGCCAGCTTAAGAGGGCCCATCTTTTTTATCTCGGAACGGACTCCTTTCTTCATACCCTGTGTTAGAACAGTGGGATTGAGAGAGTGCAGTTCAGACTAGATACTAGCTCTATGATGCAAAAAAGAATACTGCCTTGTACAAACTCTCTCTGTGCTTGGTGGAATGTAGCTCACTGCGCCTGTTAACCTGTTTGGCAGCATTCTTCATGTTATGTCCTACGTTAGGTACATTGTTTACCCAGAAACAACCTGGTCTTCTGCATTTGCACCAGATAAAAACATCTTAGTGGTAACAAATGGCTGCTGCATCAGTTTAATATCCTGCCATCCAATGCAGCACTGTTTTTTGGTTTGCATGAAACAGATACGTGTACATGAAGGAGACCAAGTGCAGTTTATCATCATATCACTATATGCAACCAAATTCCATACAAAATACTGAAACTTGTACACATCACATAATTTTGTTTTCAAAATACCAGGAATTTTGGCCTTTTTAGACAAATACAAAGGAGAAGAACTTACATGTGGTGGGAGACCTTCAACGTTCCTTCTGGTAGCAGGCACGTCAGAGACTGGTCTCTTTTTAATTGTCGGAACCTTTTGTTTTGATCGCCCTTGGGTGCTCAAGTCACCCTCTGAAACTGAGGGCATGATTGCAGCGGCCTCAGTAAGCGGATACAGAGGCCCTGGCTCATCCTGCTCGTGGATCCGAGGCTGAGGTTGGAAGCTCAGTGGGCTAGTGAGGACTGGATCCAGGCTGGGGGAGAAGGGATAAGCAGGCGGAGGTGGTTCCATCACAGGATGTCCCAGAACAGTCCTCTGTTGCTCTGGACCAGCAATTGCATCCTGAGACTGTGGGGTGTGCCGGCCACTGTCGTCCTCAAACTCTTCTTCTTCTCCACTGCTGTGGACTAACATAGTTGCATCAGATAGAGACTTTTTGTGTCCATAGCATACGTCCTCCTTTATGACTCCAACCTCAGTGTTGGTCCTCTCCAGGAAGACATTGAGGTCAGAGCCAGAGGCTGCAGGGGCAATGGGAGGGACAATTGCAGGAGCCTCAGCAGCAGAGAGGGAAACAGCTCTCTCCTTCAGCCTCATGTTATCCAAGCCGTAGGCTAGGCCAGCAATCTCTATAGAGTTTCGTTTCTGCATGTGAGTGTGACGGGTGGTGATGAGCGGCTCGCTCACTTCTTGTAGTGAGTGAGCCACTGGCAAGCTGTCCTCTTGGAAGGTCTGCACCGAATGGTGCACTCGTCGAGTTATTAAATCTGGGTTGCTGCTACTGACATAGAGGTGGCGGGAGAGGTCTGGGGTGCTGTTGGCCGGCCGGGGATGAGAGTAAGGATACGGAGGAGGTGGCCGATACACCTGAGTCCTCATGATGTTAGGGGCAGGGTATTCCTGGGCCTGCTGCAGCTGCACATTTGTAAGTTCAGGCACACTGACGGCACCCACAACGGGCCGTCTCTCAGTGGGATAGGGATAGGGTGAGGGGCTGTGGAAGCTATAGTTGAGATGATACTGAGCCGCACCATGCTCACGGATCTCAGGCTGGCTGTAGACCAGAGGATCAGGTCGGCTGTAGGCATAGGAGTTCCCAATGTTGAGGTTCCTCATGGAGTGGCTCTGGCGTTCTGCTGCAGGCATCATGCCACGGTTCTTCTGACGCATAACTGTCTCATAGTCAGGCGTAGCACGGTAGGAAGGCGGAATAAGGACACTGTGACGATGAGAGGGCACGTAATCAGGCCGCATGACATCACTGCCTGTGATGCTGGGGTTGGAGGACATAGGAGACGGCTGCAGGTAGTGTTGTGGGTTGTTGAGGGAGCTGGTGCTGTGAGCGCTGTAAACACTGCCATTCCTTATCCTTCCATTGTACTCATGAGGGGAACGATCCAAACTGGTCTGAGAATGGTAGTAGTACCCATTCTGATTGTTCTTGTAAAGGTTATCTGTAAGACAGAAAAAGGAAGAATAACCTGTCAGGTTTACAACTTTCAAGGAAGCAGAAATCCCCAAACAAGCACAAGTTACTTGTATTAGAGATATATTCTAACAGTGAGAGTTTTGGCTTACCTTGAGAAGACGTATAAGGCTCAGTGTAGTGGCCATTGTAGTGTAGCTGGGGTGGTGGCATCATGTAGGCCTGAGGCTTGGGCTACAGAGAAAGCAACAAGACGACTGTTCAAGTTCTGAGCTCAGTATACTGGCGCTGTTAATCTTTTTTTGTCTTTTTTCCTTTACATATACATACTTAATTTAAAACTCCAATTGCTGTTGAACAAACCTATATAAAGTTTTTTTTCTTCAGTAAAGAGACTTTTTTGAAGAAACAGTTTAGTTCCAACAGTGACAACACAATTAAAGCCAAATCACATGAACGTAACTTTTAGAGCAGCCGTTTCCATGGCAAGGTCCAGAAAAGCAAAGCAGTCTAGGCAGTGAATCACTTAGATCATGCCTACCAGAGAAATTCTTGTGGAGGAGCGCTGTCTGACGGGGTTCACGGGGGCAGGTTGAGATTGGCTGTCAAAAAAAGTGAGAGTGAAAAAACACATTGCAGACCATCAACTGTAACCCTCTGTGATAGCTGAGGGAACAGCAGGGTTTCCAAAAACAACATAGGAACAGTGCAAGGATATACCAGCATTCACATGAAAACAGACATCTTTACAGAGAGGATTATAGAAAACATGAAACAGAAAGACAAATAGTAATTGGTGGAATAAAATCATGTTTGTTAGGGCAGGTTTTCTTCAAGGCCATTACTTGTAAAAACACTACTCTCTTAAAATAGTGCATGAGTTTCTCTGTATAAGAATATGATTTAATAGTGCAGCAGACATTTACAGATTTGCATGACAAATAGAGGGGATGAAATGTGTACAAATGTTTCTGGCAGCTGCACTCCTGGGAGGCCTCTAAGTGGAAAGCATTGGTGACTGCTGAAGCAGTCTTGCTCACCCCTTGTTAGAAGGCAGAGAGGGACGTGAGAGCATTGGAAAGCGAGGAAATGATAGAGTGAGAATGGACTTCTGGGAGCCCTCAGAAGGCGGGGCATCAGATTCCTCTCTGGAGACAGGAAAGGGACAGGGATGAAGACACCAAGAGTGACGCCCATACACACACACACACACACACACACACACACACACACACACACACACACACACACACACACACACACACACACACAACCTGACTAATGGGATTGACTGGAATCCGC
The DNA here is from genome assembly GCA_037577275.1 of Bryconaethiops microstoma. Classification (NCBI taxonomy): domain Eukaryota; kingdom Metazoa; phylum Chordata; class Actinopteri; order Characiformes; family Alestidae; genus Bryconaethiops; species Bryconaethiops microstoma. Next base: position 30,237,049 of record JBBJLS010000001.1, read on the forward strand.
ACTTACAGACTACTCTTGTTAATCTTATAAAACTTGTGCCGCGCCAGGCACATTCTGCACACATATTTGGAAGTCTCCATGTCCTCCTAAAAGAGACGAAAAACACGTTAACCAAAACAATCAAGAGTCACAAAACTCTATGACAAAGTCTTATTGTACTGAGCTGACAACAGTGGTTTAAAGAGCTATACATTTTAGGAACCGCATATTTTAAATGCACATGTAGACACTATATGCAAGCAAACACATATACTTAATAAAAAATAGGAGTGCATAGCTGGAACTGTGGGCTTTGAGCTATTTTGATCAAAGAAAAAAACATCTGAAATGTCTGGGATAATGAATGGAAGTGCCACAGCCATTACAGAACTTACAGTCTGAAACTGAATGGTGTCTTCTTTGTTGGCCAGCTCCAAGGCAAAGAAGGACTTATTGTGAGTCATGTTATTAATGTCATTCCATCTTCATAGAGAAAAACACAGACATTCAACAGCCATGTTTACATGAATGCACCCAAATTCATCCAGAGAAAATATAAATATGCAGTTGGCAACTAAATTATCTAGTTTGTGTAAAATACACATATGTACCGAAACAAAAGAGGTGGTCGGCCACTTTTGTGCTTGACAAATATTCCATCCAGACAAGATCCAATGAATATATCTGCACCCTGGTTATCCTGCAATGAAGTAAATGCAAAACATTGGAAAATATTCTTAGTCATTGAATACGTTCGCATCTACCAAAACTGTTTCCGGTTTATTGGAGCATGCAGCATGACAAAAGTATAAATAAGTGTTTTGTAATGTCCCAATCTTATGTTTATGGTTAAAACTTAATATGTTAATGCAACATTATACAGTGATATGATACAGTACCACAACTTGTATTTTTACATCCCTCACCACAACCTAACAATTACAATATGTATTCATAAATAAGGACCACAATACATGTCAACTTTAATAGCTGTAAAATTAAATATTATTCTTTCTTGTTTGAAGTTTAACCAGCAGAACAAAGCATCTGTTCACCTTTGCTTGAAAGCTCTCCTGACCATAACCCTCCATCTTCTCCACTTCTTGCATGTACAGCATCTCGGCTTCTGGGACTGGTAGGCCTCTGTGGGAGCGAGTGGGATAGGATGTTTAACAAAGACACCAACATCACAGTTGACAATCCATTGCTCATTAAACCTGGATCATCTTCGTAATCTACCCAGCTTTCTATCATTCATGCTGAACAATGCAATGAAACCATCTGAAGAATTATACAGTCAAACGCAGACCACAGAAGAGATAGAAAATGGGCAAAAAAGCAATAAGATCAAAAACAGGAACTCTGATCGAGTTGGCTTGCTTTTCATCTGTTTGGCTGTAAATCAACATCTTACACTCAACAGATGGTCCTGAAGTGCAACTGTTAACAGGTGCCAGATGACGGCATTATAAAGCCTCTTTAGAGAAGCAAGGGGAAAAGAATGTCCTGTCTGCCTTTATCTCAGAGCAAAAGGCAAACAAACTTGATTTTAACTTCAAAAAACATGCAGGGTTTTGATAATGTCCTCACCGGTAGCTTTGATACAGCAGGGCAACTTTTTGAGTGGCTTCTTCAACAACCCGCTCATCTTGAATCCATTCCTAGAGGGAAGAAGGGAGTTAGAAAGACTTACAGGACATCTATAAGCTACTGACCACTGAATAAAACTCAATACATTAGAGCATACACTGGGAAGAAAAAAAAAAAAAAACAAAAAAAAAAAAACACGACTGTACCAGTAATATACTTACAATTGGGAAAAGCACAAATTTCTGAAGAAACTCCTGTGAGTCATAGCGGTTGAAGTCTCCAAAGTCAGCTAGAGCCAGAAAGAAAAGAAAAAAACTTAATCACAAGTCTTTTTGTTTATGTTTCAAGGTGTTAGACTACATTTATCATAATTTATAGAAACGGTAAACCAGCATTTTTGCAAAACGGTCCAAAAAGGAGATTTTTTAGAATGGTCAGTGAAATATTGGGCTGTGGAAGGAACCGGATTTAGCTTTTGTGACTACAGTGGTCCAACATAAACAGCAATTCCAGTCATCCTGTGAGAAATCTGCTCAAGGTATGCTGACAATCCAAAGTAGCACAGCTATAAGCTCCCATGCACAGCATTGCTAACGCATAAAAATAGCCTGTGTTAAACACCTGATCTATCTGACCCAAATCACACCAATGCAAGGGACACTCTGACTGTGCAAATAGTGGGCAATGTGTAAGAGCGACATTGTAACAGAAGAATTCTGTCCCCCTGTGTGAGATGTACAGGGGCAGCCATTTAGACCTGGCTGTAACAGTGAGTGATGTCAGTTCTTCTGCTATGTTTACACCAAGCCAGTTACTTGTGCTGCCAGATATATCTTTGCCAGTAGTGTTTGAGATTCTTCTCCTGGGCAAAAACTGGAGCCGGAAATGTCAAGCCTGCAAGCCCAGCTAGCTCTGCGGACCTTCAACTCTTCCAGTTTGATTACTTTATTAATCAGTGTCCTAACAAACATCTGCTCACTTGAGAGGCAGTTTACAGAACGGTATAATATTATCTGACCAAATTCATCCGTGCATCAACAATCTGATAAAAGCTGGAAAACCTATGGTCAGTATACCTTGTACAGCCAAGCCAGCCAAACGGATTGCCTGTTCGATTGAGCACGGAATCCTACCCTCCAGAATATCTTTCTTCAGCTGGAGGTAATACTGGTATCTGTTGGAGAGGGGTTGTATGTCAATAACAGTAAACAATTATTAAATGGTTAATTTAAAGTCTGTTTATTAGTTTAAAGGTAAAAGAAACATGTACTATGATGATGGCTTTCATCGGTTGTAGCACAGTATTTACCTAGTTATTTCTTGTTGTAACTGGGAAACACTGGGCACATAGAACACAACTCCAAAGTATACAGTGGGCTCCAGTCCATACTTATCCAGCTGTTTCTTCAGTGGCTTCTCTAAATCAATCCATCTCTGCTGGTTTTGTTTGTTGAAGTACCAGAGGCTGAAATAAGTTATCTGCAAAACGATCAGAACGTCAGTAAGGCTCACAGGGTAAAGGAAGATACTGAACTATTGTTTTGGAAATGGCCGAGCAAAGAATTTGTAGCAAGGAATCACTCTGGGCATAAACGTTATTTATGACGTCTTTGTACTCAGAAAACATTCCACAGTAATTCATTTATTGGAAAACATTCAACAGTAATTCACTTGCTTCTATCACAGAACGCCTGTCTACTGTGTAACAGTCAGATTCATATGGAATGAAGAGTAAGGAAACTGATGTGTATGACTTCTGGCTACAACCTCATCTTCTCAAACTGCGGGCCATGCAGCACTGCGGACTGCCAGAGACGAGAGCCAGTCATGAGTCTATGTGGTTGGCATGTTGCTTAGAGACGAACCCTGCCACCCTCACAAAAAACAAATGCCTTCTCAGTGACCCTCGGCCACAGACAGCACAGCAAAACTCCCCTTGGCGTTCTTACCACATGCAACATTCAAAAGCAAATACTTGCATGTTGTGGAGATTTTGCCAAAATTTGCCAAAACACAGCACCACCCTGTTTAGTCTAGCGGCACTCTGAATTAAGTACAATACAATGAATAGTTACGAGAAAATGTCAACATTCTAATCAGAAGCCAGAAATCAATTAACAATTAACAATTGATTTAAAAAAGCAACTTGGAAATCAAAATAAACTTGCAACTTTCTGACCAAAACAATATGAATGATATGTGTTCTGCATTATTACTGTCCAACCCCTACATACTTCAATACATGCAGCTAAACAGCAGCTAGTAGCAAAGTGCAAAAATGTGTGCATACATTAAATGGCTGTATTAGACTATGTTGTAAACGGATGTCTATGCTTTTACTATAATAACAGTATTAACAAGTAAAAAACATCTCTAACCAATATTAGCAGAAAACAATACATACCTCTCGTAACTCAAGTCTCTGAGCAACTGCGTCCAGACATTCTTGGCCTGTGCTCTCCACCGAAAGTGTAAACTCAACAAATTCACCATTAAGCAGCTGTATGCGTGTGACCAGACAGCTCTTGCTGGAGACAGTATATCTTCGTGTCCTCTTAAGTTTTAATCCAAAAGGCAAGGGCATGTTTCACCAGTAACGTGTACCTCTGTGGTCAGAATGGTATAGTCAGCTTCACTTTAATATTAAGCCATTGGCAGCGGAGAGTGTGCCAATCTCCATAAGGCAATTACAATCACTGGAGAGGAAAAAAAAAGCAGTTGGAGCAAAATAGATTAGGAAGCATTCTTATGGATTTGAGTTTGGAAGCACAGTCTCCATCAGCAGTGCAGTGACTGAATGTTTGAACTAAGGACTGAACTCACATAGTTCTGATGGGCTGAGCGTATCCTTGAGCCATTTCAGTACAACTTTAACTCTTAACTAGACAACTAACATTTGCCTGAACAGCATCACTGTAACTGTTACAATGACAGCTTTAAGAAAAGAAATATGTTAGTTCTGGTTTTAAGGCATCACCACACCCTACTCTTACAAAAAAAGACTGACAGTTATTTCCACAGGAATTGTCTTACAAATTTGGAAAATAACTTCATATACACAAGCAAGCATTTATATACTAAAAATATTGAAGTTTGCAAATAGTCATCTGTTAATACAGAATAATTGGAGAATAATTACGGATTACTAAAATAAGATAAGAAAGAACTTTATTTATCCCAAGGAAAATTCTCGTGTCATTAGCACGCTCAGTGCAACACGAAATAATACAGATAATAAAACAGTAAACACTGAACAATAGTGCAAGTCAATGACAAGAACATTAGTGTCACATTTGTTACCTCAACACTAACAGTATGCATCGCTACAGAAATCCAAGAGTATCTTTAGAGATATTCTTGTAAAAATGTTATCTACAATTGTAACAGAAAAGTAAAACCGTAAAAGTCAGCTTGGTTTTCAGGTTCATATAGGACATACAGAGCATGAAATGCTGCACGTGCAGAGATTTATTATTGTGACAATAACTGCTGACGTAGAGCACGATCACAACAAACCCTGGACATGGAGCAGACAGTCACAAAACAAATACTTGCCTTTGGCAGGGACTGCAAACAGAATGGGTGTTTAAGAAATTAGTCAGAGGCAGAAACAATGTCAGGGATCACGAGAGCCCAGAGGTATTTGCAGCATTTACAGTATGTTATCTGCCATTCTAACTCCCTTATACACTCATACTTAACTCAAACTCCAGTTTTAGATCCCAAACAGTATAGACCTATTTTAATAACTGAAACTGTTGTATATTACTGATATCATGCTTATAACACATTTACAACATACTTGTCAACAAGTGGCTGTCCAGGGCAACTCAATATAACGGGAACAGCAACAAGTGATCAAAGAAAACAAACTTTTTACACAGTCTACAGCTTTAAACGTTCCCTTTGCGAGTAAATAAGTTGTTGGACTTAAAGATAGCTTGCATGTTTGGGAAACAACTTATTTAGCCAGGTTAATTCCAGCCAAAGCTAACTCCGAGCTAGCCACCACAACATTAAACGTTAAAAAAAATATGAGTGCTGCGGTTGCCTAGCGACGTTTTTCAGCGCGGACACTCACCACAGACACGTTCTGCCGTTGATAAACATTTAATTTACAGTCTGAGCCAGGTTTTAAAGCCACTGAGAAGCTGAGAATGGAGTCCGAAGCTGTCTAAACTTGGAGAGAGATCACACATGTTAGACTCCCAGGTCACACTGGCTGCTGCTTCCATACTTCATTTCCGGCTGGAGTTCGAAGACCTGCTTTGAGGATATTCCTCCGCGGATCTATTTTCACAGCGTTAAAGTGAATTAAATGTCTCACGTTTCGAATTAAATGCTATATAATATGTTTATGTCAAATGTATATCAATACATACATTTCAAAAATGTAAACGCGCAATTGTGAGTTACTTCTAAGGCTTTAATGAAGCGTTGTGTTACATCAGACAGCTGGAATGCCGCGCAAGGAGACAGGAGGCGAGGAGAAGTTCGGCTCAGTTTGGTGAAGAAGTTCAGCAGTGCGTTGGGAACGGATTCAAAATAAAGTAAAGTAAAGAAAAGGGAAGGAAAGTGTCCCTTATAGTCATGAGTGAACACACCACAGCACGAACTTCTTTCTTTGTATTTAACCCATCTACCAAGTGAAGCAGTGGCCGCCAGCGAAGCAGCACCTGGTGTGTGGGAACAGTACCCTACTCAAAAGGTATACTATATGGACAAAAGTATTGGGGCAGACCTGTTCTTAAGAGTTTGGGTAAGGCCCATTACGTCCAATTAATAATCTTAATGCTTTGGCATACCAAGACATTTTGGACAACGCCATGCTTCCAACTTTGTGGACACAGTTTGGGGAAGAACCCTTTCTGTTTCAGCATGACTGTCCCGGTGCACGAAGCAAGGTCCATAAAGACATGGCTGGATGAGTTCGGTGTGGAAGAACTTGATTAGCCCGCACAGAGCCCTGACCTCAACCCCATCCAAGACAGAGATTGTGAGCCAGGCCTTCTCGTCCAACATCAGTGCCTGACCTCATAAACACTCTATAGAATGAATGGGCACACATTCCCACAGAAAATCTTGTGGAAAGTCTTCCAAGAAGAGTGGAAGCTGTTATAGCTGCAAAGGGCGACCAACTCCATATAAAGGTTTATGTATTTGAATGCAATATCATCAAAGTCCCTGTTGGTGTAATGGTCAGGCATCCCAATACTTTTGTCCATATAGTATACCTCAGTGGTGCCACTGGCAGTCCTGGGATTTGAACCCATGACCTTCCTATTGCAAGGCAAGTTCCTAACCACCAGACCACCAGCTGCCCAAACCAAATAACCAATGCGCTGGCCAGCAATCAAACCTGGGACAAGCTGGCGAATGAGTGGCCAACTTCAGCCTCGTGTCATATTCTTACAGTAAAATACATAAATCTTTACAGCAATTTTCTCAGGATTCACCCTGAATAATCTTTTTTTTTAGTTTGTGTACAGTAAATAACATTTTTCATTGTAAGTGTTTTTAATTATTGCGTAGTTTAAATTTACACCTCTACTGTTTTAATCTGTAACGTAGGCTAACGCCATCTGAAGCATGCAAATAACTCATGGTAACACAGCAAGACCCATTTTGGTTAATGCCATTGCACTTCCATGCCATCTTGGAAAATATATCCTTTCAAATATCTTTGTATTTTAATTGAGTTTTAATAGATGTTACTGCCCTCCAAGTCTCATTGTGCAATAGTTCGGTGACAAATCAAATATACACAAATTTTCACTTATCTCTGATGTCAACTGGCTAATCTGTCATTTCGTGTCTAGATTCTACTTTACCTTTGAACTGGAACTATGAGGCTAATATTGCCAACAAACACTTTTGCAACACCAGTGACTTAACTGAAAAATGTAACAAAACATGGTTTGGTAGTTAACTGTGTGTTCTTGATTGTAAATGACCAGAGAGAAGAGTGATGTCTCTGTCCCAGAGGATCACCCAAAAGACTCACATGTTGGCTTTGGCTATAAGTCAAGTCAAGTCCAGTAGGGGTTTACTGTCATTTTAACCAGTGCACAGTGAAATAAAACAACATTTCTCTAGGACCATAGTGCAACACAAAGAAAGAAACAAACACCACCAGATGATATAAGTGCTGGCAAGACTAAAGAGAGAGTGCAAAAAACACGAGCAACAGTACAATAATAAACAGCCCAAGACAACGTACAGCGCAGTCGACAAGAGCAGTATCAGTGCTAGGGTGAGTGAAAACAGTGTTACACTGTATTTTAGCAACAGAGTTGTTGTGTGCAAAAATGGCAAAAGAAGTTTGTGGTAGACCGCAATAAGTAATTGTGCAAAAAGTAGCAGGTAAAAGCAACCAGATTAGAAAAACATGTACTTTATATAAATAATGAAGGGTTTTTAGAGTGGCTTTTGGGTAGCAAGTTTATAGCAGAACAGTTTAGTATGTGTGCAGTGTGTTTGGGAGAAAGGAAGCAGTTCAGTTCATAGATTGTGTGTGTGTGTGTGTGATGTACAGTTAGTAATTCAGTTCTGATTTGTGAGTGTGATGGCCTTGGGTAAGAAATTGTTCCCCATCCTGGTAATGAAGGCCTAGATGCCACAGAACTCAGTGCCAGATGGGAGGAGGGAAAAGAGTGTGTGTGTGTGTGTGTGTGTGTGTGTGTGTGTGTGTGTGTGTGTGTGTGGTGTGTGTTTGGGTGTGTGGGGGTGGGGTAATGTGTTGGCACCTATTAATATCTGTAACTGCTTACTTTAAGCTTATTTCTATCCTGCTGGTGGTTTTAATGTAAACGTGTGTATTTTATCATGTATTAGCCAGTTAATATTATTTATACTCCAAGGTATATTTACCAAAAAAAAGTGCCCCAAAGTAGGATAATATCAGCCTGTGTTCACTGAACTGTCCTAGAAAAGTACTTTGGACATCATATACTAGTATGAACTGATGAAAAGCTATGCATCAAGCAGAGCTGAGCACACAGGAAAAGCATTGATGTCTTGCCTTAGTTACAAATGTAATGTGCGTCCAATCTGGAAACACAAGTAGATGCTGCTACCCATTGAGTTTCTGGTTTGTTGAAAACACCTACTTCTAGCTAAAACCCAAAATTTCTAACATTGGCCAAAGTGGTCTTGCGAGCAAAAAGCTCATCACTAACACAAGGTGTTCATTCCTGGTCCTGGTAATCTGCATTTATTCAAAGTTTTGTTCCGGCATTGCCAGCTCAAATATGCCAATAGTCGATGTTGATTCACTGAATCTGGATGGAATAAAGTAAAAAAAAATCTTGTTCATTTAGATACATTAATTTTTACCTAATAAACTTCTAAGACATATTGGTGCACTCATTTATATAGTGAGCTGTCATATGACTTGATTTTTTGCCCCTCCCCAGATCAACATTTCTTTAAATAAAAGGTGCTTAATAGTTTAACACTATTTATCTAGGTTTGCAGGTTCTGTCAGCTCTGCAAGTTAAGTCAGTTTTCTAAAGCACATTCAAATAGCATTTCATCCAGCTGATGGAACCAGACATTTATTGGAAATGGACTCAGGACCAAAAAACAGTGATTGACAAGGCATCAAAATTTGAAGCAGCTCTCAGGGGTGATATGCGAGCTGGTAGCCCAAACCATAGTGGAAAGTATGGCAATTACACCACCGTGGATTTGGAAGTTTTGGACATTCAGCTTGTGCAGGTAAGATAACATTTAAAGCATTACTTTTATTTTCAGATTTGATATTAAGCCATTTTAGTGAAGTAGGTATAAGTGTCAACATGGAGAAAGAGGAGCACACAGGGCTGATCATAAACAAAGTAGTGACAGATCTGCATCCACAGGTTCAGATCCAGTAGCTTGCATGGAGTCCTGCATAGAAACCTGAAACTAAATGCACAACTTTGGGATGAATTGGACTGTCTATTGTGAGAAATTCCCTTCCCGTGCTTGTTTGCATTTATTCAAATGTTAATGTGTGTTTTTGCCATCAGAAAACATGAAAACACTGCTAAGATAAATACCTTTACTGAAAAGTGCCTTTTGCACAGTGTTGTTAATGCAAAGAGGATCTTTTCTAGAAGGCAATAAAAAACACTTTAATTTTCTTTAATCTATTTTTTGCGAAGTCTCTGTTTTTGCTGAGACCTTGACAAATCTAGGAAAGAAAAATGACTTACACGTTCCTTTACTTGTAGTGTCCCTAAAATCCCTGGCTTGGCTCAATCAGTACTTCTTTGGATTAAACCAAGCGTACTGATAATGAAAATGTAACGGAGATAAATGACTTTATGAATAAGTGTCTTTGGCCCAGTGTTGTAAATGCTGAGAGGACCCTTGTGGTTTTGCCTTTTTGTGGCTTTGGCACCACCTGGTGGTTCTGTAAGGATTAAACACATAACACATTAAACAGCATCCATCAAAATGGAATAGCTGCAGTGAGGGGGAAGGTTAAGATAAGATAAAAAAGAATTTTATTTATCCCGAGGCAAATTCTTCACTGCATGCTCAGTGCAACAAGAAAGTATAAAAGATAATAAGATAGAAATAGAAAAAACCAAAAATAATATAAAAATATAGACAGTAAACAGTAGTTTACAATAGGATGGTTTATTATCAATGCAAAACATTCCAGATAAAAAGAACATCACTGTTTGTTTTACACTGAGATTTAACACTATTTTATCATCATTATTATTATTATTATTATTATTATTATTATTATTATTATTATTATTATTATTATACAGGTATAAACCTTATTTTGTAACTAATGCAGAAGTTACAAAATAACTTCCGCATTCATGATGAAACTGAGATCTGAGAAGATCAAGCCAGAAATTTCACCAGAAACAGCCACACTGATAGAATGAACATCCATCCACTCTAGAGGAAGCTGATGCTACTATAACAAGAAAAACGTCCTGATGAAACCGAGAAACCCCAGAGCTCTGATCACCCTCCTTGTGAAAGAGTTACAGTTAAACATTATCTTTAACGTCATTGGGGATTTCGTGGATGAGGTGTCCAAGATGGTCTGCCGCATAATTAGGAATGAGACTTCAGAGACTGCCAAGACATCTGAGGCAACTAAAAGCGCCAAGACATGTTCATCTGTCCCTGATGTAACATATGCAGATACAAAAGTGTAATAAAGATTAACACAGATGAGAGAAGTCAAACTATGGATATGTTAACCTGGCATATTGTAGTCCAATAATGCCTCTTCATCCTGATAATGAAGTATTTATTATTATAATTTGTTTGACATTCCTAATGTGCAACAGTTTTAAGACCTTTTTCTGCGTTGCGTGTTGGAGTCTGAGCTGGAAAAATGTGTGTTTGTTGCAGCCTCAGGAGTTGAGTGCTCTGCTATTTGAATTAAAGGGCACCTTTAAAGAAGACTTCAAGTTGGCTGTTTTGGTTGATCCAGCACTGTACGCAAACTGAAAAACAGAACTGAGCCCACAACTCTCCCACAAGACCTGCCTCCGTTCCAACAAGTCATCATTTTAGTACTCATCTCTTAAACCTCAGTGCAGGACTGTATTACCTACTTTAAGCATTTCCAAAAGGTTCGAAATGACTTCTAGTGATGGCACATTAGAGGCTATCAGATGTTTTCTGAAGCATTAATGTTAAAAATACAGCTACATGTGTATCGAAGATTATCCTGTGGTGGGCTGGCACCCTGCCAGTGTCTCTGCCTCACACCCATTGACCCCAGGATAGGCCCTGGCTACCTGCAACCCAAGTGTGGATTATCGGTTGCAGAAAATGAGAGAGAGTGAACGAGTGTATTGAAGATTAAGATCACTCACACAGAAAAGAGTAGAGAAATGAAACTATGGATATCATATACGGATGTATGTGTTTATCTCATGCCCAAGATTTTGTTTGATGTTTCTAATGTAAAACTTTCTGCATAAGCCTCCTATCCACCCTTAGATGAGTCATCAAACTCAAAGGTTCCAACTAAATCTATGGCTGTCTTTGATTCAGTGAGAAAGTCCTTCTTCTCAAGGGTTTTTGCAGCTTTGTCCAAGGCCTTTTGTTATCACACCGGGTGCTGATTCAAACAGGACATATAATTATTTAAAACAATACAATTAAAAAGTAAAGTAAAGGAAAGCCTGTTTTTAGTGTATAGTCACAAGGGTGAGCCAGAACATCTTATGGTTTCACTTTTATCAGTCAGATACATCTTCTCAATATCACTTTTAAAAACAATAATATTCTTAAATTATTTAAATGGTGCCAATGTAGATAAGGAAATTATCTTATTTAAAAGGATGCAAACCACACCCGCTAAACAGCATTACTTATTCCTGCAACTAGAATGCTGTGTTAAAATCAAGCTTTTGTAGTAAAATATGAATGAAATTTACCAAGTTGTTCCCCTGAGCTGTAGGTTGTTTAATGGTGTGTCTATCTAAAGATAAACTTTGCATCCAAAATAGATTTTTAAATATGACATTTAGAGGACCTCTTTTACTCCAGCAATATTATATGGAAGAAATCACCTTACATACTTCTTTGTTTATGCTTTCAAATGCATACTGTTTGTACATACATAAACAAGTGCAAAACCAAAGCACATGTGTAAATTTGAGGTGGTTTTTACCTTTGAAAGGATATTAAATAACAACAAAAAACATTCTATTATTTGTTTCCTATTGCTGTAATCCTACCAGAACCAGGACTGCTACAATTTGCTGGTTGTCTTAATACTATAGCTATCACACAGACAACAAGCTGCTCGATTGTAACCAATAAGCTTGCTTTTTCATAAGCTACATAGAAACAGAAGAAGCTGCAGGAACGTAACAACTTTAACACTGATATCAGTAAAGTAAAAAACTACACTCAGCTGTACTGTGCTGTTTTGCAAGTTTTGCATATTTTTAAAGCTCACAGCAAGCCATACTTTGCCCTCAAGAACATCAATAAGTCTGCACCACCTTAATGCACAGATGAAAGCAATTTGAGAGTTTTTTGGATGCACATACAAAGGATTTCGTTAATTATTGACTTCCAATGTTTAGTCCTCCAGCACTAAACTGCAGAACATATTTTGACACCAAATATGTCTTGGCTGATGGACTACATCTGGGATAAGCGTAAAATTGTGAACATTTCATTTTTCAATCAATCATCCTTTTACGTGCCTTGCCAACTAGTCCCGGTTATTGAACCCACGGCCATCAGGTTGCTGGCTGATTTCTCTAACCTCTAAATTGCCAAACAATTCAGTTATAGGTTTCTCTTACATCTATACACAGATTCTGCATGAGTGTTATTGATCTGTTCAAAAAATAAAAAGACTGTTTTTCTTCATAACTGAAGATATTCTTTGGTCAGTTACCATTATGACCGTCCAAGCCATATTTCCCTGCTTTTACTGAGCAGCTGCATTTTAACACACGTATTATTTAGGATCTGTCTCCAACTGGTTTATTCCAATTTGTGAGTTCCAAGATGGCCTGCATTCCTGGAACTGATACTTTGTTGGCCCTCAGAATCTCCAGATGAGAATGCCAAGGACGATCAATTCTAAACTTGTTAGCTCTCTTGTGCAAGAACAACACAACTGAAGAGAGCCAACTGAGATGTATAACATTGTTTAAATCCAACACCTTAGAGAACAGTAGCAAAAATAACTGCGTCCTTGTTCAAATACTTTTATGAGATGCTTAGTAGAAACAAGAAGCTGTAAAACAAATAGAATACTCTCCAGTAAACAAGAAATTAACATTTCCCTTGTAAACTTTTCCTATGTAAATCAGGGCTGTTTTGCAACAACACTTTTACTTACCTACTCAAATAAACTAAAATCCACTATTAGATCAAAAACACACTTTCTATTTTTTCAGTATCTAAAATATGCACCAAAATACAATTCAAAACTCATCATCGCTAAGTTTTACTGCTGAATCTTGTTCAGTAAACTCTTGTGGTCCATGTGTCTCAGACACAGTCAGAGACTCTGCCATGTTTCTTCCAAGTTCATCAATCTGTTCCACCAGCTCATCAGTTACTCTACAGTTTTGAAGGTGTCCTTCCTTGCTCATTCCATAGTTGTCCAGACTTGAGGATACTGCATTTTTCTCTTCATAATCGAACTCTAAATCCATATTGTCTTTTTCGCCTTCTTGTCTTGCCTTCTTGTCTTCTTTTGATTCAGCCCTCACAGAGACACAGCTTACTGGGCTTACTGTCGGGGGATGTACTGAAGACGTAACTCCATGTTCCTTTGTATCCTTATCGAGGGTTGTGCGGGGGAGGAGACTCGGATCATCTGTAGTCAATAACGTCAGCTCTTCTGTATCCTTATCAAGGGGTGTGTAGGGGAGGAGACTGGTATCGTCTGTAGTCATTAATGTCAGATCGTGCCTGAGGCTTGAATACTTGTGTCTAGGCAACAAGGGACTGCCTGGGTTCTTCTTCCCAAGAGCCATGACAGGAGCAGCAGGGGGACTTTGCAGATCATTCTGCAGAACATCCAGAAGGTGGCGCATTTTAACCTTATAATAAACAAACAGGAAAAAAAGTTACGTATCAAGTAACTGAATGATGACATTAAAGGCTGTTGTATAAAGACCACAGGCTTTTATTTGGCTTATGGAAAAAACTTTGTAATTAGTGTAAATATTGATTTATTCTTTTGAAATAAGATTACAAACATTAAAAAGTGTACATACCATTTGAGCTATTGATGATCTGTTTGAAAGTAGATTACAGTCAATACTGCACAAGTAGAATATTATCTCAGCAATACTCACCTCATCTAATCGGTGTTTGTTCATATCAATATGACGCTCAAATACACGCCCCAGTACCCTGAAACAAGAAATCAGTTCACAAATTTTAAAATATTCATTGAACCAGCTAGAGAAAAAACGAAACCAGTTGGTTTGAAAGGCTAACAAAAGTGTACACAAAACCTGTCAGAGAAGATCCCTCGTGCTATGATCTCATTTGTTACATCAGTAATAAACTCCAGGTACATTAGTTCTTTCTCCCTAATGACAAAAACAACAGAAATGGAAATAATGTAAATCACAGAAAAACATGTATTTAACAATACATTTTAAACAATTGCATTGCTGTAAAATGTATTGTTAAAGCACCATTTCCATTAAAAGGTAAAGAAGTAAGAGTGAAATTAAGATACTACTCCAGTTATAGCCTATAGATATTTCTGATACATTTCAGAGGCAGCACAGTCCTGAAAGAGCTTAAGCCATATACACAGCCGTATATGAGATGATCTTACTCTGCAGTTACTTTTCTCATTGTTGGGGACCTCATTCCTTCTGGCGATACCCTGCAATACAATACAATTTAAATGTTTAATTTACTCTGTAAGTAACATGACCTGTTCATTCTACAGTATACCGGTAGTATGTACAGGAATTAGCATTTTTACCTTGAAGAAGTAAGAAGAAAATCACTGTCTCTGAATTTACTTGCTGTGCTGTAATTTCCAAATGCATTTGATTCTTCATCAGACCACTCATGTTCAAGACTGTATGGCTGTTAAAAGAAAAGAAGGTAAATTCAGCAACTTTTTTATTAACACGTTGTTATATTGTATCAGCAGGTTCATCAGTATTGTCAGGATAATGCACAACAACAACAGCCCGACAAATTACCTGGGGTGAGTCCTGTCCTTCTGAAGATTCTCGCTTGCTGTGTGTGCTGCAGAGATTAAGGCTAGAATATAACAAGTCTTTCACTGTATTTATTAATAGGACCACTAATGATCATGTGCATGCATCAGTGAAAATAAAACCTTAAAAACGACGTGCATTTTATAGTTTTGTAAACGTAATATGTTTATTACTTGTGGGATTCAAATTAGAATAAGTAAAAATCAGGAAATTGAGGGTAACAAAAAACAAAGACTAGTCCTAATAATGCCAGAACTGATCCCAGTTGTTTATAGCAAAATTACTAAAAAGAATATCCCATTTTAAAAGATCAAATTTATGACATTATTTCCAAAAAGCTGCTCTAAACAGAATAAATTCCATACCTTCCACGGTAGGTGTCTTGATGATGGAATTTAGATGAGATTTTTTCTTCTGTTCCTTTCCTACTGGGAGGTGTGTAATACCGATAGGTAGACAACGTGGACTTGCAATTTGATTTCAGTGTTCTCGGCGTGAACGGCTTTTCTTGAGTGAAGCGATGAGCATGTTTAAGAAGAATGTCACCACTGTAGGTTTTTTGCGTAGGATCCTGAAAGCTTTTAAACTTATTCTGAATGGCAGATGTGGTACATGAAGGAGTGTAGTGGTGCCTGTAACTTAATTCTGACGCAGGTCGACAATTCTGAGAGCTTGTAGTCATTTGTGAAGAATACACAATCTGTTTACAATGGAATGAAGTGTTGAGTCTAGGTGAAGACATAACGGAGCTCCCCAAGTTGAAATGGGACCGCTCTTCACCTTGAACATATGGTCTAGTCTGCACAGGATAGGAGAAACTATTTCAGTCTTGACTTCAGTGTAAAACATAGTAAAACGGAATATTATGACACATTACTCCTCACAAGAATGTGAAAATACAGACATTGTGAATAAATGATCTTACAGTTTTGGATGAGCAAGGGGTCATGGTATTCAGCCTGATGCTCCTCTGTGAAAGAGACTTTACTGATTGAGACCGCTCAGGCATGTCTTTTTTCAGCTGCTCACGCCGTTTTTGGTCAATATCTGTACACATAAGTGTTAGTAAAGGTTATACTGTGGAGTGCATCTTACACTTGTACATAACTGCCATAAAGGAAACAAATAAGTAGGGCTTGTACTTACATTTTACGTTACAACACATACTTTTAGGTACTGAACAGTCCACGGCAGCTAGAAAAAAAGCAGCGAAGCAGAGAAAGAACAAAATAAAAATCATTTAAAGGCAAACGATGGTGATCTGGGTACCTTTGTGAATTAACTGAATTTATCAACAGCAGCAACAACAACAACAACCTAATCAATAACAGCAACAATAATACTACTACTAATACTACTACTACTAATAATAAGATGCTGATGGAGACTTACCTTTTGCTGAGTATATCTTCTTGTAATGGGACATCATGTGGTCGTTCACAATGAGCTGATTCGTCAGATTTCCAGTCGAGCCATGGCGGAATGCTGCAGAAGTAGTATAGCAATTAAGTTATGTATCTGAATACACTCCACAAATCCCAAATAAATTACACATCTACATCTTTTCTGTCAAGCTGACCCGAATGTAGCCGAACTGACCACAACAATAAGAAACAATTACCTCATATTTTCAATAGATTTCCATTTTCTGCAAATTTATAAGCAGTCTGCTAGCCGAAAGAGCGGATTAGATTAAACGCGGTGCTACGCTATCTGGACAAAAGTATTGGGACGCATGACCATTAAACAAACAGGGACTTTAATAACATTGAATTCAAATACATAGACTTTAATAAGGAGTTGCCCCTGCCCCCTCTTTTTGGAAGGCTTTCCACGAGATTTTGGAATGTTTCTGTGGGAATTTGTGCCCATTCATTTTGTAGAGCATTTACGAGGTCAGGCACTGACGTTGGATGCAAAGGCTTGGCTCACAATCTCCGTTTCAGTTTATCCCAACGGTGTTGGATAGAGTTGAAATCAGGGCTCTGTGCGGGCCAGTCAAGTTCTTCCACACCGAACTCATCCAACCATGCCTTTATGGACCTTGCATCGTGCACTTGGGCACAGTCATGCTGGAATAGAAAAGGTTCTTCCCCAAACTGTCCACAAAGTTGAAAGCATGGTGTATTCCGAAACATTAAGACTACCCTTCACTGGAAGCAAGGGCCTAGCCCAAACCCTGGTAAACAGTTGTGCCCCAATACTTTTGTCCGTTTAATGTAGGATTAGATCACAGAGCCTACTCAGCTCCTCTTCACCGTTACGTTACCTCTCTTTGCATCCATGACTGGAAATTCAGCCAAGTATCCCATGCTCAGAATACTACGGCACTACTTTGCCACCATCTACTACAGCAAATATACGCATTACAAAATTATAAGACCTTTACAAAGTTCACTTTAAAATGAAAGCTAAAAAAACACTAAATGGCCAAAACATCGTCGTCGCTAACTGCAGCTACAGCAAGGAAACTTCCTCGTCGCCATGATGGTTGCTAGGAGCCCGTCAATACGTAACGCGTAGAGCTGTACGGGATCACGTAACGTGCTCACGTATATGAATAATTAATCCCAACTACTTCACATCCATTTACGCTACATGGACAAATGTATTGGAACACGACACACACGTTTTCTCAGGGTTTAGGCTAGGCCCCTTACTTCCAGTGAACGGCAATCTTAATGTTTCAGCATACCAAGAGATTGTGGACAACGCCATGCTTCCAACTTTGTGGATACAGAAGAACCTTTTCCATTCCAGCATGACTGTTCCCCAGTGTACAAAGCAAGCTCTATAAAGACATGGTTGGATGAGTTCGGTGTCGAAGAACTTGACTGGCCCACACAAATCCGTGACCTCAACCCCATTTAACACCTTTGGGATAAAGTGGAACGGAGATCCACATAGAAACTCCAAAATCTTGTGGAAAGCCTTCCAAGAAGAGTGAAAGCTGTTATAGCTGTAAAGAACAGGCCAACTCCATGTTGAAGTCTATGTATTTGAGTTCCTGCTGGTGTAACAGTCAGGCGCCCCGATACTTTTGTCCATATATTGTAACTGTCTGCACCACATGTCCAAGAGTTTGTAGATTCATACTCATCCATCATTCCTTATCAGGAGTCTCTCAAACAAACACCTCTCCAACTCATTGCAAAGGTACTGAATGGTGATCTGTCACTCCATCACTGCTCCATAGCCCATTGCTGGGAGCCTTTTCTACAACTATGTGTATTCTACAACTATGTGTATGCAGTTAAATGCCTTTGATATTATGAAAAATCTTACTATGAAAAAATGCACTGTAGACCACAACATTTTAAAGAAAGGCTGTTTCTGACAAACAAACTACTTTGTACACTAAACTCTACTTATTACTGATATACAGAAAATGCCTTGTTATTTGATTTATCACTGGGTGATTGTGGTTCAGTTATGGTGGCAAAGTAAGCCAGAGGGGATACTGCTGTCATTTCACATAGCCACACTTGTTTTTACTTGTAATGAAGACAGAAAGCTATGCAGGGATGCCTGGGATGTTTTTACTTGACAGTCTACATATTTCATGTGTAGAATGACACATGGTCATTAAGTCATTCTGAACAGCTTTACCATTATTAATAGATGTGGAGTCTTAAGAAGTACACAGCACATGTTCATTCATAATTTAATGCAATGCTGGGGGTCTCTAGGAGGTTCCTATAAGCCTGGAACACTGATGTGAAGAATCATTACACACTAATCCCTTTATATTCTGGGTTTCCCTACTGGTCTTAAAATACTGAGACTATTTTTAACATCTGTTTCAAAACATGACATGAAGAAAGGAAGTAAAGGAATTACAAGTAACAGAAAGAAAGACGAAAAGAAAGAAAGATACATTAAGTAACAATTTAAAAAAGCTGATTTGATATAACAGTAATAATAGTAATATGGACAATGATAATAATACACAAAGCAATCCCTTATGAAAAATATAATGAAATCCATATAGTAATTCTAAGACACTATACCACAGTACTACATTACACATAATTACACAAATATTTTAGATTATTATAAGAGAGCAGCAAAAGAATGTCTCACAGTGCCATAATTTGATAGAATATTATAGATGTATTACACAATACTGTGGACATCATATAGTTTCTTGTCCTTTTAAAGGATAGTTGCAGCAGTGTGCTACTGTAATAAGAGATTTTCGTCATTGTTCTCAAACGTATTGTATTCTGAATACATATTATAATAAATAAATCTTGGATCCTCCTAGTGTGGGGATACATATGTTTTTATGAATGTTACATAGCATAAAGCCAAGATGTAAACTGTATATTGTGATAGACAGATTGTAATGATAAAAGACCTAGCAGACAAATATCTTAAGCTAATTTTAAATGGCTAAAAGGACTTTCAGTGAAAATTCAGCACAGAACATCACTTAATGTCTGAATCTGAAAAAAAAAAACCCTCTGTATTGATAGATAGGTTTGGCATTGAGGGTGAGTAATTAATATGCTTGCGTAAGGAGGAAATCACACAGAGTGGTCGTGAACCCCCCTCCTCACGTGTCTGCCGGCATAGACGCGCCTTCTAGTGAAAAGATTTTGGGACCCACCTTACAACCAGTAAGTAAAACGTTTAGAGTGAAACTGTATACCTTTGTTTTCTCTTTGCAATGACAAAAGCTTTGTTTTAATCCATGCAGTTGGTTATTTTTTCCCTTTTATGCATGGTTTTCTTTTCCAGTGGCATTTTGGAAACAAAGGAGGGAGCATGCATATCATTTAATGGGAGGTGCAGCTCTCAAGTCCTAGCACATCTCCAGCAGGGTGTAAAATACAGTGTCTATTTCGTGTTTGTTTCAGTCACTGGTGTGTTATATATGTTATATATGTTGTATGATCTTATATGAAGTGATTGTGCTGAAAGGGACACAAGGTTACAACAAAGCATGCACCTGCAAGCACCCACAGAAGCATCAGAAGCAAAGTGTGCGCATGCGTCAATTTTTAACCCCACCCGTATTCCGACAAGTTTCACCTCCCACAATATCCGATTGGCAAACATGATCCCGGCTTTGTAATCTGATTGGCTAGTAGTTTACACACGCCAGCGGTTTAACCAATCAGGGACCTTTATCGAAATATGGGTGGGATAAAAAAAAATTGAACGCCAAGCTCGTGGTCCAGTGTTAAACCCTTTTATAGCTAATAAAAGCTCTTTTAGCCACAAAACGAGTGGAGAACAGAAGAACGAGAGGCTGCCTGGATAGCAGGATAGGATTTTCTTTTGTAAAAACAAACAAACAAATAAACAAACAAAAACAAGAAAAAATCCCCAATGTAGTTTAGAACGAATTTATATCATAGGCAAAAAATCCGTCTCTGGAGAATCAGAATGAAATTTCCAGTTGATAATCCACGGAAACATGTGAACTGGGAGTTGGAGCAAGGTTAGTTTTTTTCCTTCTACAAGTTTAATTTATGTGTTTTTTATTTACTATGATAAACTGTTGGTTCCAATATGCATTTCAGATGCATATTGACTTGAAATCATAGTTATGTCTATGGTACGGTTACGCCTAAGGCTATAAAATGTACTTTTCTTTTTTGATATCATACCATAACTTCCTGGCTTCATTTTGTACATGCAAATTTTTATTACCCTTTTGGTTTTTTGTTTAGCTGTACTATATTTTTTGCTTAGACATTTGAGCTGCTTGTTGTGGGCTTTTAGATTTAATGGATGCATCAACAGGGTGGATGTGTCTGAAGAAAGGTTTCCCCTCTGTTCTGGTGCTTAAAACACTTTTACATGAACATCAGGAAGTGCTGGTAGTGGGTGTTGGTGGTCCATGCTTGCTGAAGTTGCGTCAAATGAATTTGAAACTGTCATCAGTATGAGAAACTGACCGAAAGTACATAATACGAATTAATATAAAGGTAAATTAAAAACTCGGATTGTCTGTAGGTCCTTACACTAAAATCAGTGCTTTGATATGAGTGTCATGTGTGTCATTGATCCAATATAGAAATATGTTAAATAATTTAATTCTCTGTTGAAAACGTCGGTGTATATTTCTTTTTGCCATTTTTGCCATTAACTCTGACTTTTTTGTTTCAAATTTTTCTGATGCTTCAGGCTTTATTGGAAGCTGGTACTTGGTAAGGTACCATTAAGTGGGATTTAGGAGACGCTTGTTAGCTTGAGTCACTCTCTGCTTGTGTCCAAGTGTCCAAGGTAGTTCCTTAAAGCAAACTGTGATAGTATAGTAATATATGTAAAAAGAACTAGCACGTATAAGGCAATACACAAAATATGTGTAGATTGCAAGCAAACAAACCAACAAGAAATGCATTAATAATATTTTCTCACATATGCAGAGATTTAGATTTTAGGATATAAAAAGTAGATGCAACACCCTGTGGTGGTTTCATTATCCCTGCTTAAGTTACATCCTTGGTAAAAGCTATCGAAGGGTCTGATTTCCTTATTGTTAGTTTACTGTACTCTTGACACTTGATTTACTGTCATAACGTAGTGAGTTGTGTGGCTTCAGCATTACCTCATTGACTGCCATGACTCCGCCCATTTTGCGCCACAAAGGGAAACAATTCCCATCGGGTGGGCAGTGGGGCTTGCCAGTGAGCATCTTATGAGAATATAAAAAACGGGCATTTCCTTTACTCAACCTTAGGTGACCCCACCCTGCTCTTCTCTCCAAATTCTATTATGCCCATTGCATCCTCATTTGGAAATCAGTGACCCATGCAGAATACTGATGAGTCCCTCTTTTTTGAAGGTCACTAATCCATTAGAATGCCTGCAAGGTGATATAAGGTATTTGACAAATACCTGCTCTAATGTCAAGTTCTTCTAACCTCAATTTCAAAGATACACCCAAATAAATACATTATTTCTCACTTTATGTGTGAAACATGAGCTAGAATAGGCCTCTGAACACTGATGTCCTCAACACGTTGTGGCCTGTTAAGAATCCTACTTACAGCTTTACAGCTTTTCTGTAGGTAAACTACATTTCAGTACAGCTCTGATCTGTCAGCTGGTTTACATACAGAACATACAATATAAATATAAACATGTTTTCTATTTTCAGTTGGGTACGGGTTTCAGACAGTGGGTCCAATATGAATGCAAAATATTGCTTTTGTTCTAGCAGTTATCTGTGTTGTGGCACTTAAATGGACCTACTTGTCCATACTTCCTTTCCTGGCAGCCGTTCACTTAAGAAACAACTCTTTTTGTGCAATTACTGCATAAGAAGCCTGGGTGGTTTAAAAGGTATTTATTTTTAGCCTTGTTATTATCATCCACTCACTAATCAGCTGAATAAATCTCACCTCCCTGCCTTTCCCTCTCTTTAGTGGCCATTCAGACGAACATGACCCCTCCAAAGAAGGTGCAGGCTGGTGGTGCTCAGGCTACCCTAGTCGAGGCCAGTGTGGCTGCTATGCAGAACCCAGTGGGCTGTGAGCTGAAGGGTAACGAACACTGTCTTCTACCGCGGCTGTCCATCTCCTCTCGCACAGCCGGTATAGTGCCCAACATGGATGCTGGAGCGGACGGTTCAGCCCTTCATTCTGTCATGAAGTGGAAGACAGTGCTGGCAGTGTTTGTGGTGGTGGTGGTCTACCTGGTGGTGGGTGGACTGGCATTCCAAGCGTTGGAGCAGCCCTTTGAGAGAGACCAAAAGAATACCATCACTCAGGAGAAGGCCTCGTTTCTCCTGAGAAACCCCTGCGTGTCCCCCGAAGAGCTTGAAGCCTTAATAAAGGTAAACTCATTTATGTCCAAATGAATCTATATTCACCAGCTGAAACACCTAGAAAAATGTTAATAAAGAAATTATCATTAATGAGATAAGATTGAACTTTCAGTCTGCTATTCACATTTGAATACTAGTTACATATTTAATCACACAATCAAGTTATACATTGCATTATGCATGTATTCAGTTTGCATTTCTGACACAATGTTCTGCTTGCAATTATGAGCTTTAAGTGAGAATAATTAAAATAACATCTTGTTATGAATTCTAATGGTTAATATTGACGAAACTGGTCATAATATGTAAAAGGCATGGTGATGTATAAGACATATTGATCCTTTTGTATCTCTTGTCACACAATAAATAAATTCACTTACACAAAGAATCCTCTGGGGACCCAATTAAGCATTCTCCTGCTGAGAGTATTGAGGTCTGCCATGTCTTCGGGCTCTCTAGCAGAACACTGCTATTAATGCCTTACCAAGTATTAGGCTCTGCTAAATGACTAATGTCATGTGTAGACTGACAAGTGATCCCTCAGGATGAGAATGGCACTGCTAGCCCTGATTTATAAAGACCCTTCACATATTCTGACCCTGACTTTGGGGACGTATGTACCAGTAGTGTTTTTCACTTAACGATCATTGCCATGACATAGGAGTCCTCACACACAGGACGACAAACAAATGTAAACAATTAGAAGCTTGTACTGACCTTTTAGAGTGTAAATCTTCAAGCATAGCATTAATTTAATGGAACATTCAGAGGGTGCTCTGTTATCTGCACATTTCAGTTAATGCAAATGATGACACCGTGTTGGGGACGTAAAATACATTTATTATCCTCAGAGGGGGCATGTCTGAAGTAACTCATTTGCAGTGGTTGCAGAAATGAAAACCACGTTCATTTAAAGATGGAAATATCACACTTTCAGTCTCATTGCTTGGGTTTACATTCTTCAGTACAGAGTTTACATTTCGGTGGTAATCATTGTTATGATATTAAGATCTCAGTTATTATCAGCTTAATTACAAATTCTTTAAATGTGCAAGTCTGTATAATACTATATAGAACACTTTTTAAAAAAATTAAAAAATTTCATACGCATGCCATTTTCAGAGAACATTTCAGAAGCACTCTAAAAATAAAGGTTGCTAAATAGTTCTTAACTCAGACATATGGTTCTAGTAAAAAACAGAGACATTGTATAGGAAAAGGAGACAGTTTATATGTTGAAAAATTAATGGGGTAGCTCGTAACTATACAAGGGGACAGTTTTGCCAGTCAATAAAAAAAACAAGCAGGTCAGCTTATTAATGCCACCAACAGGAAAAGCCTTTATTTATTACAGAGATGTGTTCAAACTGAAAAACAAGCAGAAAAAACATATAATCAAATGTCATGCTTGTTTTTGTGTTGTTTATGTTATGTTTCTTTCCTCGTTCAAAAAGATGTTAGCTTGACCTTGTATGACTGGAAATATAGCCAAGATAGTGGATTGTGGAAAAAAATCTCAAACTGTGTACCAAACTACACACTACCACACTAAATAGTATCCAACCACCATTACATGTGCATTCAGTTGAGTAGCATGTGCCAGGTGAAAGCGTGTTGTTTCAACACAACCTCAGTCTTCCTATGTTAAACATAAATTAGTGGCCAGGGCTCCATAATGATCGGGAAGCAGATGGTCACAGACCTTCTGGAAAACTGATCAGGATTCAATGAGCTAATCTCTTTATTCTGTTCCTTCTGGGAATGTGTGTCAAAAAGATACGTTACTCATCCATTCCTACAGTCATTAGCTGGAATGAGATCGAAGTGCTCTTCCAGTTATAGTTTATTCATTGAGGATGTTGAATAGCAAGGAACATGCAGTCTATCATTACCTCTTGAACATCTATGCATCTACTCAGGCCTACAATTGTGACACATAAGATCAAGTCAGAGACCTCATATTTGTAGAGGAGGGTTGGTAAACCCTTTAGCTTTGTATTCCATAGACTAGATTCCATGAAATGAATTATTCATTGCAAGGTCTATTGGGACCAGAGCTGTTCAGGATAACGACTACTTGTCAGCCTTTCTGTATGGCGCAGGATTTGGGAGGTTACATGCATCACAGTTTGTTCTTGTATGGTTCGTATCACATCAAGATCACCTCCTGCTGCACCACAAGTAGGTCTGCACCCTGCAGTTTGTTTTGGAACAAACTTTCTATTTTTGTCAAAAACAGCAAGACAGTATTTAATGAAGGAGGGACACAGAGTACGTGGCCATTAAAACCTCAGTGGGATTAAATTGTTTCCAGCCTTCTTGGTATCTCTTGCATTTGATGCCATGCCATGCTTGTCATCTTGCCTTCTCCCCATCCTGGTGTGCAAGACCAGCTGGAATGAAGCAGTGTTCCTTTGCTTGATGGAGGCGTTGCATGAAAAATCTCACTTTTGAGGGGGTTTGAACAGCAGTGACTCAAATGTACAGATTTTGGCTCAAAAAATTACCTTGGCCTGGCAGTGAACAGATGATTCATCAAGAACAAAGTGGTCTTAATCATAAGCATAGGCTACCCTTCAGCTGTGTGCTAACTTGATATTTTTGTCCTACTGTAGTAATGGTAAATTGCCCATCACTTTCCACCCTCTGCTGTTTGAACAAGCTACTCTTTGAGCAAGCTGTTTTATCTCTCTCTATATATTTTTTATTGCAAAAACAGCCTGTAACTAGGGTTGCATATAGGCATGTTTATACGAGAAATATGTAAAATAATTCATTAGATTGTTATCATTATTAGTGTTATTATTAGTAGTAGTCTCTGGAGGTTCATTCATTATGAAATTTACACACACACACACACACACACACACACACACACACACATATATACATACATAATATGAGTAAAGTCAAAAGTCAGCTCCCCTGACTCTGTCAAGATGTGGTATTGTAAATATTTTATGAGCATCAGTCAGTATTGCACTGCCCTGATTTTGTCACAGGACAGGCTCACATTCAGGCAGCATTTATATGGGGTGTAAAGCTGTACTGTAAGACTGAGAGATGATGATTAGAATCAGTGATTCTTGTTCATCGGGCCGTGTTAAATTAAAATTCACTTGTGCTCTGTGTATACTAAAGATTGCTGGACTCTGATAAGATCACTCCTCTAGTATGCCCAGTATAGTAACTCAAATGGCTTAATCCAGACAGATGCGTCAGTCTTACTGTTGCTTGTTTAGGAGTAATAATTTCCCTTCGGCATTTAGCCAGGGTTCAATTTGATCAGAATCTGTGATTTATGAGTCTAAACTAGGAGGCCAATTACGAAGCAATTTGATATAAGCACTTAATCTATAAAACACATCGATTAAAACCTTTATTGCATGCAGTGTAGCAAAATAATTAAAATAATTGAATCTATACGTAGTCTGTTTCTCTTTGTTTAGTTTTGACACTCCAATAACAGCAAAGAATAATGCGTTTAATATTAGGCTTTATTAGACTTAATAAAGCTAATGAAGGTAATCTTATACTGAATGAGTATCTAAGCCTGGCTGTCAAACAGAGAGGATGGTTCTGTTGTCACAACAGCATTATAAGAGGAAAAGGACTGGGTGTGTCCATGTGGCTGCTGTGTCCCTCTCCCTATTTTTTTTATCTTCTGATACATCTGCAGTGCAGTGTTCACCTTCCTCTGTATTACATAATCATAGTTTTGAGTGCCAGATGTGCCTGTTGATTTTTAAGTGCCACACGTGCCTGTTGATTTTATTGCGTTATAGTAGAATGACCTAAATTCGCCTAGTTTTACCATGTGTCCTTATAGATAGAACCGAGCTCAATATAAATATCTAATATGTTTTGTTCACATCTGTATGTTTTCCTTTTTTTCAGCATGCAGTGGATGCAGTCAGTGCTGGGGTGAGTCCACTTGGGGACACGTCCTATAACTCCAGCCACTGGGACCTTGGCAGTGCCTTTTTCTTTGCTGGGACCGTCATTACCACAATAGGTAAATATCGTTTGCTGTCTTTTTTCCTTTTCTCAAGTATTTTATTGTAAAGGACACCGGCATGCAGCAGCGAGTACCACAGTCAGTCTACATAAGGTTTACATAATGTATAACGAGCTGCTTTTTCTCTTTTAGATCGTGTTTTCAGAACACATGTCAAGTAACTGCAGTATTACGATTGTGAGAAATGGAACAGAATTAACCCAAATGCAGAGAACAAATAGCACGTAATTTTATTCCAACTGGCAAAAAATGTCAAAAAGCAGGAACAAGCAAGAGTCCAATACCAGCGGACAGGCCCATAAACAAATGAATCTGAATCCAATACGAATAAACTGAATCAAGGAATCAAAGCAAAAAGTTCAATGAGGCAATTCAAAGGGCAAGCAGAGCAGTAGTTTGGGCAAGACAAGAATCATTAAGTATGCAGGATAGTCCTTTGCAAAGTAAGTAGGCATTCGGAGTGTTATTTATGCTGATAGTACCAGAACCATGTGTCTAAAACTGAACTTGATCTACTCATCTAAGGTCTTTGTGGGGACATAGAATGGATTTAGGTTCAGTGTCAGGTTCAGTATCAGTATGAATGTCTGGAATGGAGTTCCGCCAGGACCTAACAACGTTTGACTTCTCCAAAAATAAAACATCTTAGTACTGGCACAGAGGTAGACAAGATTGTTCATTTAAATACATATGACATGTCAAGAAATCATGAAATCTTGGTTTGTGATATCTTTCTGATGGACTTATCACCAATGTGTTAGACCTCATTCATATGTTGCATATTTTCTCCCTGCTGCTTGAGGACAATAAGGAAAATGTACAGTTTCAGTGGCACAAAGTGCAACTGTGTTTCTGTGCCCTTGTGATTCATCGGTCTGTAATTACTGCCACTGTCTCTCAGCGCAACCCAACAATTTTCTTCCTAATGACGTTTCTTTAGAGTGAATCAATTGCTGATATATTGCTTGGCTGATGGGAATATTAAAATAACCTCTTGCTTGTTCTGCACCCACACATGCAGGCTATGGGAACATTGCACCAAGCACTGAGGGGGGCAAGATCTTTTGCATCCTCTATGCCATTTTTGGAATTCCTTTGTTTGGGTTTCTACTTGCTGGCATAGGTGATCAGCTAGGAACCATTTTTGTAAAGAGCATTTTGAAGGTGGAGCAAATATTCAGGGTAAGATCATTAATTCCCCTTAACGATATTGAAGTCTTGTCCAAAATGATTATTTTCATTTTCATTAAAATTAAGTCTACGCCTTAATTTTACCCCTTAAAAATTACCCTCATTTTGTTCTTAATTTCCCATACAGGAAATTAAGGAAAATTAAGGGGAAATTAAATAATAGAACCTCCTGAATTAATTCCTTAAATTAAGGATTAAGGGGTTTCACACTCATGCCTTAAATCTAATTTTAAGGTAAAATTAAGGGGTCAGTTTCACAAATTAACAACCACTTAATTTGAATGAAGGGGTTTGGTGTATTTTCAGGGGTAAATTAAGGTAGGGTTAAGCACATTTTAAGTACATTGTGTTTTGTAG
>JBBJLS010000001.1:30270665-30290294 GCA_037577275.1 Bryconaethiops microstoma
AACACAAAGAGTAGAACGCAGGATACATTTTAGCATCCACTGTGTCATTGAATGTACACAGAACTAAAGAATTAGTCTCGTTTGATTGATTAAAAACCATGCCAGCTATGAAGCAGTCATGCAGATGAAAGGTGTGTGTGAATATCTTTCAGGTAGTGTCGCTAGTAGGATATTATGCTGTGACTAGATGTTGCTGCTATGCAAATGCAGCTAATGCAAATTCCTAATTTTCAAAACAAATGCAAATACTTTAATGACATCTAACAGACTGCATGATACACTTTCTTGGAAAAGTTAGGTCAATGTTTCCGCTGCATGATTATAGGGAAAGTATTTTTTTGTCAAAATATTTTTGTAAGCTGTTGCACATGCATGGTTCTTCAGCCTGTAGTGGTAATTTTTATGTCACTTTTAGGGGTTATTTTACTTTTCAACCTGCGACATAATTGTAAGGTTGATGCCTATTTCCACAGGTGCTGGAACAACAGAGCACCTGCACCCTTGCTTTTATTAGAGTGACAAATGTTTTCACTTTCCACTTTTTACTTGAATGAAATACTGACCTTCAGCACAAACGACTGAGCATGAATTTAAAATAATATAATAAGTGCAAGTTATTTTCTCTAAAACAAAACAGAGAATGTGGAGAGACAAACAGAAAACACAGAGAATAATATGATGTTGGGTATCTTTAGTGCATCTT
Organism: Bryconaethiops microstoma; assembly: GCA_037577275.1. NCBI lineage: Eukaryota > Metazoa > Chordata > Actinopteri > Characiformes > Alestidae > Bryconaethiops > Bryconaethiops microstoma. Next base: position 30,271,369 of record JBBJLS010000001.1, read on the forward strand.
TATTTTCATCTGGGACAGCAGTCATAACCAGCAATGATTGTTTTTAACCTGAAAAAGAAATTCAGTCTTGCAATCAGCAGGAAGGTCCAACAGTTTCGCGAACTGGACAAGCAGGCAGCGAAGTAAGCTTATTTACATAATGTTAAATAGGTTTTTTCTTTTTTTCTTTTTAAATAAATGGAACACATTGTAAAAACGTCAGTGAATAAGAGCTCACTGTAGCACAGCAGAAAACCTTACGCTATGGGTAAGCTATAATTTACTGACCACACCTTTGAAAGGCCATTGTCAGTTAATCAGTATTGTTTTGCTTTATTAACTCAACAGATACTCAGTTAAGATGATCAGTTGATGATCAGTCATGGAGTATATGACTAGCTAAACGAATGTGCTAATGACTTATGTGCAATTAAGGTAAATGAATTCTATATAGAAAAAGTACAATAAAAATATAAATGCAATGTAGGAACTATACGATTTGTATATTGCTGTGGCATACTTCGGTATTAATCTTCAATATTTTCTATTAATATGCAACATTAATACCTGTGTGTACTTAATAATACTTGTGTAGTAAACACACTTATAATAATAATAATAATAATAATAATAATAATAATAATAATAATAATACTAGTGTAGTATCCTTTGTTTGTTATAGTAACTGCTCAAATTAATTGTATGATTTCTGTAGGAAGATTTTTGTAAGAACCAAAATTCATTTTGAATTGCTGTAGTTCTTTTTCATAAGCTACACCCCACCCCCTCACCTCCTAAACAGAAAATCAAGCAGCCTTGCCTGTGTTAACAGTCTGTAAGTGAGAGAAGAGTTAGCCGTCTGTATCTGCTTAATCTCAGCCATATGGCTCCTGGGAGTTCCATCTTTTCATATTGGCTTCACTACTTAGCTAAAAAACATCTATCAGCATGTGGCTGTTTCTTGTTACACTCAAGTGATCTTCGATTAATGAAGCTTGAGGGGTACAAGAGCCTGCTGCTCCAGCAGAGATATCGTTAGATTGTTTGTTACAGAGAACGCAGAGGCCAAATATTTTCTCTGTGTTCTTTTTTGGTATGGGGCTCATAAAAACCAGTTAAAAAGTGATGTTTACAGCAAAGAGTTCTGGATAGAAAAAAATGCTAGAAACCCTAAAAGGCATCACTTAACTGACCATTAAAATAAAATGAGATTTTTTAAATGCTAAAACTCATCTATTTTGCCACAATACTTGTTTTTATCACTTGTTCCTTCAAAATTACTTGTTCCTTCACATTACTTAAACTTCCCTGAAAAAAGAATGAGAGGCAAATTTTACCTCAGCAATCTGTTCTATTCTGATACTTTCACTTCTACTCCTGTACATCTGAGAGGAAATGGGTATTTTTTACTCATTTTCATTTCAGCCTGATACATATAGTTCCCAATTCTTTTGTGTGTTTAATTTGCTTTTGTTCTGTTCAATAACAGACTCTGGACTGCTTGTTGTTGGTCACGCTAATTCAGATTTAGCATATTATTTTAAACCTAAAGGACTTCAAATAAGAGGAAAACTAGCTTCACTACCTATGGTGACAGATACTGGATGTGATAAAAATGTCCTCAGCTTCTTTTTTTTTTTCAAACTTATACTTTTTGCCCCTATTCAAGTGTGTTTTCAATGTTATACTCACTTCTGCATACTTGAACATGATGCCAAAAGCTTTTTGATGCTATATAAGAACCACCTTATTAAAGTGCACCAATTTTAGACAACTTCCTAGGGCCTTTACATTCAGTTTGCACTATTACTACTGTTCTTTTTAAACTCTTTATTGTCTTATCTTTATTCCTCTTGTTGAATTGAGCATGTTTATGGCAAAATAATTTCCCTTGGGATAAATAAAGTTCTTTCTTATCTTATCTTATTCTTATGTTCTTTAAACTTTACCAGAGTTCTTCACACTCAAACATCTCATTTATAAAATGGGTGAAGTGATTTTCTAAAGAGCTTTATTGAAAAGAATATTTAGGAAAGCAAAATTATGTCTTCTGTGGCATCACACAAAAACTTTATCTTGAACCTATTGTGTACTTGAGTCTTGTAATAAGACCTAATGAGGCTTGAGGATGTTTTAGGCTACTCGGCCCACCTTTGACACTAATGCATGGAATGTTCAAGCTTTGACACTGAACAGCAAGACTGTTAAAAGCTGCAGGAATTGCCTAAACAAGAGAGTGGAGCAACTGTTTATATAGCTCACAAATATCCCTTCACACACATATGTCCAAACCACACAAGTTGTTATGACAAACATTTTTGTGTCAAAGAACGCTGGTGTGTACATTTCCAGTGCTGTTATCTCTACCAAGACAATTTATTTGAATTCTCTTTCTATATTATACATATTGTGACCCTACAATCTAGCTTTTTATACCCATATATAGTAATACACACATGCGGCAGGTCTGCTCCTACAGTACGACTGGTTTGATTTGATCAGTCCTTTGGATGTAGGTTGACATGACCGAGCGCTGCAGGGTGGTGACCACAGACCCAGCTGAGCTTCTTCTCCTCTTATAGATTTCACTGACTTTCCTCCTGAAGTAGCGGCCTGTGCATACATACAGCAAAGGGTTAAGGGAGCTGTTCAGAAATGCTAAGTATGTGGAAAACTGGGATCCGATGTCTAAGGTGTGGTACCACCTCATTATATCCAAGACACGGAGCTCGCAAAGCAAATCCAGGAAGGTTATAATGTGGAACGGACCCCAACAAATGAGGAACAGCAGGGTCACAGCACACACCAGTACCGTGGCCTTTCGATCGTTTCCATCCTGAGTGTGAACATTCTCAATTCTGTTATGCAGGGCTCGCACGATGTTACAGGTACAGAAGACAATAGCCAGAAAAGGCAGAGTGAAGCCCAGCAGGTTCAGCTGGATGCTGTTTGCTACCTTAATGGAGTCTGAAGGGTAGTCTATAAGGCATGCTGATTTCTGTAGGAATGGGTCGTACTGTACTGTCCTGTAAATCACTGTTGGGATGCCCATTACCAGTCCGAAGAGCCACAGACAAAAACAAACAGCTTTTGCGTTGCGCCTCCTCCTCAACCATCTTGCTTTCATAGTCAGGACCAGAGCAAGGTAGCGGTCCACATTCACCATCACCAACATGTAAATGCTAGTGTACATGTTGACAACGATGGATAGGTTGACTGTCTTGCACAGAAAATCACCATATGGCCAGTAGAAATAGTTGAGGATGTTCATGGCCCAGAACGGCAGACCAGCTAGCAGGATCAGATCAGCCAAAGCCAGGTTTCCCAGGTAGATCTCAGGTACGGTCCAGCGGCTCCTCTGCAGGAAGAAGACTAACAGCACGAAAGCATTGCCCAGAATCCCAGCCAGACAAAGAATGAAGATATACGGAGGGACGATGGCATGAACTAAATGCCATTCTGATGAGTTAAACATCATAGGAGGTAAAGGAAAATCCGTGGAATTTTGTAACTGGAGTTTTGCCCCCAACACCAGCTCTTCTAGATCCATCCTTTGGAGATAAAAATGAAACTTCTAACTTCTCATTAAGCAGTTACATAACAGGCTATTGAACTCGTTCCAGAGCTGTAAGTGAATCGTTCACTGATGTTTTGGTTCATTTTTGATGCTAGCATACTCTACTGTTAAATATAATTGTAAATTAAGATACTGTAGCACATACAATACTAACAAACACTTCTTAGTATGACAGTTTCTGTGTTTTCAGTATCATACTTGCAGATCACAACAGTGGTACAATAAGCCGTCTTTTATCACAAAGTAAGCATTAAATGTACTCACGTTGCAAGTAGGTTTCGCGTTTGCCCTCTGGGTAGTTTACACTGCTTACAGTGATGTTAAGTCCACACCTCTGAGCTTGGGTGTGCTGTGCTACGTTTAACTGTGAAGCCCCCTTTGAGTGAGTGAACGTAATGGAAGTAGAGAGCTCTGTGTACAGAGCTGCATTCCTCTACACCCACAAGTCTACTATCTTGTTTATAGTTCAGGCTTTGCACCCTCTCCAGCAAATTACGCACAAAACATGAGGAAACCTGTGAGTGTGATGCATATAAAGGATCCTTTAATGTACTTTATATAGTTATCAAACTATATAAAGTAAATACTGTACATGGTTCACAGCCAGAGAAAAAAATCCATGTGACAAACCAACCCATTTTTGGAATGCTTTATTCCACTCACACACTGATAATGTTAATCAATATATTACACACATAAAACAGCAGCTCAAAACAATGCATGGCTGAGAAATGCTAACAACATATTGTCAAACCGTCATCTTTTAGATGATCTCACAGAAAAAAAATTCGAACTATAAAGCATTAAAAGTGTATTTCTAAACAGAAACAGATGCAATAGATTATATTTGAATCCAAGATACATCCAAGAACGCAAGGTACATTTACATAGTATGCTTTAGTATGTTACATTCAGACTAACAGGCAGAAATGTAGTGTCTGTGCCTCTGACAGTGTTGGGTATTACTGGCCTTTATACAATTAGTCTGGATTATCTGATCAAATTATAAAAGCTAAATGCTTGTAGCAAACTGTCTGTAATAAAAAATTACTATCTTTTATTAGATTTAATGTTTGACATAATTTAACGTGATAAACCAGTGTATTAGCATTTTACCATGGTCCAGGTATATTATGCAGCCTGCACATTTCGAGTCTTTCTTGATGTAACACTCATACTTTAACTTAAGAAGAGCTTGTTAATTGGCAAAATAATTTAGAATCAGATGTGCTGGGATCAGAGAAACAGGCCAGTGATGGGAACAAATGACTGATCACACTCACAGACTGGTAATAACAACGATACACCAGCAGAGGGCACTGTGGAATCTAAGCTCACATTTTAGTGGACTCTGTGTATCTTACGCTTGAGTTGGTTTTGTGAGCAGGAGAGACACTTTGACTCCCGCAGTTCAGAATCTGTACAAATACTCCTTTAGCTCTTTGTCTGAAGTGTTTTCCTACTATCACATACAAAAGGGGGTTGAGAGAGCTGTTGCTGTAACCAAGGTACGTAGACAGTTGGGTGCCTATGTCCAGACCATTTAACCAGAGACAACCAGAAATAACATTGAAATAATAAAGAGTGTCTAGGAAAATACAAATCTGAAAAGGCAGCCAGCAGGTGATGAAAACAAAAAGGACGATGAGCACCAAGACCGCTGCCTTTTTCTCTGTCTGCACAGCTGAACACCTCCTCACCTGCTTGTTGCCAAGGACTGTGATGATGTTGTAACTGCAGTAGCACACCAGGGGCACAGGGATCAGGAAGCCCACCACGTTGACAGTCAAGTTGTAGCGTAATCTCCAGCCTTCGTGAGGGTAAGCCAAGTAGCATGCCTTTGTCTCTAGATCAGGGATAAACTGCACTGAGCGAAAGAGCAAGGCGGGAAGACTGAGCAAGAATCCCACAAGCCAGATCACCACGCAGATAGCCTTGGCCTGGGTGGCGCCTCTCCGACTGCCCCTGGACATGGGCCTGGTAAGCACTAGGTAACGGTCCAGGCTGACCAGTGTAAGGAACAGCACACTGCAATAGTAATTCATACCAATTATGAGGCTGACCAGTTGGCACATGGGCTCCCCAAATGACCAGTTAAACTTGTCAATGACAGTCGCGACCCAGAATGGGAGGCAGCACACCATGAGCAAATCTGCAGCGGCCAGGTTCCCCAGATAGATATCCGCCACGGAGCAGTGGCCTTTCTGGAAACAGAACACAGAAAGGACGAAGGCATTTCCCAGCACTCCCAGAACGCATATTATAGACATGTAGGCCGGCTGTATGGAGTAGACCCACTCCCAGGCCTCTGTGTGGTTACAGTCCGGCAACTCCCTGTCCCAAAGCTCCAGCGTCGGGCCTGTAGTCATGCTCAAATTCATCACAAATGCTGTTCCAAAGTACAGATATATGAGTCAAGTTTAACTGTCTGAACTTTAGTTTCCAGAAAAGCTAAAAAAAAAAAGGTATTAAAAAAAGTTATTAACAATGTTATTCAGCTATTAATTAAAAGTAATGATACAGCTCTGCAATGTGTACCAGATCAAGCACAAAACCTGAGTGGAGGATGGAAGAGGGTGAGGTACCTCCCTTTATCAGATGGAGCACAAAGACTGCATGTGGTTGCTAATGTGGCTCAGGAACTCTTTAAACACACTATGATGTGATGGACATCAAATGGAGGCAACAGATGGCTGATCATATCTGCCTGACTTCCCACTGGAATAACTCCTCACCTCTCAGTTCCTCTCAGTGCCTGTGTTTACTTTTGGTGTGACGAATGAGTATTTAGTTGATAAGTCAATGATCACATGACCTTACTTTGGTTCATTAATTTTATGTCCATCTTTGCTTGCATTCAGATACTGTCATGAACATGCAGCTGTAGCCCACACAAGATCAGTCAGTGTCCCTGCCTCACTAACTGACTCAATGAATTCCCATAGATATGTTTCTATCATCACATTTTGGGGGACAGTAGTACTGTTTGATTGCTGTGTTCTTACATGAATTAATTATGAGTACATTGCCTGATACGCTAAGATGCTCTTTTTTCTCTTTCTGTTCGATCCAGTGTGTGAATTGCGCCCACAAAGATTAAGATAAGCATTAAATTAAGATTAGAGCTCAAACGAATCCAACTTAAAGATTAGTTAATCTATGTTTTAGATTAAACTGAGCCGTGTTGCAAGAATCAATTTTAAATATGGTTTAAGAAATCTGTGATCAAAATTTGAATCTATAGTTAATAAAATAAAGACCTCAGGCTATGACTTTTAGTTTGTCCTCCCTGATGGATTTGCCAGGGTAAGTAAATACTGTTACTTGGTTAACAAACAACATACTCTGTCTAGACTTATTATAATCAATATTTTTTTTCCACCCTTAGCATAGGGCTACATCAAAAACTTTACTTTTCGCAAGCAAACAAGGAATTTCAATGTTTAAACAGTCTGTTGTTAATAGACTCAGGATTGACGTCAAAGGCAAGACACAAATATTTTGTTACTTTGAATTGAAGTATTAGAAATACAAATGCTTTTGATGTGTAATTTAAATTAAGTTTGATTACACAGCAGAAACATTAGCCTCAAACTAATGGTAGTTTGCCCTGACTTTCCACTGACTGATCTACAGGTATATTTTCATAACATGATCTTCATTTTACAGCAATTCTTCATAAACATTGAAATGCATAACTCCGAATATTACTGGAACGAAACGGCATCTGCAGAGCTTGTCATAATAGACCTCGTTATCAAAATTACATTCTTACCAGGTGTCTATTTCCATCCAAGGTGTCTCTTTCATAAATACACAATTTGTAACCTCAAACATGCATTATAGAAACCCTAATGCTGTCTCTGTGGTGTTTTTCCTCTCAGTGATGAATGAAAGCTGCAGTCTGAATGCTAATAGTGCTCCCTTGTGGAGAGTATTATGCCATTAAAACATGTATGAGTGAGTTATATCTAAAAACAAGAAATGATACATGATATACTTTCCTTTGAAAAACCTCAGATGCCAGTTTAAGTTTAATCATGGAGTGAGATGACCAATTTAGGTTTTACTGTAACAACAGGATTTGGTTTTCTGTAAAACCAGATTAAAATGGAGGTCTCAACTTAAATACTTTAGAACTAGGTTTAAAGTTAGGTGCATGCAGATAAATAGGTAAACCTTATTTAAATCTTTAAGTGTGAGATCCCTGTTGGTGCAACCCATTCTGATAGCTTTGTTTGTCTCAACAACTGATGCAAAAATCGTGAAAAATCACGTGGCTTTAACAAATCCAGACTCTTCTCTTCTGTGGTTCCCTGCTGGTGGAATGAGTTGTTCTAACACTGCCAAATGATTGTAGTAGTAATAGTAATAATAGTTAGTTGAATGGATGTGTGGCTACCAAGGAAAGTCATTTTTTCTTTCTTTCTTTCTTTCTTTCTTTCTTTTTTTCTTCCTCAGCAGCCAAAATTCCTCACAGACTACTTTTAGTTTGTTAAATTTTTATGTACATGTTAACTCTTTCAGACTCTTTCAGCTCTGTGTACAATGCTAGGATCTGAACTTTACAGGCAGGAGCTGTAATGCTGCTGACACGTGTCAGCATAAAAAATCTGAGGTAATTTTTTCTTTTACTAATAAAAGACTGATTTACTGATTTATGAAAAAAAAAACATTTTTTATTGACAGCAAAAGAACCAGACTACAAATTGTTTTCAGACCCACCCACACACACTACGGTACAGTCCTGTTTATTGCCAAGCCTGGAACCTGTGGTCACATGAGGGTGTACTACTCACCACCGTCTGCTTTAAAAACATGTCTCACCAGACAGCAGGCTTTGGGAAAACACATGATTTAGAAGAGTGTTATTCACAAGCCACAGCAAAAGAACCTGGTTTGTGTCGCAAATGGAAAGACTGCGACACATTCTCTAGCTTAACCCGGGTGGAGAATGATCCTGGAAAAAAGATTTCAGTGCAGCGGAGTGAGTAATGTCTGTAAAATTCATTTTCTCTCCTGTTTACATTGTGCACTAAGAAACTGCCTCAAACACCAGTCTGGTTTCACCACTGTAGCTTACATAAGACACTCACCGACATAAAAAACAATCAGACAATATTTACAGTTCAATTTGATCCTCCTAGCCCTCGATACACGATCGTGGTAATAGGAAAAACATACAGGTTTCGTCACTCTTATCATTGTCACGATAAGTGCATAATGAAGGATACCAAAAATCCCACCTTGTGTCATTTCAGTTATCAAACCTAAGTGTTACATACCTAACTTACATACCAACTCATATTTACACATTAGCCATAATTATTATACGCTCTCATCTTTATTATTACAATAATGCTAAAGATTCTAAATATGTTTAAACACATCACTTTATATGGCTGAGAACTATACAGCTGCAAAGGAATATTCCATTTGTATTTAATAACAGCAGATTGGTAACAGATTGGTTCTGATGGCATGTTCTTGGCATGATCTTGCATCATGCAAATGTCTTCAGGGTGGATGACAGTTGTGATCGTGTGGATCTGTTCACTTTAGTCCCTTGTTGGGTGATTTCCTGCAGGAGCTCCTTCACCTTCTTTTGGAAGTTCTTACCAACTATCACGTAGAGGATAGGATTGAGCACGCTATTGCTTAGCGCTACATAAGTGAATATCTGGTTACTTATTTCTAGGCCATTTTCCAGCATGCATCCACTCATGGTTTTAAATCGCATCAAGAGGTCTAAAATAGTTATCAAGTGAAAAGGAACCCAGCAGACCAAGAAAGCCAGAAGGACGGCCAACACCAGCACTGTGGCTTTTCTCTCTGTATTCACTGCATTAAACCTGTCCATTACCTGGCCATGAAGGGCACGTATGATCTTCCAGGTGCAGTAGGATATGACCGATATGGGGATGATGAATCCCAACAGAATTAGCAGTATGTCACAGGCAACTTCCACCTCATGACTTGGGTAGCGCAGTATGCAGGCTGTTACCATGTATTCTGGAATGTATTCCACAGCCCTGAAGTTGAGTGTTGGGATGCTGAGGAGGACTCCCAGGCTCCACACGGCTAAGCAGCTGAGCTTAGCGTAAAAGGGTCGCCGCATCCTGCCATGGGACATGGTGTGCACCAGTGCTACGCAGCGATCTGCGCTTACCAGTACCAGAAAGTAGATGCTGGAGTACATGTTCATTTTAATGCCCATGTTGACCAGGCGGCACATCAGGGAGCCGAACTGCCACTGGAAGCTGTTGGCCACGTTGATGGCCCAAAAAGGCAGGCAGCACATCAGGAGGAGGTCGGCTGCGGCCAGGTTCCCAAGGTATATCTCTGCCACAGTGCAGGCCTTCTTATGGAGGCTGAAGACCAGCAGCACAAAAACATTTCCCACGATTCCCAGCACACAGATGACAGACATGTAGATGGGCTGCATGGTGTACAGCCAGTCCCATGCCTCCGAATCACTGCACTGGCTATTATTTGTGAAGTTGATTAAATTGACAGGAGAAATCGATGATGTGGTTCCTAGGACTTCTGGCTCCATTTGGCTGTCTAGAGATAAAAAGAGAGTAGAGTGTTTTTCTCTTGAGTGTCTTTAGAAACACCCTCTTATCATATCATGTTTTACAGTTTTTATCTCAACCACAATGCGTAGATAATTTCCTAGCTCTTCAGACTAACTTGATTAGGAGCCTCAGCAAAGGAAATTATGAAGAAGAAGATGCAGGAGGAAGCAGGGGATGCTAAGTTACATGTATAAACAGCAGAGAAGTTAATATCTGGCCCTTTTCCAACCTTTTTACAGCATCCTCTGCTAAATGTGGCTATTATGTACTGAAATGTTTGTTCAGATGGTTCTAATTTCGAGTTTTTGCACATTTTACAAAACTTTTACTATTACCATGGCACTAAATAGATTAGAGTAATGTTTTAAACAGCTTCACATCTGTCGTTCATCGTGTAACGTCTAAGGGTGCTTTCCCTTAAAAAGCTGATCCTTGAAGACTTGTGAAAATCCTGTTGCTCACCGCTTGTTTGTTGGTACTTCTTTCTTGTTGTTGGTATGTTAACCTCTTGGCTTAAGGCTAGTCTTTTTGTAATTTTCCTTGATTTATCTAGTGATGCGTTTGTTGTCCCATTTTCCCTTTTCACCCTTGTGTTAGCTCCCCTGGTTTGAAAACAGATAAGATTGTGTGCACACACATTCCATCGTGTAGGTTCTGAATTGTCTAGACACACTAGGTAAGAGGGCAGGTGCCACTCCTTGTATTTTGGTTAGCTTGGTTTAGTGTAGTTAGGTAGTTCCTTCCATGTTCTAGTAGTTAGATTAGCTAATTAAACACAGTCGGTTTTGAGACTAGTTAGAGACTAGTTTCCATGTGTTTTGGTGCCATGGTTGTCTTGTTATCCCCCCTTGTCTATAAACAACCTGGTAATAAAACCTCACCATAAATCCAACTTCCTACTTTAAACAGCTACCATCATTCAATCCACCTGCAATTTTACTTTGTAACTGCTCCTGCACTCCAACCCCAGGCCTTGTCGCTATATGGGCGTCTAACAATCACAAATGAGTAAGCTCATTAAAGTGCCTTAATATCTCTGGTAATGACTATAATATCCACAAAATTCCTGTACAGTACTGAAATCAGGTTATGTATAGATGAGACATATTATATATTATACATTACGTTAGATTTTTTTTTTTTTTACCTGAACACCGAAGAACGTCTCAGGCTAAAAGAAGTGAAATATAACTTAGAAGAGACGTTTCTGTCCATAATTACGTGAGTTGTTAATGCTTATTGAGATATGTTTTTTCAGTTAACATGAGAAATGAGAAAATTGTACGTACCTTGTTTTGAGTGAGTTTCTCTCTGAAAATAGATCCAGATGGGCTGCTCTCCCCTCCGGATGTCCTGCCACTTTCCTTTGCGCTCTCTAATGTGCTCACCGCATGGCCTGACTCCTTTAAAACATGGCAAGCACAACCTTCATATGATGTCACTCCAAAATGAAGCAATATCTTCCCTCCTCTTTCTTCCTTTTTTTTTTTCTCATAATTCATAGTTTACTGGTCCAGTAAAGACTACTGAAAAAAGATGGCTTTCCCCTCCTTTAAAGTAAAATATAAACAGAATATTTGGGTCATTATCTGTTTCTCTGAAAAGTCCTCCTTGACTGCTTAAGTGTGTAATGGCTTAGATCAGCATTTGAAAGTCATGACCCTATAAAAGTGTGTTTAGATATCCACCAACGATCCAACTTGTTCATTCTTGTCAGGTCTTGCACATAAATTATGGGGTGAAAAATAAATATTAAGACCTTAAATGGTAACTAATTAGTATTTGTAAAGTTGGGGAAATCACATGCTTTTGTGTCCATCACCATGTTCTGCTGCCTCAGGAACGAGGATGTTGACCAAAAATATTTCAGTTTATAAACGCAGCGCTTACATAGTTTTATTGCAACCAGACGAGAGCATGCGAAAATGTAAAGTGTGTGAAATGCTGTATGAAAGAATAATAAAAGATCATGTCTCTTTGGGAGACGTATTTGCTCCTGTAATGGCGATCTGGAACGACACTCAACACTGCACTTTTGTTCGTATTGATTACTTTTTTCCACGCTGCTTATTAGTGAGATCTGCTTACAGTAAGAAAATGCTTTTGTGCCATTACAGTCATTACTGACCACGGAGATCTTTTGTGATGTTCTATCTGTTTTTATGCTTTGTGCTCATTTTCTGTGCACTGTGTGTCAGTCTAATGTATTCTCCTATCCATTGGGGGGTGCACTTAGCTTTTTTTTTTTTTTTTTGCTTTGAAATGTACTTAACAGCCACATAACCGTTTCCTCTGTCCCAGGGCAATGGAGCATTTAGCTCTTACCTCTATGTTTCACCTCTACAGTGGTCTGCCAAAGCTGTAGAATCATGCACAAAACAAGATATCTGGGGGAACATCTAAATACAGGGGTGATACTCTTGTAATATTTTTATTAATCCTTATCAAGGTGGGCTATTAACTGCTCTGTTACTACATTATTAAGCAATACGTATCTTACGTCTAACATTTTTCCGTGTATTATACATCATCAATTTTGCATTTCTTTTAACGATACGAAGGCATCCAACTAGTCCTTAAGCAGTCTAATGAGATGCACAATTAATTAACCTCTTTTAGGTATTCACTATAGCAGAAATGTAAAAAGCATAGTTCATGCAGGTCTTCGTTGTGGGTCATTACACAGAGTCATTCAATTGCAAAGACTGTCTAAGCAAAGCATTTTCCAGATCACTTTTATTACTGTAGACAGGAATATTGGCATACTAATAAAAATGCTCTGGAAAATGCTATTGCTTAATGAAATAGTAATGGGCAGTGATTAGCAGCTATTGAACTCATAAACGTAGGTATAGAGGGAAGTTTAAATACTTTTACTAAGTGTTACCAACATCTTTAAATTCCCATCATTCTCATTTTTATGCATGTCTTGTATTTTGGTCTGCCAATAAACACTGAATTTTCCAAATTTCATGCTATGAATTTAGACTTAATACCATTGAAATCCTGATTTAGCCCACAGAACCGGTGACAGTAAGTCTAGAGTAGCCTACAAATAGGTGGAAATGCACAAAAACGTGTGGAACCTGTTGTTGTTGATGAATGTGTTTGAATGAAGTGTTAGTAGAATCCACTGTAAAGTTACAGCAGCCTGTAAAGTCTCACAAACACCACCTCTTCATCACAGTCCACACACTCAGCTGCAAAATTGATCATTTTATCATCCTTCAATAAACAGTGTTACTGAAACACTATCTTTCAGAGATGTATCAGATGTTATCAGCAGTCATACAGAAAATGAGAAGGGCAATTTTTGTTTAGGGGAAAAAAAACAGTGAGACAGGGAGAACCGAATGGTTTGGTCTAAAAATAAGATCAACTGCATTATAGTTGGGTTTTGTAATCTCATTTCTACAGCATTTTCTGAGTGAAGGTTTGCCAATTATATCTATTAACGAAGACTAAAAAGAGAAAAAAAAACACAATCAAAAGGAATTTGACCCAAGCTTTAAACTGAAATAAAAAAGCATGTTATTATTCTACATATTTTACTCAGGGCTCTCATTTAATTTGGAGATTAGTAATATTGAGGAACATTTGTCACATCACCTTACTTTTGTAGCACCCAGTTAAATGTATTACCTAAAACACTGAAATACAAATGCAGCTATGCATAATTGTTCTGCTTGTTTTTTCAGAATGGTTTAAACTTTTGTTCTGTAACTCGGTGCTTGCAGACACACTACTGCTCCATTCGTCTTATGTTACTAATGCACTATATAGTGTGTTAGTCATGTTGTAGTCAAACTCTCAGCTTTAAATCTTCATTTTCCAGTCAGTTCATAATGTAGCACCTACACAATAGCGAATGAGTTAAGGAGTGAACTATTCCGAATGAGGCATAAATTCCACATCTGATCTTAAGGTCACTAAATCCTGGATTGCTGGAAATTCCTACAATAATCGTGAGTAGTGAAGCAGCCTTTTACTTTTATTGTCTAAATATTTGCCTGTTTGTTTGCTGACATCGTCTGTTTTGAAAAGAAAAAAACCCCAACAACCTCAGTATTAAAAGTTTTTTCTTTTTGCTTTTAATAGATTTCAAAAATCGATTACATTTATTTTTAACACTACAACTTTAAAAACCTTTTAATGTTGTAGCTTTTTATAGCTTAGCCCCTTCAACGCCCAGGATGTTTTTACACTGTAAAACGTAGCAGAAGCTTTTGCATCAAACAAACAGCTTTTTCCGTTGGCCATTGGTCCGGTACCACCATCCAGTTTTATGTTTTTTGGCATTTGCTCAAGGACTCAGGGTTGGTTTCCTCTGTACTTTTTCTCTGTAGCTAAGGATACCAAGTGAGCTAAGGATACCAACCGTATTACATGACCAGTAAGGGCACCAGAATGTAAACTAGATTAGTATGTTTATGTGTCGAAAGCTATTTTCCGCAATTATTATATTGTACCAAGTTGACTATTATAATGCTAGCACTAATAGTTTCAATTAGAGCTTCCTCTTTTAGTTCATATTTCTTATTTTATATCTGTCTGTCAGCCACTAAGTTAAACTAACTAGCAAGCAAGGTAGCCACTTAGTCAAATTAGAAGCTTTGGCATATATTGTGCAAAAATACAGCTGAATCATTCATCGTGATTCTTATGATTCTTATAACAATTCCAGCTGTGTCAAGCACTGGGAAAATAAACTTGAACTAAAACTAGTTCTGTTGGTTTCTATTTATGTTTATTCTACACCACACTTCTTTCTGGGGCAGAGTTTTTTTAATCAAATATTCTTTTTATGTCAAACCCACTGTTTGTGTTTTCTGACAACAAAACTGGATTCTAGTCAATACTACAATGGTGGAACAGTGCTAGTGAGGTGGTGTTTAAATAGAACTGACCATGTGGCCATGTCGGTTTGATGACAGCAGCATGGATGTGGTTTCTAACTGTAGATTTGGAGATTTGTCGACCGTAGGATGTCACCAACACTTGTATCAGTGCAACTGTGATTCTTAAAGAACATGTTTCTTAATCTGTCCTCCTCACTGTCTGTGTGACCAAAACACATTTATATTATCTTGAAGGCAGATTTATCACAGGTCCAACTATTTGAGTGTTTTCATGTGGGCTGCTTTTTTATAGCCTTCGTCAGATTTATGAAGGTCTTATTTCATTAGTGTATTCTCTGATATTCTCTAGTTAGACGGAAAGGGAAACCTGGCCTGTGTGTGTTACCCCAGTAACGCAAAAATAGGAAGTAATCACTTCTAAAAAATGGAATATATGTCACTTGGTCCACATGAATTTGTGGAGGTGTCACTAATGGTGATACAAAAACATTTCCTTTTTTGTATTTATTATTCAACTAAGGTCACAAAAGGTTATATTTAGAGGAGGCACTTTTTTCAAGGCCTTTTTTCTTCATCTTTTACCAAAGGTGGTAACAATTCTGGAGAACCGTGTAATGGGGTAAAACTGGTAAATGCATGACCTACCGGTAGCAGTAAACTAATCTGCAAATCTGCCTCAGTGTTTCCATTTCATATAATGCAATGTAAAGATAAGGGTGCAAAACAAAAACAGGCGCGACCATATGGCACGCTCTGAGGAGCAGACAGAATACAAAACAGTACTTTTTTACATTATGTAGCACATAGAGTTTTGTTCTGGTGTGGTGACATATGCTCAAAGTTTTTCATTTTAGCATCAAGTGGGAAGCAAACACTTGACACGGTGACTCTTAGTCATGGGAGCAAAGCAAATAGAGTAATAATAACAAACAAGGAAATCAGTTTTTCCTCTTCTGTTTTGATCACTTTTCTTTAATGTCATTTATATGTCTTTTTTAGATGATCCAGGACTTTTGTGTTGGAGCTCACAACGACAAAAGTAGATCTCCACACTCATATTTTTCTCTTTAGAGGCAGAACTAGGTCCATTCAATGTCTTTTTACAGTAGTCTTAGTGTCTGTCTTTTCTCACAAATGTATTTTTTTAACATCTGCGTCTGAAAGTAATGAGTATTTAGCTGCGGCAAACTGTATGGTACACCATGTCTTTCCATTCCAAACAATGAACCATTCCCATGTTTACACATGAAACTTCAGACGACCGCATTTAAACAAATATATCTTAAAACATGTTGGTGCATGTTGTTTTTGCATTGTTACATAACATAATGCTGAAAATGGAGGCACATTCAAAAAGAAAAATATTTGCTCTGAAAATGTTTTGCATTGAAAAAAAAATCTTCTAAAAATTTGCATTGAAAATGCACGTTTGGATATTTGGTGCCCAAGAGATAAATCTAACTTTGCTTGTTGATATGTTTTATTTTCCAACTATTTCCATACTCAGTATGTCTAAATCTTATATCACCTACAGGATAACCATAGAAAGGGTGCATTTCTGTATAAGAGTTGTAGTAGATAGTCTGCGTTATTGTCTTTCTTGGCTCAAATTTGAAGACATAAATAGATTTCCACACTTCTATAAAGAGAGGGTATATTTCTAGATTACGGTGGCTGTAGTAGGTCTAATTGTGTTTTTGACCCAAATTACGCCGCCTTTTTACCATTCTAATAAGCCTCTTAGTTTTCTAGGCGTCACCACAGTGCTGACTTATGACAATCTGGCAACCACCGTCACCACAGAGAGAGAGAGAGAGAGAGAGAGAGAAAAAACCATTTAGCACTTCTGGTACTACTGGCTCCTCTGCAATTTTGCAGACCCATATTTGAAAAAGAAGCACTTTTCCCCTCAAAACTTATTACTTAAATAAAAAAAATGGCATACATTCTTCACAAACACAACAATGCAATAAAAAATATTGAGCACATCTGCTTCTACATATTGGAACACTTTCATTATCCACACTTTCATACATCACGTTATATAATGAGGAGAGGTAAATATAAATAGCCACTATTGGCAAAACCCATGATCATTTAGTCGCTCAGACCTCTGGCAACACTAAACAGGAACACATCGTCAAACTTTCCACTGATGAGGCAATCAAGGCGATATATGGTCACCTCAGGAAGTTCTGGGGTCAGCATAGTTTATTCAGATGCTGTCCTAATAGCCCAAACAAAACACTTAAGCCTGTGTAAATAAGTGCATAAACTAACAGCCCAGCCAGAATTCTTGTGGTGTGATCTTTTGATAAATGACGGAAAATGACAAACTTTGCTCCTAGATTTGTTTTTTTTTGTTTTTGAGGGTTATTTCCCCCTAATATCAACTCCGTTAGAGTTCAGTGTTGGTCTTGGGAAAAAAAATCTTGTTAGCATGCTCTTAATTTTAACCCTTTTAGTTTCAGTAGACCCGCTCTTTGCCAGATTCTTTAGATTTCAGTGCCCTCTACTGACGTGAAAGGGGACACACACTGTTCATACCACTTATGAAAAGTTCAGATGTTCTAAAACATGGTTTATCATAGTAATAGTTCATCACTCCATTTAATCTCTGTGATGTGATGAGACCGTATCGCATTACATTACAGTACTTTGCACAGAACGTAGTACACAGAAACTCACACAGTGACTCTCGTCTCCTTGAGGCAGGATATAACATACTTGTACTGTTTCTGGTGCTGCTGTCAGTATTCTGTCTGGTTAAGGATGTCTGCGTGGATTTAAATGAAACAGAAATCAAAGGCAAAGCAAGTGTAAATGATGAAAAAAGCTGTAGTCAGTGTAGTCAGTGTAGTCAGTGTGATCATTATTTCATATGAAAGTGATTGATCAGATTTGTTCTGTCGTGGATTAAGAGGTCAAGAAGGCAGAGAGGCAGCAAAAGATTTTCAAATAGCGTGCTCTCACTTTTCCCTCCTTTAAATTTTTATTATTTTTTTTAATGCAGTTAATTAAGACCCAAGGGGGAATTGACTAAGGTGAACTTTTTCCCTGTTCATCTTACTCAACGGATGTAACACATCAGTGAAAGGAACGAGAAATAAAATCATATCCTCATGAAAGAGATTTCAGCATTGCAGTAAAACACTGCATTAAAGAGATAGTACTAAATTGTGTAAGATGTAGTTAATAATGTGCAATTATTAAGCACTTAAAAATATAGTGTATATAATACTGGTGCTGCCCATTTCCCATGTTTGAAAATGATTTTGTACTGCACAAGTAACTACTTTTAAACTACACAGGAAAACGCTTCTTTATAAATTTGCTTGTTTAATTGTCTTTTTTGTGGTGCCACCGGTCTAATTCTGTTTCTTTATTATCACTTCAAAAAGAGACTGCAGTCTTTATGTTATTCAGAGGTGTTATTAGGATCTTGAATTATCAGGGGCCGTTGTTTGAGGGGTAAAGTCTGTAAAAATACAAAGTAGTAAAGTCTGCTCCCAGGGTTAACACAGTGTAAAGTTATCTAACAAAAACAAAAGGTTTTGACAGCATCAAGACATTTCTACCTTGTACAAACTATTATGGAGGTGGAGGTCAATTGTCTATGCATGTTTTGCCATGCCAAGAAAGATCTGGGGCTACCAGCTGTTTATAGTTATTATCATTTTTGAGATCCGAGCTATTCATAACGCTTTTAGGGCTAAAGCTTGACGGCTTATTGCTTTTAGGTTACTGGTAACTAGCTAGTACTTTATTCTAGCTAGCGATTTTCTGATTGTACCACTGTAACAGTCCCACTCCACGGCCTCCAGAGGGCGCTACAGAGGGGGATTGGTTTCTCCCATTCACTCTGCAACCAAGAGTGATTGGCTTGACCTGGACTTGGACTCATCTTTGTTGCAGTTCCGTTCCACGGCCACC
>JBBJLS010000001.1:30292548-30302595 GCA_037577275.1 Bryconaethiops microstoma
TCCAGGTCAAGCCAATCACTCTTGGTTGCAGAGTGAAGGGGAGAAACCAGTCCCCCTCTGTAGCGCCCTCTGGAGGCCGTGGAGTGGGACTGTTACAACCACACGCTGTTAAGTGAATGATTTCGTAGGCAATCTTGACCATCACTGACTAATGTCCACTGTTTTGGAAGAGTTTTGGAATAGAATAAATCTTAGCAGTTTTATCCCCTTAAACAGCAAGCTTTACAATCATTTAATTGGCAAGCAGTCTTACGTTTATTAATGAGAATTTGTTCCTTGATGTAAGATAATAGATGTTAATGATGTGTACTATGAGAGATGAACAGAGCCAGACATACTTAATCTCATGAGCTGTTGTTATTAAGATGTGCAGCTGTTTGTTTACATGTTATTTGAAATAAATAACAAATAAAAATTGTATCGTGGATGCTCATATTGAAGGCATCATTCATAAGAATGAAGGATCCATCATATTGTATTCATAACAGCGTGTCAGTATTTGTTTAAAAAACACAGCATCCTAATTTGTAACTGTTATTAACTTTGATGTTAGGAAAGAAGTTTGGAATTCTTTGAAAAACTTCTGGGTTAAGCATCTGGCACTTTGTCCAGTTATAAATTACATCTTTGGACTTTATGCCAAGACATTCTGGGTTGTTTTAAAAATCACTGCAGCTTTAAAGAGACAGAGATCTTGTTCTGAAAAGGAGATACTGCTTGAAAGAAAAGTCATGAGGAAAAGTTTTTCTTAGCTTGTTTAAAATGAGATGGATTCAATTTCTTATTGTAATCACAGTTCAGTTCTTAACCTCATTTTAAACTTTTTGCTGCAATGTATTTACAGCAGTTAACATAAAGTGCAACTGGTCTTTGGTGAATTCTAATAATTTAATCTTTTATTTGTTTTAAAATCCAGTTGAGAGCCAGACATGACTTGACTCTAATAGGCTAAGGCAGTAGTTTTCCTTTACCTCTCCAAACTCAGGGGATCACATTCCCATTAAAAACGAAAGAAATCCTACATTTTTTTTCACAGTAAGCATTCTGAACGTAGGTTGATGCATTGATTTTTTTGTGTGGATATTTTAGTCTGTCTACTGTGTTCTGACATGCAGGGTAGGTAGGAGGCTGTCAGCAGGGAGCAGCGAGACAGAGGCAGGATTTTGAGGAGGCAGTTACTGTAGAAGGTCTGAATTCGGTAAACAGGCCGTCAGTCAGTTTACACATGCCTACATTAACATGCAGCTGTCATTAGGGGTAATTATAATAAAGGACATTGAGCAGACTTGTTTTTTTTTCTGGCTCCGATGGCGCATTCTTTTCATCTTTGCAAAGCTAGAGGGCTTTTGTGTAACCTGGCATGGATTACAGCATTAAAGTTGTAGGGGATTGCTGTGTCTGGGGGAAAAAACAAAAACAAGAAAAACTTGCTTGGTATTACTACTGAATATTTGAGCTGACAGATTCTGACAAGATATGTCCGAAGAGCCTGGCACACGTTAGCATATTCAAACTTTCTCCGCAGAGCTGTCAGCAGCCATGGCTGAGGGGAGTGCAGTGTGGAGGTGCATCCCAGGAGACTCTTGCTTTTCAGTGCACATCAGATCTCGGCGCTCACCAATACGTACACACAACCTAAGGCTTGCATTAACCCAAACAGTCCATTATTCATGGCAACCATGTAAAGAAACAGTAGGGCACCTGACCGAGGGCTGATGAATTTCCCCACTGTGGTCATTCTTTAAAGCAGGTGAGGGCGAAATCTTGCCACAGTCTCAGAATAAAACAGAATAAAATAAATAAAATAATATAAACAGGTTTATTCTTGTGGCCAGAATATTACAAGGACTGCTTGTCATACACATTAAAATGTGTTTTTTAGTAGGATAGAATACCTTTTTAACCAACTTTGAAAACCCCAGACATTCTTTATATCAGAAGTTAACATTTCCATTTGAAGATCCACCTATTTATGACAGGAAAACAAAATGAATGTTTTTTTTCCTGTAAAATTTACAGGCTATTTCACCCTTGCGACTGTTTTGTCTCAAGGTGATGATGTTTAACTAGCCTTTTTCTGCACTATATCGTTACTTGCATGATTATATTACAAAATATTTTATTTCAAGTTATTTTTAAACATTTGTATTGTTCCATCCATCGTAAAGTTATAACACAAATGGAAACTACAGTGTTTAATAAAAAATAAAAACACAAAATCCGTAAATGTGTTGCGGCATCACATCATAGAGGAAGACTTGTGTTTTAAGTGATTTGGGGAAGAAAATTGGGCAGAAATAAAAAAATAAAAAAACAAACCAGAGAGGAAACTGCACTGTGATTATATTGTGGACCAGATGTTTAATCAAAGTAACGCATTTCAATGCATTTGTTGTGTGGCCTTTCACACATCCCAGCATGTCAACTCCATGTTATTACAATGAATAAAGTCAGCTTTGCTCAGCTTTTTATTTTTTCTTTATTGATGACATATTAAAATCAGTTAATGTCTTACTTATAACACAAATCATGTTTTACATGGAACTGAATAAGCAGGCAGATTTAAATGGGCTGATGAAAGCAGGGGTCTCAAAACTCTACTGGAGGGCTGTAATTCAGGAATGATTGAATGATTTTTCTCCTCAGGCACACCTGATTTATCTCATCTGTTGATTTCTAAGTGTAGTACTTGTGTTAGAGCAACCTGAGCTGGGCTCCAGCCGTCCATGATTCGACATTGAGACCCCTGGATTAGGAAATGATCTCTGGAAACGATCCCAAGAAATGACTCAAATCTTCAAATCCAGTGATTATTAATTGAATTCAGTCAATTGCCATCTGAAAATAAATAGTACTGTATGATCCATTTATTGTGAATTCTGTCACCATTGTGTAACAATAATATATTTTTCAGCTGTGAAATAACTTCCCAAAACTGTTAACATATTTACACACATTGCTATTGTGAGCTATGGTCATCGATCAGACTTTAGCAGAAAGCTCTAGGTTTCTCTGTGAGAGCCCACTAAAGGGCTGAAGCTGTGCAGTAGTACTAAGATTCTCTATGTGCCCCTTCTGTTCTTCTCCATGGCAACCCAGTCTAAATACATCTCTAAGAGAACACGATGTGTGCTTATGGCTTCTCTCCCAACAGCTGGTTGAAAAAAAGATCATCCAAGAGTCCGGACTTCTTCTTCTGTAGCTTTCTTCTCTGCAGCTGGGGAATGTCTATAATTAAGAAGGATTAATCACCATGGTAACAAGTGGAACTGATCACAACTGATTCAGCGAATATCTCTGACACTGAGATTTCTTGGGGAGCAACACAGACAGAGCTAAGATTCAGGTCTGGAATATGGAGAGCCTGGTGGAAGAAATTGCCTGGCATGACAAACTGCTTTGCTTATGTAATCCATTCTGAACAGTTTTGGCAGTGCTTTTTCACAAACAAGTCATTAATGTTCATGTAGCTTTTGATCATAAATTCCCCTTGATTGTCTTTGTTGTGGGAACGTTTCTACGGAGTACAGATCCTGTAATTGCTATGAAACAAATGTGGTGTGTAGCATTTGCATCAATTGCATCATTCTTTTATCATAATAAATAATACACTTTCAATTTCCGTACAAAGGTACTTCATATATCAGGCAAAATGCCCCTTGAAATCCTTTGCCAGCAAAATAACCGCATTCTTGTGTGTAAAAGCTTATAATAATGCCAGAGCAGAGACCTGATTCCCTTTAATGTTTCAAGATTTGCGGTTCCCTCATCCAAATAATTGAGCAGCACTTCTCTTAATTGCTTCTCATATCTCCGGGGAACGTTTAAGTAGGTCTAGTCCTTAAAGCCCATTTAATTCCTTTGAACACCCTCTAAACACAAGGACACTGCTCAGTAATGCTTAAGACTGGAGCCGTCCAGATAGTGGTGTAAGAAGGAAAGTTTTGACTTCAGAGATTTGTTTAGTGGTTTAGACCTGGACCCGGTACCTGGTATTTACAATTTATCACATCCTTCATCCTCAGACTCAGGAGTTCAGCGGCAGAAAAGTCTCCTAGAACAGAGGGCTCAGAATGTGAATGCATAAACCACTCCGACAACCACAATGTTCCCAATGGTGGCAACAATGGCAATCCACAGCCAGACAGCGTCACTGGACATGTGCTGCTGCTCGTCATGCTGCGTCTGCACTGAGACTATGGGGGCCGCGTTCACACTGGCAGATGAGTTAAAGAGCGAGTGCTCAGCGCTGTAGTCATCATTGGGCGATGAGTCCATGAAAGCTCCAGTCATAACTGGGATCTGTACAAGAGAAAATGCATTATTTTATTAGTAAGAAATGGTTTATGTTGTAACCATAACAACTTTAGTTTAATCTTTGTGTTTAAACTGGGCTTACAAGATGCATTTTGAGAATAAAATCTCTTCATTGTCTCCCTTGATACCAATGGCAGTAGTTGTATATCGAACCGTGACAATTACACTTACTTTTCATATCAAGAAATAATTCTTATGTGTGATACATCAATAATGCCTCCACTAGGTTGATAATCAGGGGGGGTTTCTCAGAGTCAAAAGAGGGCATGAACATAGAATTGGAAACATTTATTCTTGTCATGTTCGGGCCGTGCCCGTTCAGGAAGGAGGAGGCGCAGGCGCGGATTCCCATGACTTTTTACTTTTTATTAAATATAAAACAAGATGGCACGAGGGCCAAAACTCAAACGAAGGCAAGATCCTGAACAGACACAACCTAAGATAAGATGAGGGTAAGGTGAGGATGGACAGACAACCAAAACATAAAACAAAACAATCTTTATACAAGACGTGCACAAACCAAAGCCCAATGACAACCCTAACACAATTATTCCTTAATCCCTGGCCGGCTGAGAACCCATATTTCTAAAGCCGACCAGGGAAGAGACCACACCTAGTGTCAAAACAAGAGTCCCCGCAAGTCCTGTCTGATGGTGGCCCCTAGTGGCTGCTGACCGGGAACGTTCTATTTCTACACTTATTCTAATTATTCTAATTAATTCTAATGCAATATTTTACATTCTTGCACAAAAATTAATATGTTAGGGTTGGGTAGGGGAAGTCACATAGTGCCCCCAGATGTTCAGAAATGGCCCTTGCTAATATATTCAGATATATTTTTTACTGCATCAATTATTATTAAGTCTGTTATCATTACTGTCATGTATAATCTTCATGATGGAGAACCCATTATGTTTAGTTCTTTAATGATAGAGACATTATTTTATTACAGTTTCTGAAAGACAATAAACCCATTGCATAAAGTTTTTTAATGATAAATAACGCACTGTATTGAGTTTTTTTAAGTATCAAAAGATTCTATTTAACACCAAAAAAAGAGGATAAAGATTAGTTATCCTCTTGCTTCTGCTGTCTAGGTACCAAGTAATTGATTAATAACAGCCAAGTTGTGTCTGAAGTGGTTCAATTTAAGGAGTTAATTGACTCTTTAACATGCCAGAATACATCAACTCAAGGACACTCAAGAGCTTCCTTCTCTTTTATAGTGCTTTCAGTAAAAAAAAAAAATTCCAAAAGCATTTCTATATGCATATTAAATGGCATATTTAAGCATTATTTGAACTGTTGCATGACATCTTTTGCAAATGAGAACAAGTGTTTTATACCCCTAGCATATATTCCCATACATCTCCGGCCAGTGGAAGGGAGTAGGGCTTAATTAATGTGTAATAAATATTTAAAGAGGGGCAAGTTAAAGTGATTTATTGGTTAAGACAATTAGTGCTCTGAGAAAGGCTGGCTGGTAGTATCCTCTCATATCCACTGTACATACTGTATGAGGCTGCCTCGTGCCTGAGAACGCTAAGCAAACTCAAAATAGCACGCAGACAGGCAGTCCTTGTCGAAGAGGAGGCTACAAATGCTAAAAATATCTTTGAGGTATGACAACAGACATATAGCTCATAAGAGCCTTCACTCAACCTGCAGCTTCAAATAAAAAGATACAGAAACAAACATGCTTGGACCTTAATTAGGGAGTAAATGGAAGGTTTAAATTTTGAGGTTGTAGAAGATAAGCATACAGATAAGAAAGATTTTCTGTGACTGAAATGGACGAGTCATTTCTCCATTTTAAGGCATTACACAAAAAGGATGAGAGCTTCTTTTGATGGCTATTTGTATTCCTGTCATGTTTCTATGACTTGAGGATAGTATAATACTGAAGAATAGGATAGAAAAAAATGTAAAAAGGACAACCAGGGTTTAAAATATAGTGGTTCTCGAGGATCCAAGACCTCCAGTTGACACTCAACAGCAAAATTTAGGGTTACTAAAGAAATCTTCAAAACTCTGAGTGATGCAAAATCGTTTAAATAAGTGTTTGCTTCAGTTAAAGGATTGCTTTGTCCTTTTCCAACATCGACAAAAAAATTTATTGTTTTTTTCTTCACCCCCGTTCACAAATATTCGGTTTTGTTTTGTCCAGCACTTGAAGTTGATGTGTTGGAAGCAGGAAAAACAGGAAAGCCTAAGTGTCTTTGACCAAAGTTTCTTGGGCCAAAGTGTGATGATTAGATGACTGTGTCAGAGCATCTCCAAACCAGTAGGTCTTGTGGGATGTTGTTGGTATGCAGTGGTTAGTACCTGCCAAAAGTGGTCTAAGAAAGGACAATGAGTGAACTGGCGACCAGGTCACGAGGGCAGTGAAGGCTAGCTCACTGGCCTGATCCCACATAAAAGCTACTGTAGCACAAATTGCTAACCATGTTAATACTCGCTTTGATAGAAAGGTGTCAGAAAACAACTGGCTGAATATAGGGCTGAAGAATGTGCTGGCATACTTCTGGATGTACCACACATCTAAAAATTGTTGCAGACCAAGTACACCCTTTCATGATAACATTCCCTAATGGCAGTCGCCTTCAGCAGGACTATGTATAATGCCATGCTACAAGAACTGTTGAGGAATAGTGTGAGGAACACGAGTTCAATTGGCCTTCAAGATCCTTTGGCATTTGTAGGATGTACTGGATGAACTTGTCTGATCCATGAAGGCCCGACCTTGCAACTTCCAGGACTTAAAGGATCTGGTGCTTAAGTTTTGATGCCAGATACCTCATCACATATTCAGAGGTCTTGTAAAGTCCATGCCTCAAAAGGTCAGAGCTGTCTTGGTGGCACGAGTGAAAACTACACAATATCTTACCCAATATTAAGCAGGTGGTTTTAAGGTTATGTATGACTGATGTATATGTTGGAGGTTTAGTATTGTTCTTCTATATTATTTTACTCATTTATTTAAAAACAATGGACAGAAAATGTACATGCTGTTAATAGTTGTGACTTAGCAAGGCAAGTCAAATTAAACACCGCCTACAGATCTACAGAGCCGTATGTTTAGCTGTAACTGATGGCTGCTATTGGCTATAGAAGGCTTGTTTAGCATACATAGCAATTACAGGTATGTCTTATAATTCGAATGCCTTCATTATCATGCTGATAGCTAGCGAGTAATGAAACATACATTTACTCCTAAGCTTCTGTTTACATCTAAAAGGGTATTTATCATGAACTGCATTACCAGAGAAGAACTCATTGGACTGTATTGATTTCAGTCTAACGATAATTAGACCATAGACTGATAAATGCACTTGCATGTTGATTTTAGAAGAAAACAAACAGAAACCTTTGTTCATATTTTCTTCATACACATGTCATTTTCTAAACCTTCCCAAATAATTGCTTTTACGACTTAAAAACTGTTGAAAGGAAGACGTTTTTTCTCAAGAAGTGTATTTGGTGAGGCCAAAAACATTTTTTGCCCTAGCTGGACAATAGCCAACTCAGCTTAACCCAATTCTGAACTACTTCATTTGATTGAACTCAGTGCTTGTTTCAATTTAGTTCAATTCAATTCAGTTCAGTTCAATTTGATTTGATTTGTTTCGATTTGATTAAATTCAATTCAGTTTCATTTCATTACAATGCAGTTCACTTCAATTCAGTTCAATTCAATTCAATTAATCCCTGCTCAATTGAAGAACCGCCTGAGCCTTGTTTTTCCAGTACTCCATCATGTCCATATTATTGCAATGTTGGTTTTAATCACACCATTATATGTCTATGTCAAGATTACAAAATCAGCTTGGATAAGGAATCAATGAATAATGAATTACCCACTCCCATTTCATTTTGCAAGTAACTTTTGTGTACAAAGTGTACAAACACTACATTATTCTAATGCCATTAGCCTTATCTCTCATACAAGTTGTCCCTGTGTGGACTTTACATGCCTGGAGTTTTTCTCAATAGGTACATAAGTGGCCAGGCACTAATAGAATGGAAATGGAAGCCCTGCACAGGGCATCCCAGAGCAGCTGTGCATTTAAGATGGGGACCAGACGAGGTCACTGCCATTTCCAGTGCTTTTAAGGAAATGTACTTAATGTGCCTGAATAATTGATTAGCTAATAGAGACATTAAATCTTGCACGGTGCATTGAAATGGGGTACTCTGTTTTAACACTTACTTGAACACATAAGGTAAATCGTGTACTTTTAAACATTTTATCACAATTGTATTGCTTCTAATATTATTATTATTATACAATGTCTTCATTTTTAAAGGCAGTGAGGTTACTGAAGGGTTACTGATGGGGTATTTCAGTTGAGAAAGATGAGGTGTGTTGGAGACATTTTTGGAGTTCGGGTAAAAAGTAGAATCAGGCTTCTGAGTTCAGAAAAAAATCGGCGTTTTATTGAACAGAGTCAATATGCACCGGCCGCTATCTGCAGAAAGGGGCCTGGCTTTGGGTTACATACATTTATATACTCTTTAACACCCCCCGCCTCCTATATGTCACCCCCTCTCATCCATCTGACTATCCCTCACATCTGCTTCCTATCAGAGGCCCTCTTTGTTCAACTGGGAATGTCCTGCAGGGGCCCCCTCTCTTACACACAGACACACATGGGTGACATAAAGGAGCATAACGTAGTATTATGAGGGAATTCAAAATTTCCTTCTACAGGTTTTGTCATGATCAGAGATTATTACATTAATATACACTCACTGGTTACTTTATTAGGTATAACTACCTTATATCTATACTTATTGAGAGGTATTATCTGACAGGGATTATTACACTGACATGGTAGTGGCATGTGCGTGTGGGTGTGGGTGTGTGTGTGTGTACAAAGTGACAAAAACAGGTTGTTTAAATCTAATGGATGAAGAAAGGTAGGAAAAGTTAATGTAAAAATGAAAATCTGTTCTTGATATATAAAATCAAACTACATAAGTGAAACTGAGAGAAAAAAAGTTTTAAAAAAAAGTAAAATGCATGATACTGACCCTTGCTGGATTGAGGATAGACTGCCAACCAAAAATATCTGGCCACAGGCCAATGACCATTGAGAAATGAGAATGACTAACAAAACCATGCAATATCAGATCTCTCTAACTTTACATTGTGGGTGAACAGCTTAGATGTACTTCTATGCTGAGATTAATCCATCACCTAAATAATAGATTCTCACTGCTGCTCCTGTAGGGGTTCTAACTATTGATGAACAGTGTGAAGAAACACTGACTAATAACAAAATCTGTAACTGTAGATCTGTAATTACAACTACAGAATGCACCTAAATGTGCTAGTGTATCTTATAAAACCTAAAATTAGTGTGGATACTGACTAAGCTAATGAATGTTGTGACCAGTGAACGTTTTTAAATGCATCTTAAAACGATCTGAAGGATGAAAATTAGAAGTGGAAATACAGTAAAATAACACTTCAAAGATGTTTCTTCTAGCCTCAGCAGCCCAATCATGATTGGAATATTCCAAGAAAATCTTTGATTCTGAGATTCAGTGCTTGTTCTGAAAGTACATCAAACGGCCGTGCTCTTCTCGTCCAGTCTCTGGTCATCTCCAAACTGGACTACTGCAACTCTCTACTGGCTGGACTTCCACAGAAGGTAACCAAACCACTTCAGCTGATTCAGAATGCTGCGGCAAGGTTAGTCTTCAACGTTCCCAAGTTCACTCACA
>JBBJLS010000001.1:30302695-30324727 GCA_037577275.1 Bryconaethiops microstoma
CTCTCTCTCTCTCTCTCTCTCTCTCTCTCTCTCTCTCTCTCTCTCTCTCTCTCTCTCTCTCTCTCTCTCTCTGCTCTGCAGTGCATAAACGCCCTGTTACAGTCTGATTTCACTCACCAGGCCTTGTAAGTCCCTGTAATGATGTTGCTGTAGTGCTCAGTGTTGTCAGAGCATGTGTTGCTCATTTTGGACCACCGTTCAGTTTCTGAACGTTTTTCTACTGTTAAAACCCCAACAGGCATTTACAGACATCTTTAATATGTACATAAAAAAGCACAACACTATGCGTGCTGAATGTAGCAACTTTTTAAGATAAAATAAGATAAGATAACCCCCTTTCAGTCCGACAAGTGGGAAAGTTGCATTGTTACGGCAGCAAGTGGGCTATAAATATAGAAATTTGTGTGTATGTAAATATATGTAAATATATAAACCTATATACTGATCTTTTGGAAAATCACATTCTTAAAACAAGGGTGCAGGAATGACTTCTTTGCACGATGCCATAGAACAACCAGGTGAAGAACCTTTTAAAGTTTAAGGAACCTGCATGTAATTAAAAGGTTGTTGGAAGAAATCCTTAAACTGGTAAAAAAATGATTACGTGCATTTTCTTCTCACTCATTTGTAACAACGGTTCTTCTATGGCATCACTAAGAGAATGCTTTATGGCATTTTTGTAATGTCCTGAAAGATAATTATGTATTTGCATAAGGAATGATATAAATCATACTTTATTATATAAATACTGTCATTTGATATGCATTTTATGTCTTTTTTCTGTTTAAAAACAATTCACAAAGCAAGATTATACATTCACTATATTCTATATACTGTAGTCCTACTTTAAATTGTAACAAAATATCTCCTCTTTTACTTGAACACTCACTTGATTGAAAGTTTAGAGTCCACATTTCTTATCCAAAACAATTTTTTTTCACTGGTGCAAACGGTTAAATATTCACTTCTTAGACCTTTTTGAACAGAATCCATGTCTAAATCTACTATCAAAGATGCTCCAGTTGCTTTTTAAGGGTACTTTATATGTTCTACATTCCTCTCCTAAATCCATAAAAAAAATTGCAACTTGCGACCTGCGCCAGATATTTTATTTTCTCAGTCAGAGGCTTCACAGTGATGAAACCTCCGAGTTATCAGTTATCAACAACCATAATCTTGCTGTAACACCCACACTGAGGAGTGTGGAGAACATATTGTGATCTGAATGCAAAGTTATATTTAGCAGATCTAAATTCATAGTTGCATGCATAGTTATTGCATAGCTCTATATAGAGCAATGAGGATATATATATATATATATACAGCTCCGGAAAAAAATTGGAAACCACTGCACTTTATTTTAAATCAGCATCTCTAGGAGTACGACAATCATTCCTTGCCCGTGTCTGTTAAATTCCTACACAAGCGCCTCATTCTGCTTTATGAGAATGAATCACATCTTTTTTAATGAGGAAAAGTATAAAAACACTGCTGTAATCGACACTCTCCTCTCGCAATGAGACCAGTTGGATGAAAAAACACTACTAGAAGTTCATCAAAGGTAATTATTGCCATTTTGTTTAAGAATGAACAAGAGATTTTTCTCTGAATTATTCAATTTCTGTAAACTCTGCATCTAAATTCTGTAAACTTCTATTATTTTGATATTGTCATTCCCTTTAAATTGATGCTTTAAAGAACAATATTTTTATTTGGAAATGAGGAGAAATATTTTCAACAGTTCTTAAAAACTAAGGCAAAGCTGGTCAGTTCAATACTTGCACCTATAAAAGACAAAGCCTGAGAAACTGAACATTTTTGCAGGGTTCTCTTATTTTATTCTAGAGCTGTATATATATCATATTTACTTACTCATTTACTTATTCTCTTACTCTTAAAAATAACGTAGCAAGGATTCTTTATGCGATGTCAATGTCAAAGAACCTTTAAGTGGATGGTTATGAGAAGAACTCATTTTTGTAAAAGAGATAAGTGAGTGTTTAAAGAATGTTCGAAGAATGTTCACATAATGTAAAGGTTGTTGGAAAAACTCTTAAAATTACACTTACATTATGTGAAGGTTATTTATACATAAAAGGTCACTCACACAAACATTTCTGTCATGTCGGTTATGGGGTGGACACACTAACAGGAAACCGCGTTAGTAGTGAAAATAGGTTTTAATAGACAAGGTGCCATGTGGTTTC
Organism: Bryconaethiops microstoma; assembly: GCA_037577275.1. NCBI lineage: Eukaryota > Metazoa > Chordata > Actinopteri > Characiformes > Alestidae > Bryconaethiops > Bryconaethiops microstoma. Next base: position 30,304,903 of record JBBJLS010000001.1, read on the forward strand.
ACACAGACAGACAAGCTTCAAACAAGTATAGATACACAGTGGTGCCGGAAGGACCTTCACTCCGGTGGACACGTACTGAACATAAACACTAATACAGAAGTTCCAGAGGACCTTCACTCCATATGAAACTGAAACTGAACAGTAAAGGGGGACTTTACTGCAGAGTCGACTCTCTTGAAGCTTTAGCAAGCCCTCTGTCTTCAGGGGCCAGAACAACTACTCCGCACTCCGCGGAGCTCTCACAATGTGAAGGGCGCTCCCACGCTCACGCCTGTAAACACATAGGGGGGAGAGACACACAGGAGAGGCACACAGGCAAAACACCAAGCAGCAGATGTAAACAAAGGATCCAGCTTCCCATTCCTTGGCTGGCATAGAAAGCTCTCCACTGCCACTTAGAGAGTCCGCTAGTTGCCAACAGGAAAGTCCTTTGCGTGCCTCAGTCTTGCTCCCCTTCTAGTGAACACAAGCATGCAGTTAAGAACAACATAGTTTCTTTAAACACAAACCTGAACCAGAGCTGAATGATGGAGTTGGGTGACCACGCAAAGATTCTCTGGATCGGCTGGACATTTAAACTCACACACGCAGACAATCACATGATGCAGACAATCAACTCAACAACAAGCATCATTTAAACCAAACACAAGACAGGTGGACATGTTGTTAAGTACCTAGCAACCCAGATAATGAGCTAACGAAGCTCCACACTCTCACCTGGGTTGCCTAGACACCAAACGACCATTGATCAATTGATCAAACAATGTATCACCTCTTGTCCTCTCAGGGCTTCAAGCACGGCTCGTCTTGAGCCTCCGCTGCTCAAAAGAAGAGGGAGACATGCATCAAGACTCTTCTCCGTCTCAGACCCACAGTGGTGGAATGAACTCCCTCTTCCTATTAGATCAACGGAGTCCCTGAAGACCCACCTGAAGACCCACCTCTTCAAGGAGTACCTTGGAGACTAAACATGTCTCTCAAGTCCCTTTCCCAAAAAAAAAAAAAAAAAAGACTTAACCTCTGACTTAACCTCTGCCTTTCTTTGACAGGTGTTTTAGGTATCATTTGAAAGGTGTTTAGGTGTACCGAGCGTGCAGTAACTTGGTTGAATAGTGGATGTTGACTTAAGTTTAGCTTTACAGGTTTAAGAAACAGATGTGGACTACTTGAGCACTGATGTACGTCGCTCTGGATAAGAGCGTCAGCTAAATGCTGTAAACGTAAACGTAAACGTAAACAAGAGAATTCACAGACTGTAAAGAAAATTAATCTGTACTCTACAGTAGTGGTACCTTAGCACATGAACAGGTGCTATTCATAGGTCATGGTTCATGGGTAAACATGAAACATAGAATATATAAGGCTAAATCCAAACATTCACTACAGCAAAAATCAAGGGGAATTCTTTTGAAAGTATGCGACAGCATAGCATCACACAGCATGATGAAACAGGGGTTATGCAGTGTTTGGAAATTCTGTAGATTTTGTAGAAAACCTTGGTCAATTTGATTTATTTGTCTCTTATATTGCTTTCAAATTTTTTTTAATCAGCCTTACAGCGCAATACAAGGTTTGAATTTCTATTAGTGTTGGCCACCTGCTGCGGACTCCAACTGTTACGGCAACTAGCAGAGAACTAGTGCAGAGGTGCCTTTCATGCGGTGCATCGTTTGCAAATCAATTCCTTTTCTATTGCACAGCAAATCTGCTGCTTTTCAGCCCCCAGGGACGCACCTTTTCTAAACTTCAAGTACACTATTTGGAGTGAAACAGGCATCCTTAAGAAAGTTATACTACCTCACTGAGCTGTAGTAGTTTCTGTGGACTGCAGGTTTAATGGCAAAACATTTTCAAACAAACCAGCTCAAGGTCCTCTAGCTGAGTAACATGGGCATCACTAAAAACAGTTTGCTGGGGTCACGTGCCCCACTAATGAGTTATTTAATGCTGGAGGTTTCCAGGAGGTTTGATGAAGTGTAGTGAATGAACAGTAGAGATGGTGCCGATGAGATCAAAGTTGTAAGCAAGTTTACTTACTTTAGAACAAATTGATCTTGAAGAGAAATTTATAGATTGGTCGAGGTGAATTTGTTTGGCAACCAATTTTCCAGACTCTTTACAGTAAACTCATCAGCTCATCAGCTCATAAAACAGGCATTTTAGAGCAGAAATAAAATGTCCATTAAACAGAAATAAAATATATGTATATACTGAAGTACTGCATTCACAAACCATTTTAAAGCTGTAGTTTCTGTTATTTTGTCATTACAATATTTTATAATTTGATCTGACAGTGACACACTTTTAATGGGTCAGAATAGAGATATTAAGTGACCATAATGGAGGTGTGGGCAGTCCTACAGTTAAAACAAACACTGACAGTAGTAAGCTGTAGGGCAGCATTCCTGTCAATAACATAGATATACATATACAACACATATATGCAGTTGCTTATACTGTTACTGTTCCACATATCTACTTTTATCTGGCATGTCTGTCACTTTAAGAGGGCTCTCTGTGTAGTCCATGAGCTCTTGTCTGTTGCTGGGCTGATGCACTTAGCAACGAGTACAATAATGGATTTTCGTGACAACCTAAGGTACTGACAAAAGCAGGCTGGCTTGATGTCGTTAGTTTGAATGCCGTAGGCCACACTGCCGGACTCCCACACATCCATCTGGTTTTCCCTTGCCAAAAATGATCTCCCCTGCTATTCTCCTTTATGTCCACTGTACATTATCCAATGCTTGCCATGCGCCGTTCATCATGTGTTTTGCAAGAGAGGTTTTGGTGATATAGGAAGAGAGGCTCATTACGAGGAATCACAACAAAAAATAATAAATAAATAAAAAACAGTCTTCATTACACACTGAAGTAAATGATGCTGTAAAGCCCAAAGTAGGCCATTTGTCTGCTGCCAATCTTTGCTCCATTGGATCTTCTTGTGTGCTCCAGCTTCATGAAATATTAAGTAACTTTAGGGTGGGGGGGGTAGAAGAAATTTTATTGGTTCACAGCACTACTGCCCGCCTTTCATCCATAATAGGGTCGGATGAAAAACACCATGGTCTCCACAGATGTATCGTGGAAGCTGCCGGTGGCTTGTGCTGTTTATGTTGTAACCAAAATGCACTGTTTCACAGGCCTGTTAGAAACTACACAGACTTCATTCAGATACATTACAGATCATTACCCATAAAACTGTAATCTTCAGGGACACGGATGTGCCATGCTCCTTCTTTCTAAGAATTTTGCTCGCATTACATTGCCTTTTTGGAAAGAGTCCAGCTTACTCTGTGGACTGTTATTAAGTCTGTGCAGACAGAATAATGTTCCTGAACGTGTTCAGAGAGCGTGATATTAGCACTGCCAGACTCCTAGAGTTGAGCCTTATCCAGGGCAAGACTGAAAATTAGTCATACAAGATTAACAAATGCAGGGGTGATCATTATCCAAATCACTTAGAGCCACATTAAAAGATAACTGACGTTAGCAAAAAATAATTAGCCAGCTAGCTCATATGACCAATGAGGTAGTGACGAGCCTCAATATCACAATATTTTCCAGATAAAAATAATGGGATGATATTTAAGTTTGCCTTAATAATTTTACTGAAATTGTGATTCCACTGGTAAGAATAAGATCACAAACAAGATCTTATTTATAGTCCAAGACATGCTTCCTATTTGAAATCAACATGAATGCGAATGCAATGTGACTTTTTTTCTATTGTCCTCCTGAAATTCAGCTCCTGAGAAAAAAGTCCTTAGATTTTCTCTCATTGACCACACTCTTATCTCACAGATGGCTTAACAATTCTGTCCCCAGCTCATCTCAGTAATATTTACATAAGATCTCATTATTTTCATATGTAGTTCTCCTCTACATTTCAGAGATCTTTTGGCAGCCCAAGTTACTGGTGCATAAGGACATTTTGTGCTTTCTCATTCATCACCAGAAATGCACATCTCTATGTTAATCTCTACTTTTTGCCTAAGGGGGTAAGGAAGGAAGAATTCAAATTCATTAATTAATTTTCTTTCGCTTGCTTTCTTTCTTTCTCTTGAGACAAAGCAAAGCTCATTTTGAATGGACTGTTTAGTTTTCTTTAAAATTGCACCAAACGTTCATGACACGTTAGAAATTGTAAAATTACAAGCTCTTACTCAAGATTTTTTCTTGAAAACCTGTGTTCAAAGCCCTGATTTACCTGACCTGACATCATAATGGCTATAATCACAATGTCCTCCATTGTGACTGGTAAGACAGTAATATTACAAATACTAGCCCACTAGTCTACTTGAGCTTCACTGATATGAATATAATAGACTACTAATGTGATTCAAACTAAAAATATGAATGTGACACAAGTGACCATGTGAACGCATGTTTTAGGGATGTTGGAAATTCCCAGGCTGGGTCTTTTGATTGTACTGTTGTCTCGAATGCAGCATTGGACATGGAATCACAGCTTTCCAAAAGCCAGGCTGCAGCTGAGAAAAGTGGGTCCTTGATAACACTGTCCTGTGATAGGGTCTTCATTTAATTTAATTTCTATAACATTATTTAAGCCTGCTTTATCACAACACTATAAAAGAGTCAGTGCTGAAATTGGAGATGGTGAAAATACTGTGGGTGATAATGAGCTAGCAAGTGAGACACTGATGTGAAGGATTTAATGTGGCAGCACTCTGTATATTTTCCATTACAATTGCCTTTGTTAAACAACATATAATGATAGCTTTCCACAATTTCTCAAGAACTTTCTTTGGATTACACTTTGCACAAAGGGTTACGGGCTACAGAAGACTGTGACGGATATTCAGTTAGGGTCATCGGAAATGGTTAGACTGTTGGCTGCATTTCTCAGCTGCGTTTAAAGGGTCCTTCAGTTTGTAACAGCCTTCAATGACGCAGCTGTCTGGAAATGCAGCCCACCTGGATCGAAGCCTAGCTTTTGGAGCTCAGCATGGGACACTTACACAATACTGTAAATGATAACCACACAGAAACCAGATTTGCAGAAAGGAAACATGAAACTGATTCATTTTTGGTTTTTCAAACTATTCTTTCTAACAGTATAAAACACCCAACAAATTTCTATGATCTATCATTAATATTACAACTAAAAATCAACACCGATGCTAGTTTAACAGTATTGAAGATGTACTGCAGTACAGAAAATGTGACGGCAATTTAAATTGTGTTTATTTTCAGTAATTGCAGCTTCAGATCTGTTTTTGTTACCTAAGACGACCAACATATCCTCTTTTCTCTGTCTTGAACAACCTCATCTGCTGGTGGTTCACAAGCTGATATTGGTTTAATATCCCCACCTGGAACCTATTAAGTGTTAATAATATAGGCTTAAATAAAAATGGACCTCCTGTGATTAAAAAAGACACTCTTTCAATTTAAATTTAAAAATGAATCTTTCAGGACTAATTGTCCAGCTGCTGTTGAGTGACACTGCGATGTGTGTAGAGCTCTGGGGGCCTCTGAGAGACTGACAAAAGGAGTGTGATTTTTGTGGAGTGACATATGTTCTCCTGTAGCATGCTAAGCATACACTTCACTACTGAGCTTCAGGGATGGACAAGGCTTGTTTTCAGTGCATCTTTTTCTTTCCTTGGAAAATTCCCCACAGTTTACACCTGTCATATATTCTTTGTTTATGTAATTCTGACCCTCTCTCAGTCTATCTCTTTCTCTCTCTCTGTCTCTCTCTCTCTCTGAACTGCCAAGGGCAAAGGGAATGTGTGTGTGTGTGTGTGTGTGTGTGTGTGAGTGTGTGCGTGTGGGGTGGGGGTGGGGGGTTGTATGAGGGGCAGAAAAAAAAATTGTTGAGATGGAACAAAAAAGAGCGAGAGAGACTGAACCGAAGAGGAACTTGATGTTTTTCCATCTCACATCTCAATCCGCTCATGTTTTAGTCTTCTCAACAGGCTCCATGAGCTGGGCTAAAAAATCTCGTCCCCTGCACGTCTCCCTCTGTGAAAGCTTTCTGCTGTTTACATGCCCCTCACTACTATGGTACTATATCATTCTGTAATGAGGCCAAGATATAAAAAAAAATAAAAAATCACAACGACTCCTTAAGAGTTCATTTAGAACTGAGGTATTCTTGCTTTCAGTCTGACAAAAGGCAGTTCAAGGTTGCTGGAATAACAATATATACAAAATATGAGGCTGACTAAAAGTATAAAGCATATTTTTACAGTGCTGTCAAAGTGCTGTCAAATTTCCAAATATGAAGATTAAATAGTTAATCCTCTATATTCTTTTTCAAGATTCCGCAAACTAATCTGACATTGAACAGTTACCGAGCTGCACAGGCATAGCTAAACACCATGCTAATCACTGCAGAGGATTTCCTTTTTAAAATGCAAGTCTGGAAAATACAGTAAGCCTCTGGAGTCAGTGCTATAGTTTGATCTCTTTTACTTTACGTAAAGAAGGGGGAGAGAGAGAGAGAGAGAGAGAGAGAGAGAGAGAGAGAGAGAGAGAGAGAGAAAGAGATATTAGTAATAAAGTGAAAATGTCTAATTTTGACAGTCAGCTTTGTTTGACAGACAGGGGAAAAGCAATTCATGTTTTCTGAGCTTAATCCATTTTGGGTAAATGCTACCATTACTGTATGGTTTATAAAAAGGAGTTCTATGGAGCTTCTACGTTGCATTTTGCATGTCCTATTAGCCAATTATGCTTTTATTTTCTCTGCCTCTATTCTTATATAAGTTGACAAATGTTTTATTGTGACCATCACATTCCATTACTAGATACCATACACTCTAAACTTTTCTGAGTATTTCATGTCATGCAAACAACATCAGAGCCTGCGAACATCAATCAGTGTACAGCGCCTGTATAAACTGCATCTGAAATAATGGTCCTGTCCAGACACATTTGAGTCTGAACAATAAACAATGAAAATGTTTATGCTGAAAATGTTTATAAGGTCCAATTTTGCACCTTATTTTGTACCTTAAATAAGTTTTTAAGGTATATTTAAGTGAATATGATATATGGTACTGCTCTGACTGAGAGGGTTCATACATCCAAGCATAACTGTGTTGTGTCATAATTACCTGAAAAGCTAATTTCCTGTGGAATCTAAATCTAATTCAAATACATCCTCAAATATTTCCTTTGTAGTAATGATAACATTCACACAAATTGGTCTTGTGTTCTCCCTGGGTAAGTCAGTTCTAAGGCTCACTCTGAAAATTGTTTTTAGATTGAGAACCAGATTTTCCTGCCTGTAGAATATCTGCAAGTAGAACACCATGTTTTAAAGTTTTTCTGAAGGACTTCCTAATAAATTATTCATTTCTGGATTTACTCCAGGTTTTTTACATACAATATCAAACATCCTTACTTTATGCACAGCTAAATTCAGTCCTCTCTTCGGAACAGTATTTGTTTTTTAAATTTTTGAATAGTGAAAAATGCTATCCTCAATTATAAATGTTTACAAATATTATGATAGAATCCATTACTAATTCCAAAAGCTTTTTACAAGATGCATGTTAGCAGCACTGTAATTCCCCCAAAAGATGAACAGTTGTAGTCAGTTCCAACATGTCTTCAGATTGTTTGTAAGGGAGAAGCACAGCGAGGACGCACAGGCGTAATGAGCTGCGATGGAATCTGACCTTAAGCAACGACATGACCAAGTTCTACTAATAGCAGCACATAATGGGTTCTGGGGGAGGAGTGAGCAAGAATGGAATACACATCCACAATGACCAGCTGGTAATTGACTTACCCATGCTCTGTCCACAAACACGCTCTTTCTTAGCAACTGTTGTCGGACAAGCTTTTACAAAACATTGGCAAAAGCCACGAATTTTCCACCAAACTAATGTCTTCATTAATTACATAACAAAAAGTCCACCTGATCTTCAAAGGCAGAACATTGTGACCTTTAACACGGATACAAAATAAATATTTCAAATTAATAACACACTCTAAAAGCAAGAATTTTACAAAAAAAAACATTGTCAAAACCAAAACAGCTTGTCAAACCAATATCCGAGCAATGGTTGCGTGGGCAGAGTATGGATAGGTCCATTTATCAAGTCTGTAAAAATGCAATATGTATGAGGCCTTTATGTGGAATGTTTGTGATTTGTGAAAGCACAATACTGGATGGTATTGATGCCCATTAACTCTGATAACACACATACACACAGACACAAACATATGAGAACACACACACTAGAGATATGGTTTAATGATGCCAGGCAGTCAATAAATGTTTTATTTTTTATTTTCCCTAAAACAACTCAGTAAATCGAAATCAGATATTTTGTGTACTTGGTCTTTGAATCATATGTTAAGTCACAAAAAAGTCAGTGATTCCCTATTTGGTCCTGGAATACCCCCTGTCCTGCACAGTTTACACACCCACTTCAACCCCAAGCAGTCAGTTACCGCTGAGTAACTGACTGATTAATCAAGTCAGGTATGTTAGAATGGAAAGCACTAAAATATGCAGGGCAGGAGGGACTCCAGGGCTGGTTTGGAGACTACTGCCCTAAAACCATGGGAGTAAAAAAAGTTTGGCCTCTTAATTTTTTATTCTGCCCTGTAGATGTTTAAATCTAAACCCAGCCATTACCTTACCTCCTAGCCAAAACCCAAACCTAATGCTAATCTTTACCTTAACTATAACGCAAATGCCAGGTAATCAGTTAAACCAGATAGTTTGTGAGCAAAGCCATAGTGTAATGTAAGGCACAAAATATGTACATATTGTATTTGACATGAACTTCATTTTCACTCTTTCCTTTGGTTTCTCAATTAAACATTTGCACTTGTACTCAAACGAGGGTGTGAACCAAGGTGGCAGCTTGATTATGAACTGAAAACATGTTGATCTAAAATCTGTATATGCTGACTGTTCTCTGTTAGATTGAATAAAACATTTGACATACGTCAATTTAGTTTGTGCAGTTTGAATGTTGATTAGGCCCACAGATTTTGTACCATTTACTGTTGTACAGTGTTTGTGTGAAGCTTCAGGTGTGATGAATCACTTGCATTCTTTAAAAAAAGAGGCCAAAGATGAATTTTTGCAGCAAACCCTAAAAATCTTTGAATTTGAAGCCTATTTTGTAAACAAGGTAATGAGAACATTTGTCAAGTTCAAACATAAAAATAAATAGAAGGTGGTTGGAAGATTACCTTGAGAAACACCTTCATTTTCTTGACTGGAAATACTAAGCTCTACAGAGAGACCACAGTCTGAGCTTTGCTCTCTGAGTTTTCCTTACACTCTTACAGCGTGGGTGGTTACACTATACAACAGTACATCATATAAGTGATATTTTATATTAATAATGAATGCAATGTGTATTAAGGTTGCGTGACCTCACTGAACCATTGTACCAAATATACTTAAATGTGGCAATTAATGCTATTAAAAAAATAAATAAATATTTAAGTCAATAGTTTCAGCAAAACATATTAGCATCTAACCTTCAGCCGAACATATTAGAGACCATATTAGAGACACTCAACAGTATCCAAAAGTTCAAACTACCATTTCGTACCTGCATGAATACGTGAAGTGCATTCATTTGAATGTGATATTCATTATTCATCAATCCGTCAGTGAACAGCCTGACATACATAAAGTGGGTGGCATGATAGTAGCTCAGTCTCTCCTGTAGTTTGACTGATCACCAGCTTGGTGTCTTGTTAAGGAACAGACATGTTTGCTAATAGCCATTAAGACCTACTTTGGTATGTTAGGTGGCATAGGCCAATTTCTCCATTTAGTCTACAAGGCTGGTTCTCCCAGTCTTAGAATACACTTCACACACTCTTAAAAATAAAGGTTACCAAGAGGTTCTTGGCTTGGATGTACAGTTTTGGGAAAACACTTCATCTAGTGTGTAACAGTTACATTATATGGACTCAAACTTCCACTGAAATGTTCCTTAGGGAACCAACAATTGTTTTTCTATGGCATTGCTCCAAAGAATTCATTTTTAGCCCATATTTTTTATAAGTATAGTTTTGTATTTTTCCTGCTCTATCACATCATGGTCAATAGAGAAAAAGAACTAAAATGTGTGGGACGTGGACACTTCATAACTGGGACTGAGGAACACTGGTTTACAACACTGCTGCATTTTTAAGTCATTTGCTTGAATTGCTCATGAACACAATTGTCCTTAGCGATAAAATGACCTGCATATTTTAGTCTTTTCCCAGATCCAACAGTACTGGTACAGTGAAATGAAACTACAGAAAGGAAAATAAGTGCACATAGATCACCATTACAATCCACTCAGAGACTAATTTTGAATACTCAAGCAAAATATTCATACAGCATGTATACCGTTTTTGGTAGCTTCAGTTTATCCATGTCTTTTAAAAAAACATTTTTAACAACCTATCCAGTCATTTATAAAGACAATGTCAACCTAACACATTTAATACTGCCATTCATAAAGCATAAAGTTATGAGCATCTGCTTATGTCAGTATGATACTCTTGTCCTTTAGGTGTATTTTCTATTATATCTGTATCTGAAAGGGTTTGCTGTGTATACCCTGTGAGTTACAGTGCCAGCAAAAGTGGGCTCAGGGGTATGTGGGTTCCCCAAACAATTCAGGCTGTGTTTGTGTGGTATTGTGCCAGACTGGCTCACTGAAACAACCTGTTAGGTTAATGTTTCTGCATCTTATATTTATATTCCTAATATATTAGGAATATAACTTATGCTTTTTAGTTGGTTTGTGGCTGTTTGGGGAAAAATTAAAATGTGTGAACTGTGTGGCGTGAGTGGAAATGTCAAAGCCCCACAGGCTGTAACACTCACTAGAGAAATCTGGTAAGTTGATGCAAGTACAAATTTAAAACAATTTTATGTTGTTGGAACCTAATGACCTTAATGGTCTCAATGGGTTCAAATCCAACAAAATAAAAAGAGCAGAGAAAAGACAATGTGGCAAACACATATCCACTTTTTGAGTAGTAAACATGATAAAACCTAAATATATTTGGTTCAAAATTATACGTTTTGAACATAGATGGAGAATAAGCAATAGATTGCATGACAATGAATTACTCATACTGTGGGTCTTTGAGAAGGTGAATAAAATCATAAAAAAGTCTACTTGAATCTTGTTGAGTATGTAAGAAAAAATGGTGTTAAATTTTATCCTGTGTTGATACGTGCCCCTAGTAATTTGGGTCAATTTGAGCCTGTCTGTAATTACTGTTCTGTGAGCTGCTATACACATATCCAAAGCCACTTGATGTCAAGTTTGCATAGGGCAATATTTTATCATTGCCTTTTCATGCATGAAATATTTCATGCTCTCAGCTAATGGAGTATGCACTCTTCATTTTGTAATCGGTTGTGTGCTATCTCTGGGTGCAAATCAAATCAGGTATCGAAACGGAGCATTAAGCTTTTATCATCATACCAGTGCAGGATGTGCCTGCAGTATGAAGTACAAATACTTTATTTGAGATACACACACACACACACACACACACACACACACACAGAGCAGTGAAATACAACCTCTACGTTTAACCCATCAGCAGACACACACTATGATCTAGGAGCAGTGGATAACTAACCTTGGATCTTTTTGCCAGTGCCTAGTACTCCTGTTAGAGTCACTGTCAGGAGTATTAATCCCAGCATGCAAGTCTTTGTGGTGGAAAGAAACCAGAGCACCCAGAGGAAACCCCCACAGAACATGCAGATTCTCCGCAGAAAGGACATTGGAGGTTCTGGTCAAGAATCTCACCCAGATCCTTCTTACTGTGAGGCAACAACACTAACCACTCTGCCACTGTCTTTAAAGGCTAAACTAAAAAAAAAAAACTGTAAAGAAAACTCAAATCATTTGTTGTTTATTTGCAAATAGAATCTATAGGAGCACTGTAAAAACTTTTTAAAAAAATCAATACGTGTGTATTTTAATGGCAAAACACACTGAAGGCTTTCATCCACAAACCAACAGCACATTCAAATGCACTTTATCAGAGAGCTCACAAAACCATTTTAAGGGGATACAGAGCAGGAAGAGAGAACATTTAGGGCTCTTTCCAAAGCATTTCGTGTAGAGAGGAGATCCAGGGGTGCAATTCATGAAACCACTCAGGACTGAATAGCTTCATTTATTCGAAGAGTCCCAATGCAATTCAGTACGGCTGAGATATTTGACCTTGGGTAACACAAATATGCAAAGTGGCCAGAGCAATTTTGTGCCTAAATCGACACCATCATTTCCTCTAAGGGTCTTGTTTAAAGGGAAAACACCGAGGGAGACACAGAACTGTAAGGTTTAAGTAATCAAGTGTACAGTAGTAAAATACACCCATATATTTGCCCAGAGGATCTCTTATAGGAAGCAGTGGTAAAAAGGAAATTCAGCATTATATGTCAGAGTAAATGTCATTATTTCTGAGTAAAATGTAAAATAATCTTAATATGGGAATTAACAAATGCTGAGTGTTTCCAGCAAGTATTACCAGCAACAGTTTGACAGCAGGTCTGTGGTCTCTGTAACCTCTCACGGGGCAACTCTGGAGAGTCCAGAAGTGAAGATGAGTCTACTATAGTAACCCTCAAAAAAAGCAGGCAATGTAGAAGAGCAGAGCCACACCTTTGCTTCCTCTTCACGTTAAACTTATTAGCCTCTTCTCACCGTGTTCCGGAGTGTTTGTGGAGGGGGAAAAAAAAACCGCACAAAACATGCAGCTTTTTCTTACCTGAGCAGCCATAAACGACAGGTCCATGATGTTGAATTCAGCTTAATTTAACGCAGCGAGGAAAGAGAAAGGTGCGTTTTATTATGTTGTATTCCCAGAAGAAGTCATCGGGCTGCGAGCGGTTTGAGTCCAGAGAGAGAGTGAGAGCGCTACTGATCCATAACAAAACACACAGTGATCTACCGAGAGACCGCAGCGAGAAGAAAGCAGCACCAACACTCTCTCACTCTCTCTCGCTCTTTCTCTGTCTCTTTGTCTCTCTCTCTCTCTCTCTCTCTCTCCCACTTACCCACTCTCTCTCTCTCTCTCTCTCCCACTTACTCTCTCTCTCTCTCTCTCTCTCTCTCTCTCTCTCTCTCTCTCACCCACGTACCCACTCTCTCTCTCTCTCCTACTTACTCTCTCTCTCTCTCTCTCTCTCTCTCTCTCTCACCCACACAATGGCTTGCCATAGACATTTTTTCCTAAGTCATAATTTTACTGTTCGTCTAATAGGAAATAATATTAAATATGCCTAGTCTTTCTAAGTTTTTCCGTTTTTTTCTTTTTTACTCTATTTATTACTGTCTGTTGTGAATGAGATGTTACACTGCTGCTCCACTACTGTAGACCACATGTTTTCCAGCTCTAAAACACTTGATCCAACTCAAGAAAACTTAGACATTACACTATAGAAATTTTGTGTGTCATGAGGGAACAAGCATGCCATAAAAAGAGGGTTCTCCTCCTTTTACAGTTCAGTGAACAGTAAAAGAGTGTATCTGTGTTAATATTTGCATGGATTAAAGATCTAAATGCCTTTCAGCCTAGGATGAATTCTTCTGTCTTCGTTTGATTTGACATGCGGGACGAAGGGGTGTAGAAGTGCAGCTGTCATAGATGCTGTAAAACAGGAATAAATTATGAAGGTTTAGTGAGCACCATTTATTGAGCTCTAGCTCGCCAACAGAGGACGCACCACAGAGGGACATGTTCCCTGGAATTTCATGATTTTCATCTATTTTTAAAGCCATTTTTCTTTGAAGTATGCAGCAGCACAAATGTGTTTTTTGTTTCAGAAGAACAAAGTCCCAGATCACTATCAAAAAAATGCATTACTGTTTTGAAAAATAATACGTCATTTTTTCAAAGATAAAGTAGCAGCATTAAAATTCAGCCGTTGAGATGTAAACAAAGTCATTCAGAGTGATTTGGCCTTGAGTGATGGCTTCCTTTACAGTGGTGGTAACATCACAACTCAGATATATTCAATTCAATTCAATTCAATTCAATTTTATTTATATAGCGCTTTTTACAACCAGGTTGTCATATGTCCCTCAACCTACACTATATGGACATAAGCATTGGGACGCCTGATCATTACACCAACAGGGACTTTAATGAAACTGCATTCAAATACATAGAGTTGGTCCCCTCTTTGCAGCTATAACAGCTTCCACTCTTCTAGGAAAACTTTCCACAAGATTGGAGTGTTTCTTTGGGAATTTGTGCCCATTCATTCTGTAGAGCATTTATGAGATCAGGCACTGATGTTGTACGAGAAGGTCTCGCTCGCAATCTCCGTTCAAGTTCATCCCAAAGGTGTAGGATGAGGTTGAGGTCAGGGCTCTGTGAGGGCCAGTCAAGTTCTTCCACACCGAACTCATCCAACCATGTCTTTGTGCACTTGGGCACAGTCATGCTGGAATAGAAAAGGTGCTTTCCCAAACTGTCCACAAAGTTGAAAGCATGGTGTTTTCCAAAATGTCTTGGTATTCAGCATGAAGACTAAATGTCTTCAAGCATGTTTTCCAACTCTTGGTATTCAGCATGAAGACTAAATGTCTTCAAGCATGTTTTCCAAGTCTTGGTATTCAGCATGACGACTGCCCTTCATTGGAAGTAAGGGGCCATTTGAATTCAATAATTATGGGATGTGTCCCCGTACTTAGTCCATATTGTGTACATGTATCTTCTGAGCTGTGTATGTAATGTTGATAGTGATTCAAGTGACAAAATAAGTTTTGTTTTGGCCTTACAAATTCTTGCCTTAAAATACTTTGTATGCTGTGGTTTTAGAGTAAATATTTATGCTTAAAGTCTAACTCTGAATGTTACTAAAAACTCTTGTTTGCTGTCTACTGAGCTCGTCAGCACATATATGCAGTTTCTCCAGTCCTAAGTTGCATGTTCTGTTAAACACCTTTTTGAAAATGACAAGATACACCTTTTTAAGTATACAAACACTATAGTGAGCTCAAAAATCCCTGTATCTAATGATCTTTATCCTTTATTATGAAGAGTGCCTAGGTTTTATTAGACATAAAATAAAATATTCATAACCAATACCTGATTGCATTTATTGTTGCACATATTTTGGGATATGTTCACACTGTGTTTACAGACAAGCATTTATTGTACAGCACAGGGAGAGATTGTTGAAATGGTGGTCTAATTTCACTATATAAATAGAGATTTAATCTAGAGCTCTACATATATGTGTATTAAAAACACATAATGCTAACCTGTAGCTTGGGGTAACATTTTACAATGTCTGTTGTGGCTTTTCTTTTCTAATCTTGCATTCCCTTAGCCCCATTCTTTTTTGATGTCTCTCTTTTTCTTTGTTTGTGTTTGCGATGTCAAGCTGTCCTTAATTGAATGTGCAAGCAATAATTTATGCTGCACTAAGTTTGTTAAGACGTATTATGCATCGTCCTGAATTATGTACTGGCCTGACCATGGATGGCCCGCAATTGCTTTGCTGCTTATTTTCTTTTTTTCATTTAAGACAGCTTCATCAACTTCATCTGTGCTGGGACAAGATTTTTATGCAAACGAGACTGTGTGAAAGATTCAGTCTTGTTTGCATAACCACTTTCTTCTCTCTTGTCTATACATTAGAGGTAGGATTTTGTCCTTCAAAATAAGTTACCTTTCAAAATCATTGCAATTTTACACTCTTTACAGCTTACTCTAGATGTAGCCCATTAAACAAGACCTGTTTGGTGTCTGCAATTTACTAAATCATCACACACTTGCCTCAAAACATGTTGAGTTGTTCAAATAGTAAAAGAAAATGTACAAAAGGACAAACTACTACATTACATACAGGCAGATGGTGTCTGCTACTACTATTGTAGTGAGCATGTGATGATAACTCATGGAGTTTATGCAATGTTAACTGGTAAGGAGCATACTTGATACCCACATTAGCCCATTAAATCTAGTGCAGAACTAAAGAAGCAAATGTTGTACACCTTACATGATCTTATTAATGTCTGATTGGCTAGTAGTATGGGACAAACTGTGTAAATTAGATCTTTTTTTTTTTTTTTTTTACTGAACTACTTGTTTAAACCAGTATAATACTTTAACATTTTATCCAGAGACAAAGCCAATGCCTTGTTAGTGAAAGCTGCATTGTGCTGTGGCAGCTAGCAGAGCACAGCTGGGCTGGCGAAATGAACATATTACTTTTATGATTGCTACAGCTACTGCTGGACTGGGCTTCAAACACAAGGAGTCATAGCTGTTATTGGCCAGTCTGATGCAATAAGGCTCAACCTCACCAGCCTCTGTGTGACCACGGTATGCCAGGCCCCTTGGCTATCCAGGGAATATGCAGAGTTGGTCTTATAAGGCATTCAGTGAGTGGTTAGTGTGAAAGGCCAATGGTCAGTGCATCATGCTGAGTTCATTCAATCATCTCTCATTAGTAGGGCTATTCATTTAATATGGAAAGGCTTATGCGTGCACCAGTTGTGCCCTGCACGGAACCAGTTCAAAACAGATTAAAAACTGAATTTTTTGCCACGATGTTAATTTAAATAGTGTGTATGTGAGTACAGGCCATGCACAAGTGTTCTGGATGAAGAAAAACCTGTCCTTCTCCGGATCCCCTCCAGGCGTAAAAGCAGCGAGCACAGCAGGTTGAGTGCCTTGTCTGTCCACTACGGGTGCCATTTGTCATCATACAGTAACAGCATATTGCTTGCTGAAAAATGGGGTAAGACACAGTGCACTGTCCCATCTGTCTTCTGTAAAGTGTTGCAGGACGTGTTCGTTTTTCCTGAAACTTAAACTGTGCACTTTATACAGCGAAGATGCATTAAATCTGCAAGCCATGTGTACTCCTAAAACATAACATTACAACAAAGATTGCAACATTGCATTTTTGGGTGTCTTCCCAGAAGCTAAAAGCTTTCTCTTTGTAAGGTAGTTTGAATATTTTAGGATATCAAGGGAATAGGGTTGTGGTGAACCCTTGGCGATTCAGGCAGCCATCAGTTTTGATCGGATGTGCCTCATCAGTTAGACAATAATCCCCAGACAAGTGTAATCCATACAAAAGGCACCAAGGGGTTTAGGCCTTCCAAAGGCTGACCTCACATCCTGGAGCAAGGCACATACACCCAAGCCGTAATTTAAAATTGGCTGGGCAATGTCAAATAAATGCCAAAATGTAGCACACCTCTGTAAAGAAACTAATATTACGTCGAACAAACTCCCTAAAACACCCTAAACAATTGTTTCTACATAGCACCAAAAAATTTCCACTATGTAAAGTCCAAGACTCCTTTTTCTGGAACTTTATAAAGTATGGATATGCTTTCACTTCAGTAGGTTTGACATCAAATTGTCTCTCCTCCACTGTTCTTTAATGAATATATTCTTTTTATGATTGCTACAGAAACTGCTGGACTAGGTTTCAAACACAAGTAGCTGTAGCTGTTATTGACCAGTCTGATGCAATAAGGCTCAACCTCACCAGGCTCTATGTGACTACTTTATGCCAGGCCCCTTGGCTACTCAGGGCATAAGTAGAGTCTTATAAGGCGTTCTTCAGTGTGTGGTTAGTGTGAAAGGCCAATGGTCAGTGCATCATGCCGACCTTGCTGTGTTCCTTCAGTTCCATCTCTCATTTGTAGACCTATTCAATTAAAACAGAAAGGCTTAAGACTTAAATCTGTTTCTATATCCACTGTTATTTAATTCCGGCCACCATTCCAGGACGTTTTCCCTTTGTGTCAGTGTTATTACTCGTGCCTGCATATGGACAATCTGAACCTCATAAGAAGCTAATGTGAGCAATTTGTCAGTCAGATTAGCCACTCTGCTAACTGCAATTATTGTCTTGCATCTTTGAGACATGTGCTGTGATTTTTGTCTGAGAAAATTGAAGAGAGGGAGTGATGGTGGGCATATAATTATTACACCATTAGCTTAAAGTATTATGTCTGCTACCATTTTATACTTCAGCGAGTCGGTGCAGAGCGTGCTGAATCGATGTCAGTCAGAAGCATGCAGTGCTGCTATATTCTAGATATTAGAACTGCTAAGATGAAATATCAAAAACAGCTGAAGATGATTACTGGATATAGATTACAAATGAGCTTAAGAACTATGATGCATGAACTAAGCGATGCTTTCATGTGCCATCCTGCTCTACTCTGTCTAAGACTCATCTGAATAATTCATTTAGAGTAACTCTACAATACTGATTTATAGCCAAGCTCTGAAATTGGTCTGCCTTGATGTTCAGTTGTTATCACATGAGACCACTTTACAGCAGCTAAAGAGAGCATATATATGCCCTGTTGTGTATTTTCAGGAAAATGATGATGATGCTTTAGTGTTGAGAAATCTCAAAAGCACTGCACAATCCCCTTGTTCCGTTTGGTGTTGTTAAAAGAGTAGTTCTGTCACTCTCTGAATTCGTTTAGTAATATCTATCACCCTGTAAAGCAGATTAACACAAATGTGCATAAGATGATCATTCACATCTTTCCAGTTTGTACATTACCAGCCTAAAAAGCCACTGGCTATTTTTTGGATATTCTATTCCGTGTTATATGATTTAAGGCAAGATTTAAAGACATTATCTGATTAAATATGCATACATTTCCATACTTTAAAAGGGAGGAATCTAGCCTTTTGGAATCTTGCCTATTAGACACACTCAAGAGGGAAAATAACTCTTCAACACTTTAACTATAATTTGCTTTTGAGGCCATTCTGGAACACATAATATGGCAAAAAAATAAATAAGATTTTATGAAATTCCTTTGTAAAATCCTACAGAATATGTATTGTTTTGGTACTGAGGAGCTGGTTTTCAGAAAATGATTAAGCCTCAGAATTACATGACTAAGTGACTGCATGCAATGTTTATCATTAAAGAATCAGAATCAGAATCAGAATCAGAAAACTTTATTTATCCTGGAGGAAATTGTTTAAAGTGCCCATATCCTACATTTTCTTTACATTAGGTCCACATAGGGTATGTGTAAAAATGCTATTTACCAAAAACAGTCATAATTAATTTTTACATGACCATTTTTCAGTCTCTTTTATCATGAAATTAAATAGGCTGCTTTTAAGACTGATAAATATAAATGAGCTCTGTATTAATTGGCTGCCCTATATTTTGCCCTATTCAGAACATAGTCAGAGCTGAAACACTCTTCAGCATGAATCACATTTGTGTTCATAAGTGGAAGATGTTTTAATCATAATTTAAAATAGATATTTTTTTGTGGAAAGAGAAGTCATTTTTTTTTTTTTTTTACATTTTTCTAAGCTTTTGTCTTTTACAATGCAAATACGTAAAGTATTACAGAATAATGTCAACAACTCTAGACTTCTAGGGGTTAATGTGATTTTTGGTGGTTTTTATAATCATGCAGTATTCCATCTCACCTTGCTGCATTGTGTTGTTACTGAAGTCATCACAGACTTGACCTTTTACTTGTAATTCTGCATGGGCTGTTCTCTGACATAACCTCAGTCTGCTGACTTGGACACGTCGTGTGTTCTTGTGGCACGTTCCAATGCAGCTTTAAGGGTTTGCATGGCCACTTGGTTCATCTGATGTGACAGCTGATGTCGGTTGCACGTTAGAGCATAGTGACTTGAGCAGGTGGCTGTGATAAAAGCAGTGTGCCCCTGTGCTCCATGTGTTTTGGTTTATTGTGCTTCTTTGGTCATTCTAGTTGTCATCTTCCAGCCATGTACAGACATTTTCATTGATTAGGCTTAAAATAATGTAGTGTACCTGAAAGTAATGACTTAACATATTCATTTTAGACAACATCCATGC
>JBBJLS010000001.1:30330032-30357429 GCA_037577275.1 Bryconaethiops microstoma
ATATATAGCTTTTTAAAATTTTATCACACATGCACTTACACATCAGTGCATATATGCCGACATTTATTCCAGGACCAGTCAGTGGCTTTTGGAAGGTCATGATGACATCAGCCCAGTCAGTGTCCTGCATGTGTTCACATAATAGTCTTATGTCTCTCGACCATGCTCTACTCACAGATTTCCTGAAAAATTCCATTTTCAGTCCCACTTGTGAGAGTGATGAAATGGATCTAATCGTTTCCTCTCATTTAGAGACAGATGGTTGCACAAAATCATCACACACGTATTACTAGAAGTAACCCCTCAGCTTGTGGTAGAATATTGTTTCAGTGAGATACTGCATATTATTACGTAAACATGTGAGATACTTTGCTTGCTTGTTTTGTATTTGAACTATTTTTTGCCTACTGCAGTCACTTTTTCTGTCTTTCTTGTTTTTTTAAAGAAGGTTTTAGAAGTTTATGACTATAAAAATGATTAACATGCAAATATATATTTAAAAGGTATTTCATATAAGTGTGGCTCCCTATAAAATGCAATAGATGTGATTCATGATATCTGTCTGCAGTTGCTCACTGGAGTGTCAAACATGTCTGAAATTGGAGGAATCCGCTACTGGAGTTACCTGGTGATAATAGGTCTCGAGTTGATTCACACGCTTATTAGGTGAATTCTCGGGGGTGTGTTGATCTATGCACTGAGGTTAAGAAACACATGTGTTTATTCCTTAAGCGGGAATAGTAATCTATAAAATGTTCTTTCATTTGACACAGTGAATGTACATTCTTAAAAAGAAAGTTTTCACACAAAAAAAATTTGTGCAGTTTGAAAATTTGGAGCAGGATCATTATTTCACACTCGAAGGGGTCCCTGGTTGAAAAAAATTGGCGAACCCTTGTTTCATAGAGGTATCAAAAATTGCAAAATTGCAAATATGAAGAACACTAATGTGAAGAACAAATGTGAAGACCTCCACATAATGCAAATATATGTTTTTTGTAGAGATGTTCATCCAAGCCAAGAAAGACTGTTATTTTGGCATATGTGATTACAGTTCATGCATATGCAAATGGTTTGAATGAGAGAAGTGAGATGTCTTAGTGTGAAGAACCTTTTTAAAGCTTAAAGAACCTCCACACAATGTAAAAAATCTATAGCAGTTAAAAAATTTTCCCCATGTGAACCATTCAGGAAGGTTTTAAGAGTGTAAGGTACAAAGACTGCAAAATCAAGAGCTGCTGGGAAAGAGAATGAGAGTGAATGTGTGTGTGTGTGTGTGTGTGTGTGTGAGAGAGAGAGAGAGAGAGAGAGAGAGAGAGAGAGAGAAAGAGAGAGAGAGGAAGAGAGTGAGAGACAGAGAGAGAGAGAACAATTGGAAACACTGTTTGTAAGCAGAGTGTAAGGAAAGCCAAAGTAGTGTCGTGTAATGTCTTCATATTTAATGCGCTGAGCATGGCACAGTTCGGTTGATGGAGGGGGGAATGATAGCGTGCCCAGTGTTACAGCAGCTGTTTTTAGCCTCACTGCAAAAGTTCCGGTATGCACTTCTTATGTCTGCTGCACTGGTGCATAAAAAAACGTGTCGCCAAATGAATGTGGCCAGGCACTCTCAGAAGAACGTACATGCACTAACACAGCACTTCCACTGCAGGCCCTGTCATTCTCACTGTCAACAGGGGTGAGGAAGTCTAACTCATGGAAGAGCCAACCTGTGTACAGCCCAGTGGACTTTCTGTCTTTATAGTCATCCAGCCAATTTATACTAAAGACTAATAATAACATATCTGCTGTTTGTGAAAGCTGGGCTGAAGCTGTACCTGTATATTTAACACTGGGTTAGCCACTGTTTCAATTCAATAGCCAGGGTTGCATAAAATAGAAATTCACAAGGGTTAAATATTGATTTTTTGCTTTCTTATCGCTCAAAATGCACAATGCATGCAGTCTGATTTAATCATAGTGTGATTTAGTAGGAGAGAGCTATTTACTTGGCAAAGAGCAATGGTAAGTGGTCCCTAAAAGGCTGTCAGTGTTTGTTTGGAGAGGTCACTCTGATAAGGTCACACACATCCATCACTCAGGTCTGCCTAAGTAACCACTCATTGCTGATTCTAAGATAAGCCATAAAGCATCCACATGAAAAAAAATGATTGAAGATGTGATACACACATGTATCATAAAACATAAACATAAACATTTAACTCATTATTTTATGCCAAGAGCTGGAAATGAGAATGGCAGATTTAAGGCTTTCCAACAGAACGATTAAATGCATTTGTAGCATAAATAATGGACCATCAGCACTTAATTGCAAAAGAGTTTACATGCAACTAAACAGCTCCATTGTCCTGACTTGTTTTTTGTTATGGCTTAGCAAGTGTGGGTGCACACTGTGCCTAAATGCTTTGTCTGCCTGCTCTCTTTAGACACATTCAGGGCTTTAACTAACCTGAAGTCAGTCTGTACTCATAACAACAAGCTGTGGAAATAAACAGGCCACAAAATAGTGCAGTCACATAGCAGAAGAATCAGTAAATTATTTGATAACTTGATTGGACAGGATTATGGGCCAACTCAGGGGCACATTTCACTACATGTTGTACATGTACAACTATGTATGTGACAGAGAATCTTGTATCAGTATTATATATATATATATATGGTTAGGGAGTAGCCCCTGCGATTAGAAGGTCATGGGTTCAAATCCCTGGAATGTCAGTGGCACCACTGAGGTACCCTTGAGCAAAGTCCTGTACCCACACACTGGTCCTGGAGCACCATGCTGGTGGCTGCCAACTGCTTCACTTGTTGAATGGGTTAAATGCAGAGAAATAATTTCACATTGTTCACACTACGCTGTGCTGTGGTGTGTTCACTCATGTCCATGAGGGGGCACTTTACATTACTTTATGTTGCCTTTATGGTCTTATATATGTTTGGCCTAATCCCATTACAACATTTTGATTGTACCAGTCATTTAACCACTTGATGACATTACCTTCATTATTCCCATGTTTGGTGTTCATTCTGAACTTTTCCTTTTAACAGTCCTGTACTGAAGTAGCTATTACAATTTCCACCACTAGAGGTCAGCAGTAGGTTATTTATTAAACATTACTCTATTATAATTAATTTTGAGTTGATGTGAGCTTTATTTGATTTGCCATTCATTTTCAATTCAGCTATAGGTTTTATACTCAAGTATAGGTCTTCCTGAACACCTGTCTGTGGTGCTTATTCGTGTGTCTGTCTTCCAGCAATCTATAAATACATGCTTTAGTAGGATGGGGTGTGTGGTTTACCTACACTTGAGTTGAGACTATTCCTGTCCTCCTGCTGCCAGTAATTTACTTTCGTGTTATCTGCTCCAGAAAGGAAATGCATGTTAAACATGATGAATACATACATGTCATTTGGTGATTAATTGTCTTGTTGCTCGGTGTCCTGGTGAATCCACTCAACACAGAGGATGTCCTTTTTTCTTCTGGGTGTTTATGGTTCCACTTGACTTATTCATCATCTGCTAAGTGAAAAATGAAATATTGATTGCCACACAATAAACAGACAGTCCTAAACATGAGCAAGTCCAGTAGATGTCAGTATATTGCAATGTAATCCTTTCCTCTTTTACAGGATCTGGGTTTCTTCCCTTTTTGAGACTGTTTACTGCCTCTGCCAGCACAGCCTGGGAAAAAACTGGACTCGTCCAGAAAGCTGTGAAATCGCTTTGACAGATCAAAGTAAGACATTCTCTGTCTTTCTCGCCTCTGTTTTTCAGTGTCCTCGTGCCTCCAAATCTGACACATGAAGGAAAAAAAGAGATTTTCACCAGAGCCATGAGATTTTCAATAGAGAAGAGAACAATCTTCTTTACTTTCATATTCAGATGCAGTCTTTCAGTACCCACTGACCTCATTACAGAATGGCCTGTGGCCAAGTTACAAAAAACAAACAGAATAATGGAACAAACAAACAAACAACCCTAATTTAGTCCCATTTTATAGAGCTCATATCATAGAAACCTGTTTTTGCTTGCCTTTTGGAATAATAAAACAATGACACAATATGTAAACAAGTTTCAAAATGTACTATTTACTTCCCAGTCCATGCATTCCACATATGGAAACTTCACTGCAAAAATAGGCCATTTAGAATTCAATGCTTTTGTAATGTTAAAAAAATCAAGATATTTACATATTTGCTTATAGCGATATGTAACACATTTACATACACCCACATTACACTATATGGACAAAAGTATTGGGATGCCTGACTATTACACCAACAGGGACTTTAATGATATTGCGTTCAAATACATAGACTTCAATATGGAGTTGGTCCCTCTTTGCAGCTATAACAGTTTCCACTGTTCTTGGAAGGCTTTCCACAAGATTTTGGAGTTTCTGTGGGAATTTGTGTCCATTCCAACCTTGTCTTTGTGGACCTTGCACTGGAGCACAGTCATGCTGGAATAGAAACGGTTCTTCCCCAAACTATTTCCAAAAAGCATGGTGTTGTCAAAATGTCTTGGTATGCTAAAGCACTAAGATTGCCCTTCAGTGGAAGTAAGGAGCTTAGCCCAAACCCTGAAAACCAGGTGTGTCCCAGTACTGTTGTCCTTATAGTGTATAGCAGTTTAGCCCGGCCCCTTAATGCTGAGGTTTTACAGTGTATCTCACAGAGCAGTCATTAGAGGCAGAGTAACATAACAACTGGTTTAATTTTAAGGCATGAAGATGAATGTAAGTATAAATATGAATGGGTTTTGAAATAAGCCTCACATGTGATAGGACATATCCCTTTAAACGACTTAAATCATGCTCCATTAACTTTCATTTAACATATTTCTCTCTACTGTAAAGTCATTTTTTTGAAGATATGAGTTACCCTTAGAGTAAAGAGCTCTTGCAGATAGCTATTCATTTAACTCAGTATTATGGAGTGAAAGCAAAGCCTGAACCTGTAGAAAAGCAAACACGCACTCAAATTTGCGAAGATACATTGTGGCATGAAATCTTTTACTCAGCAAAGGACTAGACAGTATGTAGCCCTTAGAGCACATTCTTCCTTTGCTTTGTAATTGTTTAAGCAAGGCACTGTGCAAATCCTGTAATTGGACTTGCTGTGCTTCTCCGAGTAGATTAGACTCTGATTGAGTCGTAAGCAAAAAAGAAGTAGGGCTTGTGCAAGCAGACACTTCACCATTGATTTTCCCTTGTAGAGAAACTCAAACTCAGGAGGAACACAGGCTGAGAAATAACCGCTACCCCCCCCCCCCAGCAGGTTTCTTACGCATTGTGATTCTATAGTGACAGAAGTGGCCTCTGCTCAATCCTGCTTTGCTTAAGTCATCTACTCTCGCCTGTAATTAATTCTTGTGTACAATGTGACCCCACATAATGGATTGATGGGTTTCACATGTTCTGTTAAGGCTCATTTGAAGTCAGAGGGTTGGATATTGTTTAATGCTGTGGTTCAGTTTGCCTACTAAAACTTGCTATTGTTGTTATTATTATTATCAAAACTAGACAAAAACTCTTAATTGTCCTGCATTGTAGCACAGATTGAATTTTTGGCACTATTAATCACTGTCCAAATGTCACTTTTGTTAAATGAGCTTCCTATAAAGTATAGAAGGGTTTTTCATAACAGTTTTCAAAAGCCACTTCTCGTGCTCTCAGCGAAGAATGCAATTTAGCCAAGGTCACTCGGCTCAGTTTGAATGGATATGTCTCAGAGAGAGGCAGATGCGTGTGATAAGGAGGCTATATCTGCTTTCCGCTCTCTAGCTGTCATCATCACGCAGAGCTTTTCTAATTCCCTCTCTTGTGAGATAGTCACACTGCTGTTTTTCAAACACCTCTCCCTGAAGGGAGTTTTGTGTTGGTATATATGTCTACAATTTACACCAGACGTCACATAAGTTATTACCTAAATAAGTTATTTTAAAGTATGTCCATTGCTAAAAAAACACGTTCACAGTGCTTGAAACTAAAGCTGCCACAAAGTGCTCCTTGAGTGATTTATAGAAGAACCACAGTACATGGTTTCCAAAAGAACCATGTTTGAATGTGAAGACCTTTTTTAATGGTTTAAAGAGCACATGTTCCTTACCAGTTTAATTGTAAGGTTCTTTCTAAATGCTTTACATTATGTGATGGTTTTTGAGGTTCTTCAAATTGAAACATCTTATTGATAGAAAAATGTCTCTAAATAACCATCAACAGAAAGGTTTTGCTAATAAAGTTAGACATTTTGGAGCAGCTCCACATGCGGTCGTCATACCCAATGCCAAGCATTTGTTAGAGGGGTATAAAGTCCAAAGGCCTTGGGATGTGGAGCCATGGAACTGTGTGCGATAGAGTGATGAAGCAGCACTCGCTACCTGACCTCACTGATGCTCTTCTGGCTGCTGAACAGTCGCCCACATGTTTAACTGACAGCTATGTATCAGAAGTTATTGCAGTTTTTTCAGGTGTAATTACGATGTGATACTTTTTTGATGATTTCTTTAATGAGATTTTTTTTCTTTCATGAGACTTTCCTTAATGTGACCCATTTCCTCCCAAGTAGAAACCTTCAAAAGTATAAAACAGAAGTGTAGGATCCAGCCAAACTTGTTAGTCAGATTTTCTTGATCCTCTTCCCTTCTTATTCTTTTTTTGGCTGTGGTATGTGTTAGAGTCAGGATTTGTCATGGGTGTCAGCATTGCTCTAGTTTAGATCACAGGATTTATTTCAACGCTTGAATAGATGTTGAGGGCAGTAGAAATGTGTGCACTCCCTGTGAAATTTATGAGAGGTACACGGCTCTCCGAGAAACCATTCCACTCTGTTAACTCTGCCAGACAAAGCCATCACCCGACCTGTAATATGCTTCTGATGGAACTGGCCATACTGGCGGTCAGGTAGAGAGCGTTCTGTAAAAAGCGTGCTCCATTGGGTATGTTATGTTAGATGGAAGCTCAGTTCACTGTGATGTGAAAATTCTAAGTCTGAAACTCTAAACCAAGATCACTATGAAACTCTTAATTACTCATCAGGCAGCTTATATCAAATAATATTTTGTGTAACTGTGCTCATATATCAGACCATCCAAAATCTCAGTCGTATGTAACAGGTCTGTGAGATTAACCCAAATGCTGTTGCGTAAGGACTTTGACAAAGAAGGATTTAAGAACAGAAGTGAATAGTAACTTACACGTTGATCCACTTACATTTAGAATTTTTAAAGTCTAATCGTCAGAGACAGCGGACTATGGATGGAGGTTATTAATGACAGCTAGGTTGTAAAGATGACGCTCAGAAAATCCAGATGCTTACCAAATGGAATAAACCGAACTGTCTATTTATCTATGACATGCACAGATCATCCATAACATTGTATCAAAACAGTTCCACAAGATCTCTGAAGATGTGCTGTGGTACCTGGCACCAAGATATTATCAGCAGATCATGGGCGGTGGAATCTCCATGGATGGACTAACTTGTGTAACACATCCCACAGATGCTTGATCAGATTAAGGTCTGTGGAATTTGGAGGCCGATTCAGCACTTTGTCATGTTCTTCAGTCCATTACTGAACGATGTTTACAGTGTGGAAGAGCACATGATACTACTTAAAGAGGCCACTTCTATTAGGAATAGCATCGCCAGGAAGGTGTGTACTTGGTCTGCAACAATGTTTGGGTACTATCAACAATGTTTTGGTCGGTACAGAACACCCCACAAGACCTTCTGTTTTATAGAAGCTCAGATGATCAGTTGTCTGGTCATCAAAATTTAACTGTTGCCAAAGTCACTTAGATCCTTTTGCTTGCTCCTTTCCTGCCTTCAACACATCAACTTCAAAAACTCACTTGATGCCTACAGTGTCTACCATCCCTTATAGGTGCCACTGTAATGAGATAAACAACGTTAAACACTTCACCTGCCAGTGATTTTAATTTTGTCGCTGATGGGAGTAATATTTGGTTTAAAGGAACTCAGCAGCTCAAATCTTCTCTTCTGGATAAAATGTATTTATAGTACTGTGCAAATGTCTAGAGCCACCCCTCATTTCTTCATATCTTCCAAAGAACCAGACTTTGTTGAGTTCTGTATTTTTCCAGTGTAGTCATGAGGACTAGTTCTCCAGGCTTCCTTCCTGAAGGACCTCAGAAGGCTCTTATTTTCAATCCAGTGCCTGTACAGTTTCAGGGAATGTTTTTTATTTGTTAAGAAACACGGTGACCTACATATCATTGAAGCATAACAAAGGCATTTAACTGAATGCAGGAAACAGGTGCAGATGATTCCAGATGACTGGGCTGGTGATCAGTAAGCTGGTGGTGCTGAATGCTGAGTGGTTGGAACACCTTTATCTAGACACCCTGTATCTTTATACATTTCTTTAATTTAATCATTTAATCCACTCCGTATGACAAAGATATGACAGTTTGACAGGCATAAAATTGTATTTCTGCACTAACAAGGTGATGGAAAGTAAAATATAAAGAAATGAGGGGTGGTTCAAAACTTTTGAACTGCACTGAATAAATGCTTCTTATAGATATTATGTGAACATTACAGTTTGTGGTTGTTTTTTCATTTATTTTATATTAGTACACTGGTCCTAAATGTTTTACATGATCCAGGTTTTGACTTTTCTTTATTGTTCTGTTTTGCTATTCAGTTCAGACTGTTGAGACAGTGTTATGCCAACACCACAGAGCCATTGAGGAGCAATTTTCCTAATCCTGTCCTGTTTTCGATTTCATTGATTAAGTTTGTCTTGAAACAAATTGCAAATTGACAGAGTCTGTTTAAATACTTGAATAACCCCAAGTCAATTAACTTTTGCAAATGACACTGACAAAAGTGAAGTTGGATCCACCTGAACTGTGGAAAGTTATGTCTAAACTATGTGTGTGTTTCCCTGGTCTTCTTCCCAATTTAGTTGCTTTTAATTCCACCCACTGTCTTGAACGTCTAAATTGTGTTTGACATCTTTTCACATGAGCATCATCTTTAATAACAACACAGTTACAGTGTTTTTTGTGGTAGTGTGTTCTGTTGTATTCTGACAGTGGTATAGGCATTCATTAATGTTCTTTTTGAAACATCACAGAAACAAACACGCTGATTCAATTATTGGTTAATTAACACTTCCAAAACATTCATTATACTGTAATGTATAATGTATTATTATGCATCAAACTTCAAATGAATCAGTGGTTTACATATGCACACAGATTTTATGCTTAAACCGTTATAAAATTAGTGCAGAGAAACATTTATTTGCACTCATGGTTTTGGATACTTTGCTGTTGTGGGTACCAGCAGGAATGAATTAATAATATGATTAATTACAGACAATAAATATCATTCCTTTCTGGCTATAAGAATAAGAAAATTTTGAGTCAGCAGATTTGTTTCACTAAATATATAGAATAATTGACCATGTCCGAGACAGAGATTTTAAAGATACTCTTAATCATATGCTTTATACATAGTTAAAATACATACACGTAACATGGTTGTTATATAACACACACACACACACACACACACACACACACACACGTATATAAATATATCAAAGAAAAAATCTCCTTTTCACTTTGTATCTGCAGTATTCAGAGTAAAAATATGTTAAATGCTGGTCTTACACGCTCCAAAAGTCAGTGTTTAGACTGGAGCTGTACTGTAAAAACTGAACATACATGGGAAAGTGAATATACATAAATATACATACTGAATATAGAGAGATTGGCAACAACATGACGCAGCAAATTCCGTGGAGACTCCATAGAGCATCCAGCAGCTAGCTGAAATTAGCATGACCATAGCGGTGGTAATCAGATACTTAAAAAAAATGATACCTAAGTTAAGGCTGTTACATTAAAGTTAGCTATTTAATGACATAAAAAGTAAATGAACTCACTTAAACATCTTATACTTTAGTTTGAGTTGCAACAGCTTATATTAGGTAAGCATGACATTGGATAATTGTCTAATGTTAGCTAGCTTGTTAACTAACTTTATTACTTGATTACTTTAAATATTACCCTGGTTCATAGATATTAATGCATCTCAGTTCACTTACATTTAAATAATGCCAAACTGAAAACCCAATATAATTGCAGTAATTAAAATGGTGTTTTGCTGCTTCAGAAAAGTTCTTCCTGCACCTAGTTTTATAATACAAGTTGATAAGGCTGATGAGTATCTTGATGCATTATTACAGTATTGTTACTGTAATATTACAGTAGCTGTATACTAAGGTGCTTGATACAGTAAAATATGCCTTCACCATAAATGTTATCCCAGAATTTAACATTAGATGCTGGGCAAAACTGTAAAACACATTTGAAGAATCTTTCTGGCTTGAACACAATACATTATTGTAAAAGTGATTTTCCAGCGTGGAAAAATATTTAATTAGCGCTGCAATGATCCATTCACATAACTGTGAACATCAATAATATTGTTTAATTGAAACAGTGCTTCATTTCCTTATGTTGACCACTATCAATCATGTACTCTAAGAATGTTCATTAATGTACTTCAAGTGGATCATTAATTATTTGCTATGAGTACACCTCCACTAGTACTGCATAGCGTGGCCTGAGTCATTCAGTGACTGTGTTAAATTTATGAAGGATGCTGCACAGCTGCCCACTCTGTTCTGAGGTAGAATAAAGAGTGAGAAGAGGCTTCTGGGCTTGAACTCAGGCAGCTGGCAAACGTCAGACAAAACAGTTTTTATTTGGTTCGCTGCCTAATTCCACATATTTTAAAAAAGCAGGTTTTTGATTTTTTTTCCATCGCTCTCTCTCTCTCTCTCTCTCTCTCTCTCTCTCTCTCTTCTTTTGTCCAAACAGGATTGTTCCACTCTGCAACAAATACTACTGACTTCTAATGATGCTGAAACACTGAAAATTATTTTGACTCATATATGACGTACATCACGGTGCATACATGTTATGGAATTACTTGGTTTCTGCTGTTCTGTCTGTTGGACTATGGTTTCTCCTGTATTTGGTATTCTTTCTCCATATGTGATTTCAGCTCACACAGGAATCTCATTTTGTTCAAAATCATGTAGACAGTTCTGTTCACTTTAGCACAAGGAGCAAACATCTTTTTAAATGTCAGAGACCTTTGGGGTGTGTGATGGTGATCATAATACATTTTAATAAAGAGAAAAAATGAAAGCAAAAAAAAAAAAAACAACAACCATAGAGCACAACTATATATTTACTCAAATGTCATTGATTTTACTAAATCTGCAGAAAAGTGAAGTTGTTACATGAACATCCCAAAATATATTGACAAGCGCATCATTGCTATGTGAAAGAATTATTATAAGAACTTTTAAAGAATGCATTATTACATACTTATAAAAAAGAGTACATAGAACCTAAAAATGCTGCTAAAGCATCAAAGACTACTCCAGTTTTGATATTTGATATTTGTACTTACTTTTTTATAGTGTTCCAGTATAAACTAAAATTGAACAGAAGCGAACGACCACCACTAAATATAAATAAATGATAATAAAATGACAATTTCAGATAAATTAGAACAGTTTTCCTGTTTCAGGACTTTAGATTATACATAGCTATGGTTACTGTAATGGTTTATTGGTAAATAAACTTGTTTAAACAACATACACATTTCCATGGATTCATAAGAAGAATGATCTGAATTAGTAAACATCCATTTAAATGATACAGATCTTGAAGATGACGTAATGTGTTTTAGTATGTCTTCTACTGTATAAATATTGGGAAATTTCTTACTAAACACAGGCACTTAATGAAGTGACAAATGCATTTCATATGGGTTTCTCATATCTGAAGAAATATACTCCACATGCATACATGATGTATGTATATACATTCATTTTGCAAATATGATCTCTTCTGTTGTGCTTTTGTCATCAATGGAGGTTTCGTACTGATGCTGTGTTGTGAAAGGTGCAGTCACTTGCCAGTTACACAGTATTTTCAGAAGAGGTTTGACTCTGAAGTTCAATGACATTCCCTTTGTCACAGTCCTACTAATTTTTTTTTACCCCACTGTCCCTTTCAACAGTGAACTTTTTCAAAATAAACTCTCACCATGGAGAACAGGATAGAAATCCATCCTCACAGGATGCAAAGGGCCACGATGCAGATATGAATATGAAAATTACACCGTTGAGCCATAACATTAAAACCTAATATTGAATTAAATAACATTGAAATCTAATATTGCGTGGGTGCCACCAAAACAACTCATCGAGGCATGATCTCCACAAGACCTTTGAAGGTGTGCTGTGATATCTGGCCCCAAAGTGTTATCATCAGATCCTTTAAGTTTTGTAAGCTGCTGGGTAGGGTCTCTATAGATTGGAATATTTTGTCTTGCATATCCCACAAATGTTCGATTGGATTGAGATCTGGAGAATTTGGAGGCCAATCAAAACTGTCATGTTCCTCAAACCATTTCTGAACCATTTTTCCTGTGCAGCAGGATGCATTATTCTGTTGCAAGAGGTGCCTGCCATTTAAGAATACCGTTGCCATGAAAGACTGTACTTGGTCTGCAACAATGTGTTGTAGGACCCAAAGTTTTCCAGCAGATCATTGCCCAGAGCATCACACTGCCTACACCGGCTGTCCTTCTCGTAGTGCTATCTCTTCCCCAAAAAAGCGACACACCAGCCATCCACATGATGTAAAAGAAAATATTATTCATCAGACCAGGTCACCTTCTTCCATTGTTTCATGGTTCAGTTCTGATGCTCATGTATCTATTGAAGGTTCTTTTGGTGGTGGCCAGGGGTGAGCATGAACACAGCATGGGCCAGCATTATGTTTTTCAGCAATGTGTTACAATAGCTGTGGGATTGGACTAGACAGGCTAGCATTCACTCTCACGCATGAGCTTTGAGCACATATAATCTCATCCATGTCACTGGTCATTCTTCCCTGGACTGCTTTTGGTAGGTACTAACCACTGTATGCCAGGAAGACCCATCATGTTGGAAATCTTCTGATCCAGACATCTAGCCGTCACAAGTTGACTCTTGTCAGATCCTTACGCTTACCCATTTTTCCTACTTCCAACACAATAAGAACTGACTGTTCACCCACTGCCATATATATCCCATCCCTTGACAGGTCCTATTGTAATAAGATGATCAATGTTATTCACTTCACCTACCAGTAGTTTTAATGTTGTGGCTGATGAGTGTATACCCCTCTTTTAAGGCAACACATACTAAACATAATAAGTATAACATGAATAATATTGCAGTTACACAGAAATGTCTACATTTTCAAGCCTATAAATTTCCATACTTCTAAAAGATAAGTCATACAATATACAATAATGTAGACACTCAAGAAACCACCAATGTCAATATCAAGAATGCCAGACACGCATTGTTTCACTCCACTTGAATAATGCTGACTTACAACACAGGCCTTTACAAATTTGACAGAATAATGAAATGTCTTCCCAGTTGTAGAGCCATAGTTGAATCACTTCACACGAGGATATTACTGTCATATAAAAGACTATTATAAATATTTAGATAATATTGAGAAGTATATCAAATATTCTAAACAATTTTTTTTTTCATTTAACTGTTCATCACAACACTGCCAACCAAACAACTGTGGTTGGAACAATGTAAAAAAACAATCCTTTTATGTAAACAAAATTGCCAGTATAATAATAGAATTCCTGAAAAGGAGTGCAATAACTTTGACCTGCTTTGAACGAACACTCCTTTAGCTATAATGTTAACAGTAAAATCATACCATTTTGATGGCCGCACAACATAGAACCAAAAGGCTCAGACACCTCAGCTATGAACATTTTGCAGACTGTTCCATGCACAGAAATCGGATTCACAAGCTTGAAGATGCCAAACGCTTGTTGGAGGAAAAATGATTCTTATTTACAGCAAGTTCCTATCCGTATCCTCTGCTGTAGACAGTGATGGAGTCAGCATCCCGCAGTCTCAACATTCCTCTCTTCCGCTGCTGTGGGATATTGATGGGGTATTGTCCATACAATCCAAGATGTCTGTGGTCTTTTGTGGAGTCAGTAATATTGCCTGCCGTGCTTAACAATTTGGCATAGGTCATGATGAAGATCAATAATACTTACTCCACATAGAATTATAGTCGTTCATGGATGTTACAATGTTGTGTAGATGTACACAAAAATGATAACAACTAAGTTGAGGATTGTTCCAATAATGCCTAGCATGGCCAGAATGGACTCCTCTTTGCTTTCCTTGTCTTGAATTCCTTTTTCTTCATCACTGAGAGAAGTGTTTACCATTTTCTTTGAAGTAGTCTGCAGTTTCTCTCTCAGGCCAATCTGTTAAAGAAGAAAGACACAAATTGACCATCAGTCAGTCTACTCAGACAATGGAGAGTGTACAGCTGAAGAGTACGCTGTACCCACTCTTTAACCCTTTAACAATCTAATAAGATAAAGCAGTAATTAATGACACAGTGTGTCCTTATTTTGTATTATGATTGTCTACCATGTTTTAAATCTACATTTCAGTTTAAATGTGTTATTGTGTAAATTGAAATAAAATAGTGCTGGTTCTTGCACAGCATTCTTAATTAATGGGGGCAATGTGTAAAACCTAATAGATATAGTAGTTTGAAATTGATTGTAGATATTTATAGAACATATTAAATGAACAGTATAGAACAGTAAGAGAACAGTTTTACATGAACTGACTCTTGTTTTGCAGGAGCTGACTCTTCTCTCAGTCCTCTGTACATCTGAGTCTACAATAAGCTAGAGCTTTAGGCACATCATGAGCACTAAATATTTGACAACAGGATATCATATATTTAAATGAGTTCTCTGTAGTTGAGCAATTCACTGTACGATTAGGGAACATAATCCAGTTTGACATCAAAATTTTTGTGGCACAGTGTATATGCAGATCTGTACAAGATTTATAATTGATATAGAAGTGAATCCATGGTCATGTACACAAGCAACAGTTTTTTACCCAACAACTATGTTTTTTGACAGCGCAGTTGACTGAAACCTGAAGGAAACAGCATTGCTGTTGCTCTGCTGCTCTGTGCATGTTGCTCTGGTTTTCTTCAAGCTTTTATGATTTATTTAAGGCCGTGAAAAGATTTTTCATCAAAAATATATTAATTTCCATAGTCCACTGAATAATATATCTTCAATGGATGTAAACAGAAGAAAATAGGTTGAATACGTATACACATTTGAAGGTTCTCCTATAGATACTTACTTCCGGTAGTATAAAGGTACTATATCTTAAAAATGATCTTACAGTTCTGTATTCTGCCCTATTTCAGATCATAGAAGCTAATAGACACCCATGAAATGCCACTGTGATGCTGGTGGTTTTTTATGTTTGTGATATTCTGTCATGCTTGTGAATGAATGGTTAAATAGTGAGCTGTAACAACCATGCAGTAACACCACTGAAGCCCTGTTGACATTTAATTATCCTGGTAATTTAATTATAGACTTTCACATCTTATTTTTTGGATTGTATAGTAAATCTCATATTGACAGTAAGTGCTTAGACTGTCAGTTCAACTGTTCAGTTTACAGCATCTTCTCAGGGCATGCTAGTCCTCCCGAGTCAGCTTCTGAGAGGCTTTGTGTGCGTGTTATAGTGCATGTGTGTATATATAAATGTATATATTTCTATGTATATATATGAATTTAACTTTAAAAGCATACCAAACCGACATTCATTCAAAGACTCCAAAATACTTGAAAAAAACCTTTAAAATGTATGTGTCTATCAGGCTCTATTTATCACTAAGAGAATTTAAAAATGCATTATCATAAGCCAAATTACCAGGTACTTACTGCAAACTCCTCAAGAGCGTTTAATAAATTAGTTGTCAAGTTCAGTCAACAAATTGTACCAGTCCTCGGTCAGCAAGTTCAATCCAAGGTCTGAGAAAACAATTTTACTCTATTTTGGCATTTCAGTACTTTGTACTTTACAGTCAGTCTACATACCTGTTTCGTCCAACAAACTATCAGCAGGAGAAAATATTGTTTTATTCATGACTTCCATTGGATCTAGTCCTGACCTATTGTTTACTATAATCAACTACAGCAATATCCAGATTATTGTGGCTCATCTGTAACTGCGCTACTGGGACAGCTAGAATTTATGCAACCTTAGGAAAGGTTTGAGTAAGACATGTTTATCACAGAGGCTCAATTTCCCCCTGCTGTCAGAGAAATGGGGCAAAAACATTGGGCTCTATTAACGATCCACAGCTATCCTGGAAAAATGGTCATCACATATCCTGCGTGGCACCTGCATTTTTTCAGCGATGTGACAGCAAACTAATGTGTCCTATTTTCACTCACTGTTTTAGATTACAACACCATCCCTAGGCAGCTGAATTAAATAATTTCATTTCATTTCAGTCATTTCATTATCAAGTGGGCAAAAAGTTAATTACTTTACAGCCTTGGATTTGCCTTTTGTTTTGATGTAGGAACTACACAAATGGGTCTGCCATTCATTATTTTGTTTCTGCTGTGCTTGGGTTTTGTTTAGTTAGTTTTTCTGTCTGTCATCTATAGCATTGTTGTGTAGCAGAAGCACATCTGGGGGTACTGAGCAGAGTTTCCCTTAAAATGAATGGTCTTCTTTTTGTATAGGAGAGAATATGCCGTCATGCATAGAGACAACTGTCCTGATAAAAAAGTATGTTTGTGGGAGAGCTACAGTATGTCAGGTTAGCCAAAATGTGAGCAAGTAAACAGCTTCATTAGAGAGAGCAGCTGCTCATATATCACATGGGTATGGAGACTTTCCAAAGCCTCTCCACTGGCCATCCACTTGGTACTACATGGCCCTGTGGCTGCCAAGTTGTGTTACATCAGTCTCAACGTTTTTAAGGTAATTGTTACATGTCCCTTTAAACTTAGTCATGCCTCTTTACTGTTTGACACATAAACCTACACTGAGCTGCCTGTACAATTGTTTCAGTCAATTAACACAAAACAAATGCCACTTTCCAAAAGCCCAGACCAAGTGTGGTCCAGACCAAATGTGCTCCAGACAAAAGTCTAGACAGATAGCAAGATCCACTGTAAAAGCAATACAGAGCTCTGATTCTTGTTTTTTTCCAAGACACACTGGGCTTAAAACCAGCTAAAATTAAATTTGCATTTGGCTAACAAGGCTCATCCAGTCCCAAGGAGATACACAAAGCTTAAACTCCATCTGTTCTTCAGGCATCAGCCTGGGGCACAATGGGCTCAGTTCTCTACAATGCTTAACCATGTCACACTATATGACGATCTGATCGTACAGTCTTAAGTTAAGCTCTGTGACTTGAAGCTCTCATATTATCTAATGAACTTTAGACTGTGGTGATATACTGCAGTGCAAACAGACAGATTTCTAACATTGTCAGTCTTTTAATTCAGCACAAGAGAGGCACTGAATAACCTTTTCTGAGTGTTACTGTAAAGGTAGCTGTATATTTTGTCACATTAATATATAAGGAAATAAAGGGAAGAAAGCCTGGGAAAGAAAGAAATATACGTTTACATATTATATTCTTGAAAAAGAAACACTTTTGAACTCAAGAAGGGTGAGATATACATTGCAGGCAAATTTTTGAGAAAGTCCTACAAAAACTTGCTCTACATGTATTATAGCAGCAAGATACGGAGAAAAAAGGTGCATAGCAGACGAATTGTCAAACCTGGGAAAATAGGTTAAACCTAGGCAGAATGGAACTCTCTGGAGCACTGAGGTGTAAAACCTTTTGCCACTCTGATAGTT
The DNA here is from genome assembly GCA_037577275.1 of Bryconaethiops microstoma. Lineage (NCBI taxonomy): Eukaryota > Metazoa > Chordata > Actinopteri > Characiformes > Alestidae > Bryconaethiops > Bryconaethiops microstoma. The sequence goes on from JBBJLS010000001.1 coordinate 30,347,848, forward strand.
CTGAGCATATCCAATGTTTCAAGACACTAACCCCTTCTGACAGGCAGAGTTGCTTTTGGCATTGTTTTAAAATGGAATTAAAATAAACAACCCCAATACATTTAGATATGTGCACACGCACACGCACACGCACACGCACACACACACACACACACACACACACACATTTAGATTTGATGTCAGATGTTAAAGAAGGATTCAACTTTCTCCAAAACATTCTGTTTACAGATGAACATGCTAGATTACCCAAAATCTATTTATGTTTCTCTGTTGCCTACAGTAAAAGATTAGGGAGAGAATGTATTTTATATTCATATTTTTAATTAGTTGTTTATAACAAATAATAGTTACATTCTCCTTTATATTACTAATTTATCCACTTACAAGAAGATTAAGTAATTTTTTCTTTTCTCAGTTTTTTCAGTGTAGGACGAATGAAGGAATGAACAAATCAATGAAATACACAAATAAACACTACTAAATTAAGGATATGGATCTGTAAAGAAAGATGCTGCGCCACCAATCATTAACATAAAACATTTTTTAAAATAAAACTCCATAACTTAGCTTACAATTGAGAGACAACTGTCTCATGCAATGGAACAGTTTAAAATATATTTTTCTAGCATATACTTTACTCTCCAAAAAGATCATTGTTGCAAGCTGCATTAAGATTCTGAAATATGTAAATCCGTCACTTTTGATTACACCTGGACTCGTCTTGTGGAGGCATGCACAGCAGTCTCCAGTAGAACATATTCCGACAGAAGACGTCTGCCTTACCTTGCACAGCATCAGGAGGAACATAGCACTGGACATACTGCGAGGGATTGCACCCTTGTAGTTTGTAGACATCCCTGGCAACTAAGAGACAAGTTGGCTCCACTCATCCTTTCGCCAGAGAGGAGTTCCAATGCGAGAAAGAGCTGCTGGGTCTGTCAGTTTGCCCACTTTCAGGCTTTGTGTTTTCGGACGTTCCCCGAGGCAGGTCTCCGATTTCCAGCCCTGTTTCATCTCACTTGTGTGTGAGTTTAGTTGTCATCAGGTTCTTTAGTACCGCTTATACAAACAACTGCATTCTTTCTCCTTCTTCCTCTTTTTCTTCTATACCAGAGTATGATTTGTGGTTGAGCAGACAGGAGAGGAGGTGCAGAGTAAGGCTGAATCACATGCTTGGTATAATCTTCCTCTTTTTAAATGGACAAACCCTCATTAACAAGATGGCAAATCAATTATCTTTTCTCCGTTGAGCTGAAGGAAATTCTTCAGAATGGGAGCCTTGATAGAAACTTCATTCCTGGCTGCTTTCCCATCAAGGAGTTTCAAGCTTTGTTCAGGTGTCTGGTCCTTTACCTGAGGGTCAGAAGCAGAAACAAGAACTGTACAACTAGTTAAGTCACTTTGAGAGGGACAGAGGAAGACGATGGCAAGAGAAGAGGCAGAAAGATTCTTTTCCTCTAGAGCGATGAGGAGCCAAGAGCTGCTCGCTGTGTGAGTGCATGTGCGAGAGTGTGTGTGTGTGTGAGTGTGTATGAGTCGTTGAGCGGGGTGCTGGAGGGAAGTCGTGCCCTGCGCTGACGCTCCAGAGGCAGGCGGCATCCCCTGCTCCCTCCACCGCGCATATCAATGCAACCCAGGTTGCCTGGCAACCAGCGAAAGAGAGCCACAGAAACGTCCCGGCAATAAGAAGTGTTTGTGACAGCAGCTGTGATGAGGAGGAGGGGCCTCCTCGAACACTCTTCCTGAATGTCCCCTATATTACCACCATCTGCTTCTACCTTCCAGGACACCATCCAGGTTCCTAAATGGTTTTTGTCCTGAACATACAGTTCAATGAAAGAACTTTGACATCTTCACATTACACTTTTATAAACAAAAAATGCCAAATGGAACCAAAAAAGGGCTCTTTGGAGTGCTGCCACAGTGGTTCTCTACTTGTTTTATTGTTCTTAAAAATAGAATGGTATTTCACCAAAACCATTCTATTTTTAAAAACAATAAAACAAAACAAGCAAACAAAATACAGTTTTCAGTACTACACAGTTTTAGTACTACACAGAACCCTTTGTTTTGAAGAATATACATGAGGGTTTTAAAATTCTTAAAATGTTCATCACCATTTGCATATCTCAATTACAAGAATAGTTCTTAAAGGACCTATCTATTAATGATCTATTTAGAGAACCAAGAGTGGTTTTTCAATGGTATCGTTCCAAAGAGCCTTTTTGGCATTTTTTTTTTAAAGAGTGAAGGTAGGATATTGTGCAACGCTGCAAGAGCTGAAGGACTCACAATACAGCTGAATCTCTTCCGAGGCTACCAAACTAAAAAAGACTGACAACTTATATGCTCAGCTCTCAGTGAAAGAGACAGAGATCATAATGGATAATAATAATAAGCCAACCTCTTATTTGTTAGCAATAATGATACCAGACTAACCATTCCAAACCAAGTATGTATGCATTTGCTCTCCTGGGTTTTCCAGAAGCAGAGAACACACAGGCTCATTCTGCAGGCGTACTCTGGAGGTAAGCCTGTCTCAGGCTTTTGCACTGTGACAATAATGTGAATCAGCATGGCAGTCTTCTTCCCACTGCAATGAATGGACACTGAAAGGTATTTTCCCATTTAATCAGGCTTTATATAAAAGCTGCAATGGTACAGTCATTTCAGAAAACAGAGACATGAAACCATGAAAAATCAACCCATGGAAACTGCGGCTTCTCTGCAGTCCAGCAGCAACAATAATGATAGCTCCAAGAGAACTGAATTTCTAATGTCTCAATATTTATAAAAAATTCAGTTGTTAATTATCTTTTGTGTTCAAAACAGATTTTTTTCAATCAGGAATCTAAATGTATTTATTCAGAGACAAGTATTTATCTGTGTCAAGACAACTGGCAAATACTTCCCAGCCACAGAATAAATCCTGTTCCAAACCAAGCAGAAGGCCAGCAGACTATTCTTGACTGAAATCCTTCTGCCAAGTGTGCTTTCCTTTCCCAGAAATCTCAGTGTTGACTCAATTTCTCCTCTAGTAAAATGCTAATACTTCGGGGCAACGTAAATGGATGTTTCTTGATTAATGCTGTCTGTGCAGCACTGATCAAATTCAGGTTTCTGCTCCATAAAGTTGATACAAATTAAATAACTTCATAGTCCATGCCTAGTGATCCTTGATGTGATTAGATTTATGTATTACACAAATTGTATGTCCAACATTTTTACATGGACAATATTTCATTATGTGGTTGGGATGTTAATGGAAAAGTTTGGAGTCAAGGGGAAAAAAAGTAAAACCAAATTGGTTTAAGCTTGATGTTGCTTTGCACATGCAATGGCCTGGAATGGACAGCAATTAAAATGGAAATGTAAAGGAAACATTTGCCAGGCTAAACTCACTACCATGCATAATTTTATTGCTTTCTTTCAATCCTCCCTACACTTCAGATTAACTTACATATGGAGCTCGCTTTCACTGGGACGTTTATTGCAATTAATCAGACAGTGCAATTAATTCATTCCTGTCATCCATTAACCCAACCACTTCCTCCGAAGCAGTGCAACACAACCCTGAGCAAGTTCTCCCTGTTCTTTTTTTCCTTTGTCAGTCATATTCATACATGACAGTAATGCAGGTCAGCTGAACTTCAGATCAGTAGTGTATGTCAGAGCATGCGGCTGTTAATTTGCCTTCTGTGTGATCAGTACAAGAAACTCACTTCACCTAGCTTTGCTGTTCATGAAACACATAAGAAAGAACAATTTGCACGTTTGCAGAATAAAGACAACAGGACCTTGGAATGGCCCAGAGAGATGCGATTAGTCCTTTCATCTAAACTGTTTTCTACCAAGTTGAAAAGGGCATTGCAGACATTAAGCATTCACTCGGGGATGAAGGGGTTGAATCCATAGTTCTACAGGCTTCAGCACAATTTTCACTTGACCAAAGATAGAAACACTGACCTTGCTGTAAAAAGCTACCACAGTAGGTTCGTATCATCAATACCAACACTCAAACACTCAAACATGCCATTTTTGAAAAGATTGTTTTCTAAATGTTTTGTTTTCTAAGCATTTTCTAAATGTTTACTTTACAATATATCTTACTTTTACTTTTACTTTATATATGTATATACACATAGTCTTGTGTCTTTCAAATTATTCTAAAATAGTATGTTATTACTGTTAATTATGAAATAAAATTACACTTATACGGATGCCTGGACTGCAATGATAATAATCAAATAATGAAATTATGTAATAATAGAATTTTTTTTCTTCCTCTTCTCCTTCTTCTTCTTTTTCTTCTTTTTCTTCTTATTCCACATATTATTATTATTATTATTATTATTATTATTATTATTATAAGATAAGATAAGATAAACCTTTACTAGTCCCACAAGTGGGAAATTAGTAATGGCAGAAAGTGGACAGTACAAAGTTCAGAGCAGCAGAATTGAGAAAATAATAGAATAGAATAAAAAAAAAAAAGGCCAAAGTACTATGTAGAAAATAGTATTAAATAAAAATAAAAATAAAATTAAAATTATTATTATTATTACTATTATTATCATTAACTTTTTGAAATCAAATGAAGTCTCACACTTCAATTATTCATTCTTAGAAAACATATATATTATTATAGTTACTGAATAATATGTCATCTAGTTAATAAAATAATAAGCCAGCGATTTGAAAGCTTCAATAATAGTTCATAAATGTCCCTTCTCCTATGAAAGTGTATTGAAACTGAGATGTCAGATATTGTCTAAACTCTTTTCAATAGGTAGTTTAAAAGAAAATGTGTGAAGAGCCTTTTTTAAGTTGAAAAATAATGTTAAGGTTCTGTACTCTAGAATGAAAGCTTTTTTCCTATGGCCATAAACCAAGAACCGTTAGCCTCTTTCACATATGCAATTTTGACCTGGGACTTTAATGGTAATTCAGTGGGAAGAGGTTAAGCGTGAATGAGAGCTTCTTAAGTCAGAATCTGACATGCCAATTTAGCTGCACAAGATCGAATAGAATACCGGGGAACAGAAGCCGATATCGTCTCAGGAATACACTTTCAGATTACAACTGACAAACTAAACTTTTCTGTCAGTCTCTATTTTTTCCCACTGCACTTTTGTCAATGAAAACATCATAGCACTGAGTTAAAAAGCGACTAAATGTACACTGTGCACATGCATGGCAGCTTCTGTGAAAATGTGATGTGTCGTGAGTAGCTAAGCGTAACTATTTCTAAGCAAAGCATAACTGTTTATTTATAAGCAAAGCATAACTGTTCATTTCTTTATTTATTTCAGTTTTTACTAGAAGAATATTTTCAGTGGTTGGAAGAGACTTTATAAGAGTGTGTGGTATATGACACCCCTCGAGTTTAATCTCAGCCGTGGAATGCACCACTATATTGTATGTACTGGTTTGAACTGGTTCTACCCAGTGTCCTTTATGAAGATACAACCGAATGTTTTGCAAAAACAAAAGCAAATACTGAAAATAGTATCAAGAAAACGAAGCATCCATTCAAATAATATAAGGGGCTTTAGCATGGTAGCATCTGACCCCTGAGTACATATCTGTCACTGCTGCCATTTATCCTCATTAGGAGAGAACATGTGTGTCCCCGAGGAAGAGCCCATGTCTCCTGTCTCCTCCTCAGTAGAGCTGGATAGTAATGACTATTTCTAGAAGGGGAGAAAGTAATGCATTTGAATTATTCCATAAACTTCATATGGGCCTTGACACGAGAGTCTAAAGACAGCGGTGATTGAAGGAACGTACACTTTCAAGGACTTGACAGATTCCCCATCCATCACAAAATGGACATAAAACAAGGAAACCTTTAAAGTGCAATCAATCACGGGAGAATACAACCTAATCCACAAGCATCGGGACAGCAAAGATGATTATTTTTTTATTGTATAAGTTGTTTGGAATGAAGATGAAAAATGAATATGAGACAGTACAGGACAAAGATTTGGGAAATAATGTCCTATCATTTCGGCATGTTCCTCCATTTCAGTCCCCTGTTTAGTTTAAGACAAGCGTTACGACTTTCAACTTTAAAAAAATATGTGAACAGTTTCTCTTTTCGGTGAGTCTTTGAGGGTTTTATTTGTGATTACCGCTACAACTGTAATACTTGTTACGTGTCACAGCATTTATAATGTGTTAGCACCAAGCTAACGGCTTGTTGTACGTCTATTTTCCCCAATACTAATACAATAACATAAAACCTAATTCCGAATGAAGGAGCCTGCTAGCCTGTTACCATTCTGCTGGATTTTTATGTAGATTAGTGTGTCTTCTGCTACACCTTTATTAGAACCAATCGGATATATTTTCATATGTCAAAAGAAATATGATAGTAAGGCATTCTTTATTTTCTGTGACAATCTTTGGTTACTTTTTAAAAGACGTATGTATGTAAGTGCCTGCATGCATTAGACTCAACAGTTGGCTAAATTTTTTATTATAAAGTGGAACAAACCCAAAGTAGCAGAGAGGCAGAGGCAGAGTCAGGGCACATGCAAATCAGAGTTATCAGAGGCAGGCAGAGATGTAATCCAGAAAACAGTAGTTCAAAACAAGAACAATGGCAAATAAGGATATCATATGCCAGGCAGAAAATTGTAGATGAGGATACAGAGCACAAGAACGGTAACAAAAATCTGCGAACTAGTCAAAGGCACACTCAGCAGGCAACAAAACTGGCAATACTTGCAAAGTACATGAGTTTAACAAAGTCCTTAATTAGTGCTGAAACAACGTCTCTGATAATGATTAGTCCACGAAGAGGAGAAACCCCTTCTAGTGCTTTGCACCTACAACAGTTAATGATGGTTACAGTACATAATATTACATAATGTTGCATATCTTAATCGATAGCTATATTGTATGTTCGTCACGTGACCAATGGAAGTTTTTGTGAGTTATATCTTAATTACTAACAAGTTCATAAGAAACTTACAAACACTGCTAACTAAAAAACAAACTTACTTTCCAAGAATATCTGAGCACTGTTTTTGAAATGAAACAAACAGAATCAATTTTACTAACCTCACTAAAGGATACATTCTGAAAAAAGACTAAGGAACGTCTCAATAAAAACACATTTTTAAAAGCTATAGACAAAACCTGATTAAATGTTTAAACATGTTCAAAATGCATAAAGACTAATCAGTTGTAATCAGTTGGATGATGATTCAAGAAACTCGGAAGATACGCAACAACCCCCACCCCAAAACCATGGCTGTCGGCCTGTAATTCTCGGCCGAGACGCACCCCGCCCCCCCATTATGATTTCACTGTTTTTGCGATGTCACAACAAACAGCATCCTCATCTTTATAAGGCATTTTTCCAACCTCAGTTTATCCCTTAAAATAACACAAGCTGTTTATGTTACTGTGTCTTTAGCCCTGTCCTTTCGCACAGACGTTATAAGGTCTGTGTCGGTCAGGCACAGTGCAGGTCAGCCAATCGTTAAAGGCACAGTAACTTAAACAGCTTGTGTTATTTTAAGGAATATATATAGAGTTTGGAAAATGACCTTACAAAGATGAGATATGACTGTTTCAGGAACATAAAACCACTCAAATGTCGGTGGAAATGTCACAAATAGGAGCTACCAGCCGCTCTTTACAATGTGATAACATTTAATAATAGAACTAAATGAACCTAATGATAGAACACGTTAACCTAAAAGCTAAAAGCATTTTGCCCTTTTACTGTAAAGTGTGCAGTTCTCAAGAATTTCATTCCATTTGAAAAACCTGTCAGCTCTGCCATGATAGGCTCTTTACTCTTAAGAGAAATGCAGTGGATATTACACAGTTCACAGACCAGCAAAAAAAACAACAACAAAATGTTGATGAAGATTTTGTGAGATTGTAAGATGACATATATGTGTGTGTGCGTGTGTGTGTTTTAGTGGTTGAATGGTACTGACAGACTCAGGATGTCCCTTAGGAGTGTCGCTGTCCCTGGAGTGCTACTCCAGAAGAACACTCCCTGTCTTCCAGTAGTGCTGGCAGGAGAGACAGACATGCTTAATAGCATCTTAGCTGAGAGCTTGTATACGAGACAGCTATTGGTAATTACCAAAAAATCTTCTAATAGGCCCACCGGGCTTTTTTAGTCACATGCATGATTAAAGAAGTCTGTTAACTACACAACATAATGCTTTTTCTAATGGTAAGCAATAAAAACCTGAGATCAATCTAGAGGAGTTTGAGGCTGGTGCTCAAAATTGGGAAATGAATGAAGAAAAAACTGATTCTCAGAAGAACTCCCTCTTGTTCTCTCTTTTTCTCACATTCTACAACTTCTTGTTCTTTTTTTCTCACATTCTACAACTTACTTCAAAGCCAGCTGGGAACATGAAGCCATGAAACATCCTGAGGAGGATTCATTTTTCTTTAGTAAAAACAACTTGAAATAAAAAAGTAGGCCCGTTCAGGGCATCCTATACACAAATACTTATGCATTTCCTTAAGCTCATGAAAATACATTTAAATGTGCTCTTTGCACCAGCACAGTGCTGCTGAAGCATAAGCTTTGTATCATAATAAGGGGCATCTACAGCACAAACAGTGTCTCTTTTCTTCATGACATCAGTTGGATACAACTTTTAGAAAAGTATTTATCCTGTCAAATTGGCAATCCTTCAGATAAAACATATTTATTTTGTTTTAGTTTATTTTTGCAGCAGTGCACTCATTATTTCCACTGACTTCCAAAATACATTATTAATAGAGCACAGAATAACAAACATCTCACCCTGACATACCAAACCTGAGGACATACACAGACAGCAAATACAGCTGAAGATACAGAAAAAACAATTGAAGAAGATATATTGTACATCCATTTATATAATTTGTTAATTTATCTGCCTCTTAGAGTTCATCGTTAAGTCTTGATGCCCTATGTGACCTTTCACAAATGATGAATTATAAAGAATTCTCTTTAAGTGCAAAAATCAAAACATGCATGAATTCTTCATTACACATGACTGACAGGCCGTATCTACACTAAGGTAGAGGTCAGCATTTATAAATGCATGTCTTGAATTTTATGAATGCATGTCTTGAAGGTAATGCTCGTATGACAGACAAACATTTACTTGTCATACATATATCTTAAATGGACCTTTTAGTCATTTTATGGGCAAAATAAAGGAAACATATGTGTCCTACACATCTTAACCCTTAATGGTCTGCTCACCCATTTTATAGAAGCACCCTCTTAGTTACAGTATCTTGTTAAAAATTCATTATACCCATGCTGGGCTCCCAAAGGATGAGCTCACAGTAGCCTCGTGTGCAAGAACCAAGAGGAAAGTCAGTTCAGATATGGCAAACAATTCAGGGCTTACCATTATTTTTTGGGGGGGAAGAGGTTTGAATTTTTATGTAGAACATTGTTGAACCACCACACAGATTAGCAAATCTGTTTTGTTTACATGTAATAACCTTATGGAATTATTTATTTTCTTATCTATCTATCTATCTATCTATCTATCTATCTATCTATCTATCTATCTATCTATCTATCTGTCTATCTGTCTGTCT
>JBBJLS010000001.1:30368515-30396951 GCA_037577275.1 Bryconaethiops microstoma
ACTATACCTCTTTGTATAATCTTTGCAAACCTGTTTGAAATCAATTCATTAACAGTCAATACATTTTTTTATCCAAACATTTTATTACAAATACTTTTCTTCACATTGCATTATATTCCTCACATATAATGTATAATGTCAAATGAATGAATGAGAGCGTAAAAGCTTCGGCCAACCTTGCTTTACAGCATTGCAGCTTTCTTTTCTTTTTTTTTTTTTTTGCTTACAGTGTATTAATACTTGTCTTGTAAGCACACCTAAAATGTTAATAATATCAGTGCTTACAGTTGCATTTCTGGTCCTCTCTGTTCTTGCCGACTCCAAGGCCTTCAACTGACAGTATCTTCCCCTTCAGGCGCAAAATCAAGTTTCTGGTTCAGCAAGTTTGATAATAATCTGACCTCATCTGATTTAGGTGGCTGTGAGAGAGCACACTTTCAGAAGGCAGGTAATGAATTCTGGCCCATTTTAATGCATTCCTCTGATATAACCCACACGGACCCTGTGAACTGTCTCCTTCTGTCCGCATAAAAGGTTAGCTAACTATTAAACCTATCGCACCCTTTTGTGAAAGAATAGAAATTCATTTTATCATGTCACATGTCAGACGCCGACCACTGGTATTGCTCAGAACCTGTTTAGACCCATATCTGGACTATATCTTGATATGGCTTTAATCACATGCAATCACATTTGGTGGTTACATACATGTCTATAAAGTCTGTTTGAAATCTGACTGGCACGTGACACGTAATACGCAAAAAAACTAACATTTACCTGTGTTGCCTCTCTTTTTTCTATAGTATTCAAAGGAAAATCCAATTTTTGCATGGTGCTGTTTATTCCCTTACACTGCAGTGATTTTTCACAAGAAGATGTCTGTTTGACCAGCCTGTGCTATCATGAACCATGACATTATGAGGTGAAATAAAGACTAACCAAACTGGTGTGATACTGAAGCCTTATAGCTTGACCAAAGTGTCTTTAAAGTAGACTACCAAGGACATTAATTCAGACGTCAGCTGTCAAATGATGGCAGTCCAGGGGGTGGAGTCGTCCCCATATGCTAAACAGCAGAGGAAGGCGTCATCACAGTGGAATAGATTTTGGTTGTCAAATATAATTTTGAGAGACTGATGTATGTAGGTACATTCCGCAGGTCTTTCCTTCCAGCTGCTGTCAGACAGTGAACATCTTGCAGTTGCCCACACACACACAAACAAACACAAACATCCAACACCATGGACTGAAAAGGGTGGCTGTCTTCACATATGTGCAATATTTCTGGTTAAACGTGCAATTTTGTTTTGTGGTTTTCTGGTGCAACACGTGCAGTTTTTAGGACAAAGATGCCTGTGAGCAATGTGCAATCTGTCTTGGTGCAATGTTATTGTTTGTCAATGCCTGCTGTTTGTGTATATATATCCCGTGTTCATACACATATATATCCACTATGTACATATACACATACTTATTCTTATATACACATACACATTTAAATAAACACACAAATGTCTATGTTTATATTATTGTATTATTTGTATAGTGTGCTTTTTATATTATACTGTTGTATAGCTTTTATTCTATTGTTTTTGTTGCTGTTAACTTTGTAACTTTGTACTGTCCACTTTCTGCTGTAGCAATGTAAATTTCCCACTTGTGGGACTAATAAAGGTTTATCTTATCTTATCTGGCTAAGATGTATCTCAGACCACTTCATGAAGTGGATTGAGAGATCAGATTTAAGTCTGTTTTAAACATCTTAGGTGCATTTACACAGGCATTTTTATGTGGATAAGCTGTGTCCCCTGACACTCAAAGTGCATAAAACGACCAGCTGTAAAAAGAAACTAGTCACAATGCATGCTGTTTAATAAAGCCAAGAATAAATTCTGCTCTGGGACGCTTGAGTACACTGAAAATAAAGGTTCTATGAATTTACGCCAAATACATATGTTAGCTGGGTTGCATAGAAATAAATAGTGTTACATCAACACAGTTTTGCCAAGAGAAGTAAACCAAAAGACAGCAGTTGTACTGATGTAACACGTTTTATTCATGTGCAATTCATGAAAATGGTGTCGGGTGGATGCTGTTTTGTTTTTACAAGGAAAGCTGAAAGGTTTAAGGTTTGAAGGATTTAAGGATTTCTTTGCAATGGCATTTTAGGGTTTAAGGATTCCTTCGCAATGCCTTTTAAAGGTTTATGGCTTTCTTTGCAATGCCTTTTTAAGGTTTGAGGATTTCTTATGCAATGCCTTTGAGATTATATGTATCTATTGTCTTGTTTGTCTTGTTTGTCCTTTAGGCATGAGGTTTTCTGCATCCAAGTCCTCCAGTCTTGATAAACATTAGGTGACAGAAGTGTTGACAGTAATAGCTCTGTGGCTTGACGCAAGAAGGCACTGTGCCTTCATTATGCGACTGAGTAGAGAGCGTTCTCCCAAACTTGGGAAAGGTCACACTGACAAGGTGACAAGGCGGCCAGAGAATGTGTAGAATTATGCATGCAGGGTGGAACATACAAACAAAAATGTTTGTCACCATAAATGTTAATAAAGATTCAGATCCTTAGAGTCTGACAGGAGTGTGTTGTGCCAGTGGAGAGTCTTACTCAATTGGGTTGCTTTGGGTTGTTGGTGATGAAGGGGATTGGAATATGGTGATCCATTTGTTAAAGTCAGGTAAGATTCTGTCTTGGTGATGAAGGGTATTGGAATATGGTGATCCATTTGATAAAGTCAAGATTCTGTATGGGAACTAAATACATTGTATGTTTTAGGCATGAGACACAGTAACCTGAATACCTGTTGAATAGGCCATTCATGTATCTGAAGAATACTTAAAACTTTATAATTAGGACAGGGCTTTGTGACTCATACCAAGATGGGGCTTAAGTCTCTGAGCTTTCAGTCAGAGTCAAGTCTCAGATCTCGACTCACTGGTGTTTCCGTGTGCTTGAGTCTCTAGACTTGACTCTCTGGGGTTCCAGTCTGAGTTAATCTTGAACCTCGAGTCTTGAGTCTTTGGTGTGCAAGTCTGAAACAAGTCTTGAGTCCCTTGGGTGTCTCCAGTCTTTAGTAGAGACTTTTTGTTGTTATTAGCTGCAGGCACTGCATTGTAAAAAAGTAACCCCCCACAAAAACCTGTCAGGCTTGATGTGGATTCAAATAAGAGTCTTTTATTATAGAAAAACCTTCATAGTCTAAAGCACAAAACTGATGCTCTGCACACAGTAAATGTGAGTTTAAGAGAACGAGGCAAAACTGTGAAATTGTTGGTTAGCCTACAATTTGTAAAGCAAATATGCTGGCGTAATAGTATTTTAGAAAGGAATATTTGTAAATGCAAGCGCAAATGCAACTTCAGCTTAATTTGCTGACAACTCTACGGAAAATTAGCCATTGTGCTAGTTTGAATACTTGATATCCAAACTGCAAACCAACCTTTTTAAGTTTTGCCTCTCCGTCCATCAGAACGAAGGCTTTTCTAAGAGAAATCTAAGCTTTTAAGAATTTAATAATATGGGCAGGAATAAGTATGTAAGAGCAATTGGAATATTTCACAGTGTATTATGAGCAGGATTAATTATTAATGTAAAGAGAGAGAGGGAGAGAGGGAGAGAAAAAAAAAAGAGAGAGAGAAAGAGAGACAGTTTCTGATTTTCATAGTCTGAGCTTGCCTAATGAAAACCTAAGGCAGTGAGGCGGCTGGCCTTGGCTGTGATGTGATTAAGCCAGGTTTGGAGAAAGGTTCCTGCCATAGTGCGGAGAGCAAGTGCCATGGCAGAGCGAGGCCTGGCACAGCATGTATTCTCCCTGTCATGGCAACCTGACTGGGCCAGGCCAGCGCAGTGTTAGAGCGATGATTAATTACGGCCCTGATGAAATGTGATGGCTGTGGAAATGTCAGTGAGATGACACCGCTCGTCAACACGATGCGGCGGGAAAGGACAGATCACACACACACAGACATCTGGAGGGATCGAGAGCAGCAGCCGCTCTCTGCCTCCACATAGAGAGCATGACTGCTTCTGCCTTGCGCTGGCTCCTCTTCCTCTCAGGAGCTGCTGCATAGCTATTTATACAGCTAATACCACAGCAGCCACTGGACTTTCTGAGGTGACATTCACAAGCCCTGGAACTCTCAGTAATCGAAGATAAGTAATCTAACTCTCAGATGTAGAGTTACCTCCTTTGATCACGTAATTTAAATATAATTATGACATACTTGTTTTGTTTTACTTTTTCCATTCACTTCCATGTCATTGAAACCAAAGCAAACACACGAGCCATTTTTTTTTTGCATTTGCAGAGTACAACGGTGCCATGGATTTAAATTTGATCTTCTCCACAAAACATGTGCTTGTTGAATTTAAGCTTGTTTCTTGTATTGTGGATTATGAACTATATAAGTGTATTTTGACTCACAAAACTTATGAATAAACAAACAGCTAATTAATAATAACTCATATTTGTATGTAAATGTTTGGCTTCCCTGGCCAATAGACATGTTAATATAAGTGCACATTCTCTACAGAGAGCACACTTCTTGCACATTTTAATAAAAATGAATGATTACTTGCTGAATTTAACATATTGAAAAAAGTGCTTATCTGTGTAAAAGTTAGGGCATATATTTATATTTAATTTGTATTTTTTCCCATTATGTTAAACTAAATAAAGCTGCGCATGAAAAATGGCTAAATTTGGTTAATAACTTGCATTTATTTGCTGACTTTACCAAACAAATGCCATATTTAAGTCTATTACTTGATGATGCTTTTACTTGATCAGGGTGTTCAAACTTTTGTATTGCACTGTACATGATTTGATAACAGTCATACTGCACAAAGCCTTTGGAAATCTGACCTTAATTTCTGAATGTCAACAAATCTCTTTACACAGAAGCACACAACCGAAGCACAGGACTTCCCAAGTGATTTCTTTCGCTTTACTGAAATAAACTGAATCAGTGTGAGAGCTCCCAGAGGTGCCAAGAATTGTCCAGCTGTGTTTCTGAGCCTGCTGTGTGCCAACAGAGCTGTCCACTGCTAGTTTATATTAAACACAGGCCCTTTCCACTGCACTGACTGCCCTCATTTCTGAAGTACAGATGTGTCAAAGGCCAAGGAAGTACTCATGTGCTTCAAGTTTTTTATTTGACCTTGTTTAAATTCTGTTGCACATGATCATAAGACCTCTGAATGGCCAGGCTGGAGAGACAGCAAGAGCTGAGCAAAACAAGAATGAATTAATGAATGTTCTGTTTATGGTTCCCATATGTGTCTTGTGATCCGCATGTCGCACAAGCAGGAGTCCATATGGAATAGCCTGCTGCTACACAGTTTCAGGATGAGTTTATTAGCGTCAGCAGCTTTCTGTGGTACGGAAGGTCGAAGGCCTCAGCTTTGGTGTATTCAAACTCACGTATGTCATGTACATCAAAATGATTTTTTAGGCTTAATTAAGAAGATACCATCCTATGTTGATAGTATGATGCCACACTATACACTGAATTGGTTTCATCTGTCTTATACAAACTTTTTGCGCCTGCCTTTTTACATACTCTCTTAAAAATAGTGCTGCCAAGCAGAACCCAAAGGGCTTTTAGAGTGATGCCACGTATAGAACCATTTCCTATAGAACCATTTAGTTGATGGCTCTTTAAAAAAACATTCATTTGTAAATGAGATGCAAAAATGCAGGACCTTGAAACACAAAATCTCACTTTGCATTACATAGAGAACCTTATATCCAAGCGAAGAGTCACTTATTAAACTTTATTTTTAAAAGTATATGTACTCCATAGATGCACTTCATGAGCTGTATCAGTGGTTGCCCAGTTGATCAGTACTCCACTAGCCTGTCTCTCAATGGAAAGGGATCACCATAAGGCTACCAGGTATTATGTGGGTGGTGGTCCATTTTCAGCACAGCAGTGATGCCAACATAGTAATGATATGCTAATGTGTATTACACTTGTATGAGTGTAGCAGTCAGAGCAGAATCGCTGTTTCTAGGTGTATAGTTAGAGGCTACAGCCTTTTCTGGAAACAGCTTGTGTTAGTCATTGTCTAGCCCTCCATCAGTGGTCAGTTTTAACCACAGAACCACTGTCGGCTGGATATTTTTGGTTAGTGGAGTTCTCTCAATCCAGCAGTGACAATCTTAGCACTGCTGTAAGGCATATGTGCCTAAAAAACTGACAGTTCGAGTCATAACCAGTGATGTTTTAGAAGCCATTTATATATATATATATATATATATATATACATATTTTTGTTTCCTGGTTACATGTAGGATTCATCTTATCATATTGGATGGTTGATAGAAAAGAAAGAAAAAAACAAAACAAAAAACTCTGCGGACATTGCATCAGACTACAGCAGGTGGGAAAAAGCAAAAAAAAAAGAAAAACTGCCCACACACAGTTACTGAAGCTCGAGAAGTGTGGAAAAGACAGCCTTGCTTTCTCTGCCATGCAGTTTCTGCTCTAAACCGCTCTGTTTTAAATGAATGGATCATCATAATTGTTATGTTGAGGAACTCAGACCCCACCTTATAAGTGCTCCTGTGTTAAGTAGTGATTGCAGTGAATTAAAGCATATGCTTATCTTTGATCTCAACCTGCTCTGCTTTACTGGGATTTGAGCAGATGTTATCTTTTGATTAAAGCCCAATTGATCTGGAATGATGAATGTGTAACAGAGAGTTTCATCTCTGTGTGTGTTAATGAAGCGAGTGCTACTGGAGGGTTGCTCTACTGATACTGTGGAAAAACACACCACTGACACCAAGCAGGGCTATTACAACCACAATAGATCACTGGAGTCTGCAGCTTATTATGGTAATTATGGAATAACAGGCAACACATGAGCATTTCAAGTGAAAATATTGCCACATCATAGCAGTTTTGCCTGAGTTTTGTGCTGTTTATTTAATCTGTACCAGCACCTCTAACTGCCAGAGCTGCTGTCAATAATGAAACTTTTCAAAAATAAAGAATGGGGGGCGCGCCATAGCAGGTAAGACCTCTGCCCTCCATGTGGCTGATTCCTCTTGCAGGCAGGAACACCAAGCTCCAGCAATAACAGTGCTGGTGCAGCATTCCTAATGCCACATTTAACCACCCCTGTAACAAGACTATATCGCTCTGGATACAAATTTACGAAGAACATGTATTCTTGACTTTGTAAATGAGAAATCCATTAACCCAAAAGGCTCCTTTTTATAAATAATTTAGTGTTCTTTAACCGAGTACAGGAAAATGCATTAAAATCATTGCAGACAGAGATTAGGCTGGCAGATACCTGTAGTTTTCCTATTAAGAACCATCCACTGAAATCTTCAAAAAACACCTTCCAACAGACAAATATCACTCCAAAGTCCCATTTTAGAACCTTAATTTTTTAAGTGTGTAGGTAAGAAGGTAAGGTTAATTAGACACATTGATAGTAAAAGTATATTGCCTAGAAATGCTGCAGATTCCTAAATATACTATCTATATGAAGCCGATAATAAAACTGATTAATGTTGTGTTCAACGGGGTTATTAAAGAACCTGAAATGTGACAGAATTAGATATGTGTATTATTTGTGTGTTATGTTATGATAAACTAGCCTATATTAAACTGTTCATTTGTTGAGGCCTCAGTCTGCAAGCAAAGCACTCAGTTATTTCCTACCAAACTAAAAGGCAAGTTTTAGCTTTCATGTGATAACGAGACCCTGCAACAGCATTACTTCAAGGAAAAGTGAAATATTTACTTAAAAACCAAGAGGGTTCTTTTTTCTCCAAGCCTATTAGTGACATCAAAGTGTTTGTCAGGGGCAGAGTACACTCAGCTACTACAGTATCCACTGCACAAAATGGTGTAAAAATCTGATTTGCATGTGAGAAATACTCCTGCAGAATGATAATTTCCCATTTTGACCTCATATCCATTACAGCTCTGCAAGCGACTGTTTTAAAGTATGCCTCTGAATACTAAGATGTGCCGCATGAAAGGGAAAAGTGTAGTTTTCTGCCATTTAGCTATTTAATAATAATGCAACCATGACAGAAACGTACAAACTTCATAGTATAATTGATAGATATATGATCTGTAGAATTTTTATGATTTGTTTGAAAGTAGAAGTGATGTGCTGTGGAAGATAACAGGACATAATATACTCTTTGTCTGAAAAACAGCACATAGTGTCAATCTGTAGGTTCATAAAATGCATCCGTGTCTATCATTGTCTTTCCTCTTCTCTATCATGATGTGATTTATTCTGAAAAAAACTTTTGATTAAAAACTGTTTGTGAAAATATATTTCATAAAAGGTCATTTTGAGATGAAACCTTTCTATCTGTTACACAGACCTTTGTAATGTAGTCTGAAATGTTACTCGTTCTTTGGGTAGTTTTTTCCAGGTTGCGAGATGTGAACAGTGTGAGCAGTTGTGGTGTGCAGTTTCTGTGGTTTTGGTGAGGGATCGATGTTCATTAATCATGCTGGAAAGTCACTAGCTGCAGTTCTGTGAACAGGAGCGCTGACCAGGGCACAGGACGTCTCCACATGTTCTGACCCAGCTCAAGGTTTGTCCACGGCAGCACATTCGGCCACACGCTTTGACTGTAGCAGATCGCCTACATCTGGAGCACGCAGCAAAGACTAACCAGGGCAACCTGCTTATTGGACTGTCACAGTCAGCAGACAGGTCTTTAGAGAGTAATTGAAATCTCATAAATGTCAAACTGATGGCTTTAAAGTGTTTTAGCATCATGAAGAAAAGTCACCTCTCAAAAGTCAAACTTCAGCTGCTGTAAAATATACGAAGGTGTTGCATCAGGTAACAGTTTGTTCAATTTGCTGTTTCACATTAAAACAATGATTATGCCCTGTAGTAATGCAAAACCTCCATTCTTAAAAATAAAGATGTCAATGTTAGTGTGGAATGTAGAAGAACCACTTTTGGTTCTTACAAAAGTAACTGGCTGTGTTACACTGACGTTGATATCAAAGAAATGTACTGTAAACTGTCTTCTGAAAGAAAAGAACCATCGATTCAAAACATTTTATATTTTAATGTTGCAGCTGAGGGTTCGTAGAGGAGCATGATTTTCTAACTGTGTGTCAAAGTTGTAAAAGACATTCAGGACTTTGCATACTCTCCTTATCTGCTATCTAGAGGACACGTTTGATCATATCATGCACCATGTGGTAACACAAATGCACACACGCGCACACACACACACACACACACACACACACACACACACACACACACACACACCCTTGTGCTCTATCTGTCTCCCGCTGTGTAAATATGCTGACAAACAATATAACCCAAAAACATAAAGACAGCAAAGGAAAACACCTCAGTGGCAATGTAAATAAATGCCACTGCTACATAGCAGCCTTCCTTACAAAACAAAAACTGAAATATAAAAGGCAAGCAGAGTAATAAATCAGATGTGACTGTAAAATAACATGAATTATAGCCAGAAAATGTGAGGGTTCTTTTGCGTCCTGCTATAGCAAATTACCAGTGTCTCATTTTTGTCGTGTTCGCCATTTTTCCCAATGTCATTAAAACCTGAGCCGAGAGCAGTTAAATACCCTCTTGCATTATTTTGACGCCGAGGCAGATGGTGTGCCCAGCTCTAGAACAAAGCTGACTTTATTGAAAATTGCTTCAGAAAAAAAGCAGCACATAACTTGTATGTCCCCTTGGCAATAAGGCAAAGGGAAATGGTTCTGAAGTGCAGTGGGGCCCGAAGAGAAGAAAAAAGACAGACAGACCCATTAGAAGAAAAGGTTGCACTTAAGAAAGTAGTATACACCTCAACACCTCAATTACAAAGAGATTCAATCATAATTTGCCTCTCTTGTGAAGGTGCATTTATTTGTTAATTATTAATTTCAGGAGCAGGTTAATCCTGTGGTATGTTTTCCAGTACCAATATGTTTCAGATGATTGGCTGATATCACAAACCAGGATGTAATAAATACAACACTCATTACTCACAATGACTATTTAATTCTGGAGGGAGAGTTGCTCTCTGTGATGGTGATCTGTTGATTCAATTCCAGCACCATTTATTCAGCCTGCAGCTAAAATCATTTGTGTGATCTTTAATTGATTGACGCCAGACTCAAGTAATGAATAATATTGATTTTCATTTATTCCCAGTGTTATGGGTCGTTAGGCTACTGACAATGCCACCTTAGGCCATGTTTTGTCTCCGCTCTGTGCATTCTGGAATATTAACAGCTTGTGTGAAAGCATTTGTGTATCACAGTTATTACTGGCATCCTTGCATTTAGTTGTTTGTGTACGCTATCAAAAAGAACCCAGATATAAGAACTTGACATCATTTCTCCACATAAAATCCACCACATTAATGATCAACTTCCATACTTCCATACTAATCATTTTAATGCCAAAGCCACACCCGCTGTATCTTTATTTGATAAAACTTTATCCCATCTGACCACAGAGTCCAGTTCCAACCAAGGTTCTTATGTTAAATGAACACTAGCTGCTGTTTTTTCAAAACTGACAACAGCAGGTTTTTTCTTTGTTTATTGGCATCTTCCATGCTGATGAATCTCCAACCATCTGAAACTTACTCATTGTTGCTCTAGTGAAAATATGTATTTTTCAGGTGTGAAGCAATTCTTGTAGCCATTTACTAGTTTTCTGTTATTTATTGAATGCGTGTTTATTTATTCTTGATAGCCTTTTACTAAACTTTCTCAAAAAAACAAAAAGAAAGAGAGCAAAAAAGAGACAAAATTAAATTCTGTGCCATAAAATAGCAGGTATTAGAAAGTGCATTTCAGGTTTCTGGCACTGGTGTACTGGTAGTTTGGAGTTCATTATGTCTCTCTACAACTGCTTAAACTGTGTGAAACCTGATTCCATTTCCTGCTGCCCAGATATTGATTTCACGGCGAGACATAGCTTTATAAACTTCTATCATTGGAAGAAAAATGATTTTAATTTACTAGTTATGAAATAGACATGCTTGTTACAACCCCTGTATAAAAGGCCAGCAGAGATCAAAGAAACACATGGCAAAAGGTTACAGTGACCTTCAGAATTGAGTCATTTTATGGTTGTGAGTATAACATTACTGAAACAAAGCAATCTCTTTTAATGACCATAGACAGGAAAGGTCAATAGGCTGTGTTGGTTATTTGTTATCAATTGTTACTCATTTGTTATCCATAGTGCAAAAGGTTTTGGTACTTCCTTAAAATCAATCACAGAAGTGTAACTAATGAAAGAATATTGTTAAAGAAACTATGTTTGAAACCATCATAATAGTCATAAACCATCATAAAACCATCTGTATTGCATGTTTGAGCTTGTCTAACAAAATATTTTTTCCCACAATTTGACAATTGACAGATAGGCATCACTGTCAGTTGTCAAAAGTGTTATTTAGCATGAGGCATTAAGGTAAAGTCTTATCTTGATATCAAGTATTGAGTAACTAATACACAACTACAGAAATCTACCCTTCCACAAACAGAGAATTGCCCAGTTAGTGTTTGTAACAGTACAAGTTAGATGTAAGTACAAGAATGAAGCACCACCCAAATGGTACCTTGTCACTGGTGGTCCTGTGAGTTTCCTGAATGTTGATAAACAGGGTACAGAGGATAACAGATGATGCAGAGAAACAAATGGAATGCGGTCTGTAATTGTAAACTACTGAGAGCTCTTTAATGGTAAGTGGAGTGTATATAATCCTGAAGAAAGACACTGCGTTTAGGGAATGCCTTTGCCATGAAGCGGGGTACTTGGTTTGAAACACTGTTTATGTAGGTGGTATGTGTCAAAGAAACATACACATGAATGCCAGAACCCAGCATTTTCCAGTAAAATATTGCCCAGAGCATTACACTGCTTCTACAGGCTTGCCTTCCTCCTGCAGTGCATCCTTGTGCCATCTCTTCCCCAGGTGAGCAACACATACACACCAGCAGATGTGCAAGATAATGTTAAAGAAATGTGATTCACCAGACCAGACCACCTTCTTCTGTTGCTCCGATGCTCACATGTCCACTGTGGGCATTTTCTGCAGTGGACAGAGGTCAGCATGCGAACTCTGCATGATCTGCAACTAGTCTGCTCCATTGCACAGCCCCATGCCAGCTTTCTATCAAAGCCAGCATCAACTTCAACACTCTCCTATGGGGTTAGATCAGACGGGCTAGACTTTGTGCATCACACTCATCAGCAAACCTTGGATACCCAATACCCTGTTGCTAGTTCACCAACTGTCCTTGGGGCATGTTTGGTAGGTTTTAGAGATGTTGTGACTCAGTCATCTAGCCATCACACTTTGGTCATTGTCAAAGTCAGTAAGATCCTTCTGCTTGGCCCTTTTTCTGCTTTCAACACATAAATAAAAATATATATTTTATATATCTAGCCATTGCAATGAGAAAATCAATTATATATAAATAGAAGAACAATCATTTAAATATTATTTTTTTATTAATAATATTAATAAGAAGGATATATAATGGACTGTAAGCTTTACTACTGCAGAGTTAAGTGGCAGGTATCATTTAAAGATCATGCATAAAGTATATAATAAATTATAATAGAGTGCAGATGTATATTCTTAGCTTTTTGTGCTTATGACGTCTGGTGATGGATGTTTGGGAATTATGCCCCTGTGGTAACTGTCAGTATGCCACCAAAATAAAAAAACAGCTTTTAAACTTTCAACACCTCCTGTAGTGAAAGAAGATTACATACATGCTGTATTGCTGCCTTTTGTTTTCACACATAATTTTTGCAAACACCCAAAACTAACTTAAGTAAAGCTCACTCTGTCTTCTGTGGGTGAGGAGGATTTCATATTTTATTTTGGAGTCATGTAGGTATTAAACTAGATACTGGCTGCATTAAACTGTTGCACAAACAATCTTTTTCTTAATACTTGTTGCATTGTTCAGACACGGTAGCTATAGCCCTCGCTCTTCTGTCATGTAAAACAAATGTCTTATACTTAAATAATCACCAAAGAGAACCAGTATTTAACAGCGCAGGACAATCAAACCTCATTCTCTCGGACTAAAATGAAAATGAAGTTTACACTGAACTTAATGCACAAAATGAGGAATATCAATCCTATTGTTACGATCCTATAGTAAGCCTGGTCTAACAACAGCTGAAGCCTGATGGAATTTTCAGTTTACAGGCAAAACTGAGTGGCACATGTCTGCAGGTTTATATTGAATTTTTGTCTCAGCATTTCTTTTTTCTGGTTTTGTGTGTGTGTGTGTGTGTGTGTGTGTGTGTGTGTGTGTGTGTGTGTGTGTACTCCAGCATCTACCTCCACCCCCTCCACTCTTGGTAAAAAAGTGAATATTGGGGTCTTGAATAACTCTCACATCCCAGTGGTTTCAACTCATGGGTATCCACAGTGTTATAGAATCTGCCACAATGTACCGCAAAAATAAAAAAACAGTCAAGAGCCAGACACCTGGTACATTCGGTCTAGCACTTTGATCCAACTTTGTTTCTGAGCTGCCCACAAGAAGTGTTTTGTGCTCTTAATTATCAGCATCATTTATCTTCTAAAACATTGACTAAAATTTATGAAATGTTAGTTTACCATAAATAGCATAATCTTTGATGGCTTATCAGTTATGAGTTATTTATCATTTGAGAAAAATTTGTGCACAGCACCACCTAATGGAGGCTTTGTAGAGTTGTAGTAACAGTGCGTAGACATTTCTCTCGCTACAGATTCCACCTGAAAACCTTATTTAATACCCACATCTAGTGTATCTAATCATGAGGAACATTATTAGATACACTAGATGTAATTTTACAGCATGAGAAACATAACTGTAGTAATATCATATTTGATCTAAGTGACTTACTGGGAACACTGTGATAAAAAATCAATACAAAGAAAGTTGTGGATCATGTGGATTATAAAAATCATTCTTAACATTTGGAGGAGGGAAACAAAACCTCTGGAAGAAAATGTGATGACCAGATCAGGGTGGTGGAGGAGTAAATTCGATACAGTTTTCCTTGTATAGAAATTTTGTATGAGGAACTTTGTCACAAATCAGCTTTACAACAAAAGTTATTAAGACAATGAGGAGGAAACGCTGAAAAGAATCAGGACTCAAAAGTGGAACTCATTCTACTCTGAGTTTGCGGGGTTAAATTATACTTATTTTGCTCTGCCATCACTTTTAACTCCTCTAAGATGCAGTTATTTGGAAACTGTTGCTGTGCAAAATGTGTGCATTCAAATGCACATTTAGTAGAAGTGAGAGGACATTATATGGTCAACATTTAACTTGTCTGGCACTGTTTGGCTCATTTAGGTCAGAACAGTTAGCAACTGACTGCTGCCTAATGATTTTAAATGCTACAGCAACTTTCTGTTGCATGCATTGTTAGTTTGCTCTACAAATGTACAGTTATTTACATTTATCAACCCTTCAGAGAGTGTGTGTCTTTGCTAGCTGCTTCTTTGCCAATAGGCCTACAGGTACTGTAGCAGAAACCATGATAGACTTCTCCAGTGACTATACATGAGTATTTTTATTAAACATTTATAACGACCTAAAGGAACCCGAAATACACATGAGAACACATGGCTCATACTAAACTTAAAACAAAGTAGCACTGTGACTCCAAATGAAAATTTACATGAAATTAAGTATGGCTGTCTTTTAAGGTAAGGTTTTAACAAAAGAAATAAAAGTAGACCCTTTTCCATTGTCCCTGGTCTTGCTTAGTACAGTGACAGTGGTCCTCTTCAAATGGTATCAAAAGGCTTTAAAGAAGCTGTAGAGAAATTATTAGGCTCTGTAAATGGTCCCCAAGTAACAATAAGGGAGGATACAAATTAATTTCTTTCTTTAACAGAAGATGGCAATTCTATGTGTTTCACTCGGGGGCACCGCCAAAGACTCTAAATCACCTTTACATGCCACCACATATGTTGCAAGTAATATTTCCCTACACTTAAACAAGCTAGTATCATAGGTTTCACTGGATGCCAAAATGTGACAGATGTACTTAGTGTCACATGATCAAAACCACAAACTGGATGTCCTCACTAACACTGATTACACACAGCTTACACGTCTTATTCACCTCATAAACAGTTCCTGGAAAAGTCCCCAGTATCTTATGAACTGGGAAGGACGTCAGAGGACCCAGCTGACTTCAAATATTAGAGGAAGGCATCCTGTCGCTTGTTTAAATTTATGAGGTTTAATCTTGTATGCATTATTTAAGAGTGCCTGACAAGAACTGATGTTGTTTTTTGCTACCTTAACTGTCTCTCATTCTTTCTGACCATTACAGGCCCCCAAACAAGTTTATTTTAATCATTTATTTATTTTGCAGCACTTTCAAAGTCCATTAAAGGAAACTATGCCACTGAAAACAAAGAAAGACCTCTAAATTGTTCAAGAAGTTGTGGGTGGTTCTGGTACTTTGTGAACAGGTGACTGGGGTTTAATTCCTCATCTGGGTAGACACAACCCACTGCACAAATAAGAGTCTGAGGGTAAAACTCCTAGCGCTACACTCGCCTACATCTGTAACATGATTTAATTGTAAGTCACTCTGGATAAGAGCGTCTGCCTCATGCAGAAATGAAAATTTAATGTGCTTCTTCACACTGCCGGGGGGATAAAAAAAGAACTCTTTCAAAGAAGACTCTGCAGAGTCAGTGGAGACGGGAAAGCCATTAGTTTGTGAAGTTGCTTATTTGTAGTTATTGGTTCACTTTCTGTTAGAAATGTACCTACATTGTATCTGCAAACATTATTCATTTTATCAGTTCTACTGTACATAAAGGTGCACTTTGTAGTTACAGACTGTAGTCCATCAGTTAGTCTGCATCATTTTTATATTGTTTATCAATTGTCAGGACCCCCACGGGACCCTCAATGAGGAGGTATTATTTGAG
The DNA here is from genome assembly GCA_037577275.1 of Bryconaethiops microstoma. Lineage (NCBI taxonomy): Eukaryota > Metazoa > Chordata > Actinopteri > Characiformes > Alestidae > Bryconaethiops > Bryconaethiops microstoma. The sequence goes on from JBBJLS010000001.1 coordinate 30,384,475, forward strand.
TGGTGGATCATTTTCTGCACAGTAGTGTGTGCTGTGTGCTTGTGTGTTTGTAAGTTATGGATGACAGTTCATTTGATATTTTTTGATTGTCTATACAAAACACATGCAAAATGATGCATAGAATTATGCCTTTTACAAAAACAAAAAAAAGAGAAAGAAGTGCAACATCAGAAGCCCCTTGGCTTTCCCTAGGACATTCTCGTAATCAGCTTGGATTTTAGCTTCTTTAATTTGGATTTGTGTAGTTGCTATGATGAATTCTTTGATATTCTATCATGAGTTTCTACAGAGTTGAAAAAAACCATTCAGTAGTTTCTTATTAGTATTTTGAAATGCTGAAATACAGGTCGGCGAGGGAAAACAAATATCCAGAAACGTTTAGGTTATTTAATAATCTTTATAGTTTACAGTGATAAATAATCTTCTTGCAACATCGTGGTTCAATTTTACACATTTTCCTTTTACCCCCTTAAATTTTCCCACGGTTACAAGAGTCTTCCTGTCAGAATTTCTTTAAGTGGAACTCACATATGCATATCAGAAACACCTACAAAACCAGTCTTGAGACATTTTGGCTGTGTTTGGGTATGTTGCCTTGATGAATCTCCTTCATAGGTTCTGTTTCATGGCCAGTGAAATTAAATGCTCCTCTGATATTGCTCATTCATAATTTCTTCAATGACATGTAATACCCCAGTACCGTCTGCAGAGAAGCAGTCCCATAACATGACGCTCGTACCTCCATACTCCACTGTAGCTACAGTGTTCTTAGGATCATACACATATACACATACCCATTATTATCTATGTAATTGCTGTTCCAGCAGCTTTCACATCTTCCTGCACTTAGTTTTGAGTGACTGCTGGCTTCTCTTTTACCTTCCTTATCATTAGTCTGAAAAGGCATTATGAAATCATGTATGGTGCACATACATAGGGACTATTAGCTGTGGTAACATCGACTTTCCACTTTCATATTAATGAACCAATTGTACTAAGAGGGATATTTAAGTTTGCTGTGGGTCTGTAGCTTCTTCCATTTGAGTGTTGTTCTGAGGACTTTTGGGATCTCCTTTATCTTTACCACCATTGTTACCCACTGTGTTAGGGCAAAGTTCTTCTTCTAATAGCAATGTTCTTCATAACAGTTTTTGAAAATACAGAAAATTTTATTTTTAAGTAACTTTGATATCCTATAACCTCACCATATGTAAAATGTGAAATATGTAAGCTATTCATCCTTACTGTCATAAGTGATAAGTACAGTGCAATTCATGTAACATGAATTCATAAAAAATTCATTCTACAAAATTATTTTATTTGTCAGAGAGAACAGTCTCTAGGAGAATGACAGTGTGTATCTCCTAGAGATAAACGTGGGCAAACTATATTGGAAAAAATGAACAATGACCACAAATCAAAGCTCACTGAATGGGATAGAAGACAATTAGCAAGATTACAGCAGAAACAACACAGAAGCTCTGTGTCCCAGATTGAGCAAGACCTGAGTTTTAAGATCTTCAGAAAATGTTTTTTTTTCTTGAAGTACGGTCTATTGTTCCAATACATTCAAGACTATGACAGCATTCCAAAAAGGATTAAAAATGTTCTGATGTCAAATTGTAGCCTTGTAGTTTATTAGGTGATTGGTATTAAAGTACTTGTAAAGGACAGTAATATTTTGTGCACTCCTATTATAAAAGTCCATTTGAAAGAGCTGTTACCTGTTATTTGTGTACACTTGTGTTTTTTGGGGATAAACAGCCTTGCCTAACCTCAGTCAAATGCACCTGCTCCACATCTACCATCCAGATGACCACAAATCCCTAAAACAGCCAGAAATGTTGTCTTTAAATAGGACTGGACATCTCCAAGAGCAGGGTCATGCAGTCTTGTTCTAATAAATTCAAATACTTGTGACAACTCTGGGTGCTCTTTACCCTCCTCACCTCTCTAAGTCACAGACTTCACAACGGGCAAGCACTTCCTTTTTGCCAGAGTATTTAAACCCAGGTGTTGTACTTAAATATTGTGAAGTATTGCCTTCCTAGAAACTCACTGAACTTTGCGATCTGTCTATTTAGACTCTGACCTGCTTTTGTAGTTTGACCACTGAATCTCGCTTTTGCCTCTGACGTTCCTGTTGCTGTCAAACTGACCCCTGCTCTGTTCTTGGTATTTTTTGTATCTGGTCTATTTGTACTATTTTTGCTGGCTCCTGTTCGACCTCCTGCCTGTTTTTGATTTTGGATCCACGGTTGTGTTTAGCCATGTTCCCTTTAAATAAAAGTTGAACGCTATTGAGTCCACTCTCAGACTATCACTACAGTACTTTTCATGTGGAATTAATTTCTTCTTTTTTGAATCAAGACTTATTATGAGCAAGTTTGGTCTTTTCCACGGATGTTTTTCACCATGTACTCTTGCGGTCAAAGTGACCCATGTTGTCCAGTATGTTACAAATTCTGGTGGGCATTTTATTTATATAATCATTGTCCTTATTTCACCTTCACTTTTATGTAAAATGCAGGGCAGTTATATACACGAGACCCTTGTGGCAATGATTTTGTGAACTATCATGAGACCCATAGATACCCATCATCAAGACCACACTGCCACTTGCTGGCAAAAACCATGCACTGCTTGAACATGAACTCTCTAGTTAGCTATCATTGCAGAGAAGGGATGAGGAAGTGAGGGCTCTGCTTTAGCACATGGTGATTTCTCTAGAATTAAGTTTTTTAGAGCAAGGAAATCACCAAACCAAGCGAGAGTTCAACCCCCATGTTCTAAAGATAAGCAGCAAACTGTTTCTAAAAAGTCACAGATCTGGTAAATGATTTGCAAGTTAATTTATCTAAAATGATAAGTGCCAAATAAACATTTGATTTAGTCAGAAATTACAGAAAGTCTGTTGTTGCATTGTTTTGAAGTAGTAAACTAGAAACTGATAGTGATCCCTCAATAGAGCTTCAAGTGTATTTAAAAGCAGATCATTTATTACTCAACCTGAGTAGAAATGTAACCCTTTTGAAGGAAGAGTTTGCTGAAAGGTTTAGACAATCTTCCCTAGTTGATCAGCCAAGTCCAGTTTTGCTTCTTTAGTTTAGCACTACAATGCTAACAAACGCTTTTATTTTTTGTAAATGAAAGTGACAATTCTGTCATACAGTACCTTGCTTAGGTTACCTCAGAGGTGTTTGCAGTCTTGGGAATCAAACCCACGACTTCCTGAATACAGGGTGAATGTCCTAACCACTAGGTTACCAGCTTCCCTTTTCTACTCAATAAATTCACATCCAGCTCTTCAGTAAGTTGGTTGATCTGGTTTAGAACAGTTTGGTGTACTGTGAGCTACAAAATTGAACAACTTCACCATGTAACCAAAAGCAGTTAACAGCCTTTTAGTCTACATTCAAAAATTGTAGAAGCACTTTATATTCAAACGCTTTTCGTGACAATGACCATCAACTGGTGGCCTAGTGGTTAGGGAGTTGCCCCTGTGATCAGAATGTTGTAGGTTCAAATCCCAGGACTACTAGTAGTACCTCTAAGGTTCCCTTGAGTAAAGTACCATCCCTACACGCTGCTTCCCGGTCGCTGGTTGTCCGCTACTTTACTTGGTGAATGGGTTAAATGCACAGTTTCATGCTGTTCAAATTGTGTGCTGTAGCGTGTTCATGTATGACAAATGGTCACTTTACCATCGTAAATTAAGAGGAATCAGGTACAAGAACACTTGTCTTTATGACCACTTTGTGAATACCACCCTGCGTGTTATCTGAAACAGCTGCCCATAGTGCTGATGTTCACTTTTACCATTCATAGTAAGTAAAAGTTGTTCATGTGTCCTAAACCACTTCAACAACTCTACTTCACCTTAATGAAGAGCTTGAAAGAAGAATTTTAAGGATGAAAACTGGCTGATTGATTACATTTGATTCAAAATTTGATTCAACATCAAATTTCTATTCAAATGCTCAAGTGGCTAATGCCATTTGATTTAGTGAAATGCTTCATTTCTGTTACTTGAACGGTTAATTAATTGTATGATCTGCACATTGAAAGTTGACTTAAAGTCACATTTCTTTACTCAGTCAGCTCAATATTATGTATGAATACAGAAATGATTTATTGACTGTCAATTGTGTGTGAACGTGTGTGTGTGTGTGTGTGTGTGTGCTATATAAAGGCAACATTGTGTATAATTCCCCCGCAGACAAATCAGCAAACTTGTGATACAACATATTTAGGCAATATAAAAAGTGGTTTAACACCATATAGCTTTTACAGTTAATTTCTAGACACCACAGGCAAAGAACCAAATGTATATATCAATCTCTTGATGGATTTCAGTTTGAGAAAGTGTCTTTGGAACATGTACATCATCTCAGGAATGGATGTCTGTTCCAGTTTTCCAATTACACAAATGTCAAGAAGTGACAAAAGTGGTACTGGTTTCAAATCATAGTGTTTCAGCAAAGGTTATACAAACTTTAACCACTGAGTGGGTGACAATGATTAATCAGAAAGGCTAGGAGTGGGTAGTCCAAATTATTTCACTGTTTTAAGAGTCAAACGTTTGCAGTGCACTTTTGCATTGTGCTATGTGCTTTGTAATGCACTTGTCCAACAATTTGTCCATCCTGGAGGATCACAAACCCAGCACAACTGCCACAAGTTCTTGTGCTTGAAAATCCAAATCATTACATCCCAGTTCATCTCGGTCCTAAACCAAAATTCTGTTCCTGGGTTCCTGTTCCATATTACAACTACATATTACAACTACATAAGCATTTAAGATACAACAGTCATACATTCCCTCTGAAGTTATATATACAGTCAAATGGCATACCATACCAGAGGTTAATTGTTGCATAGCCAGAAACGTGGAATATTTTTCTCAGCAGGTTCAGATATCAGGTGTAGCATACAGAGCTATAAATGGTCAATATGTCTGTAATAGTATACCATAGTGCATTACCAAGTTACATCACATTAAAAGTACACACAACAGACAACTTCTCTCTCATATACAATATGTGGTCTTATATGGGTGTATCCCACAGATCTACCCATATGGAATATGATAATATACTGAACATCACTTTAACTCGCAAAGTAACTTGACAACATTCTTGCTGAATACAGGTGGTTTGGTTTATGTGACCTCAAGTGCAAGATGATTAGAAAGAAAAAATGTCCAGTATATCAAAACTTTGGAGTTGAAGACATATGCTCAGTTTAAAGTACATTGAAAGGATTTTTGCTTTCTAAGTAAAGGCTTGGTCCTCTGTGTGAAAATTTACCAAAGACTACACTTGTCTTGCAATATCACATAAGAATCCTGCAGATGTGTCACAACGAATAATAGAAAAAATTATTACTTCTAACACAGGACGAACACAAAGCTGTGTTTTGCTTATTGCTATGAATGTGATGACTACTGTGGAAGTAAATTGTATTTTGGTAAATACATTGTTGAGGACATTCTCAGTTCAATACAAGCATGATGTCTGTCTTAGAGCAAAGCACCATTCCCATAACAGGCTGTGGGCTGCAGGTACTGGGCCATGAACAGTGATTCCTGAGTGACAGGACATGCCCAGTGTAGAGGATTTGTCTTCTAACCTTTCTCGGTTCAGCACTGGATGCTTCGTTCTTTATCCATTTGCATTTGTAAGTGTCCATCAGCTGGGAGTAAGGAAAGCTCATAAGGACGTCTCCACACAAGACCCGTTTCTGTGGAAAGAGCGGTGGTTAGGGCAGCTCTCACTGCAGTGGACAATAAGAACAGGGAAGCAGAGGGCATCTTGGTAAGGTGGGGGGTCATCCTCAGCGGTGGCGATGTGGCCGGACAGGCAGCGTGTGTTCTCACTGGGGCTTTCAGGCTCGTCTAGGCTTCCGCTGCCACTCCTCCAGAAGCAGCTGCGGCGCGAGCCGTACAGCCGGCCCAGAGAAAAACGGCTGCCGCTGAAGGGAACGCGAGGACTCCCATTGCAGATGCTGAGAGCGCTGCGGGAGAAGACAGAGGAGCTGCTGATAGCTCGATGGCAGCGCTCACAGTTTTGTCTGAAACCTCCAGAACGTTGGGCTAGGTCCATCAAACCTGCTTCTGAGTAGCTTGGCACCAATTGCTGGTTGGAGCGAATGTGCCACTCTAGCTCAGTGCTGTCAATGGTGTTCACTCGGGGGATACGTCTGCAGTACGGATGCTCCTCACATGGTGTAACCGGGATGTAGTCGACCCCAAAAAGCTTCTCCACCCGATAGTGGACGTAAGCTGTGCGGTACTCTGTCAGAACTCTCAAGGGCCAGGAGAATGTGAGGAAAGCAGCCAGCCAGAAGACGTAGTTTGAGACGTACCAGGGGTGGTTGTCGGGGTTTGAGAAGGCAATCATGTACTCTTTGAAATCTACATTCTTCAGGTGCATCCCCTCGCGAGCCTCCATGTAATCATCAAGGCCCTCGTTGTCGGTGAAGAACCTGGCCCGCTGAGTTAGGTAAGAGTTTTCAGACTCCACGTTAGCAAAGCTAAAGCACTTAGTGAACCTCAGTTTGGTGATAGCTGACTTATCCAGACCAACCAGCTGCTTAGAAACATCCTTCACCCCACAGTGGACGTAGTCGAATTCCGCTTCAGCCACATGCGTGTTCACCCTCTCGTGATACACCTGAGTGGTGGTGTAAGCATCTCCATTGCGGTAACGCGTCACCTGCCGTGTTCTCCGCACATAGTGGTAGCTAATGGCTTTCCACCAGATACAGGGCTTGGCTTGCTGCATTCTCTGAACCCTTTCGTAGATGCCTTCCACGTCTACCTTGTACTGCAGTTCATTTCTTGCATGACAGTGCCAGCACTCCACCAGGTAGACCACATACAGCATGACCAAGAAAGCTAAGGGGATGTAGATGTAGCCATCAGAGCAGGGGCTATCGTGGTACAACATGGACTTCCCCTTGGAGACCGTATCGAAGCTTAGCCGGGTAACCTTGGTGACGTGGCACCACACCATGGCTCCCATGCATCCGTACATAAGCATGGAGAGCAAAAGGCATTTCCAGAAGGCTTCTCTGCACAGGGACTTGCTCAGGGACTGCTTCAGGGGTCTCTGCTGCTTGTCAACAAGGGGACAAAACAGAGCATATATGCAGTGGTTTAGTTGCAAAAAACCATAATAATTCAGTGTAGATGCAGAACCTACACAATTGTCAGTGCAAAGCTGAGTTTGAATAACTTTAGGCACTTACAGAACATCAAAGTCAGATCAAAACCTCAAATCTCGAAAAGAGTACTTAACAGGAGAATGAAAACCTCTATCGCTTTTTTATCATAAACATTTGGCACAATGTAAAAGACAGCTAGAACATCTACATTATGTAAGAAAAACAATATTTGAGGTTTTATTCAGATAGTGACAAGAGGTGAATAATGCAGGCTACAAGATAGTACCTGGATACGATGTTCTATTGATACACAGAAATGAGGAATGTAATATCATCCCATGCACAGACACTGTTTATAGTTTATTATAGCTACATTTTTAAGCTTTAAGTGGTACAGAACCCACATTTAAACGTTCAAAAGGTTCTTCAAACTAACTTTCAAGAATCGTTCTTTGAACGAACATCTCCTGAAAGGTTCTGCAGGGAAGCAAAAGGGGTTCCTCTGTGGAACAGCACATTAAATACAATCAAGGCCATGAAAACAAGGCCACTTTGTTTCATGTGACTTGATCCCACATTTATTTCACATTCAAATTGGTGTTACTTGCATGCATTGCATCTGTCCATATAGCTGCAATCCATGCAACTGATCCCATATGTCCATACAGCTGACAGACCCCATATCCCTCTCATCCATATAGATGCAGTGCATACAACTGACTTTTATTTCACATTCATACTGGTGTCAGTTGCATGCATTGCAGCTATATAGATAGATGGACATATGGGCTCAGTCAGCTATATGGATATATGAAGTCAGCTGCATGCATTGCAGCTACATGGACAGACTCGGACCAACATGAACGTCTTGTTTTCACTGCACATTTAATACAGTCAAGACCACGAAAACAAGGTCACTTTATTTCACGTCACATTACGCCACATTTATTTCGCATTCAGGCTGCATGTCAGTTGCATGCACAGCATCTAACCATATAGCTGCAATGCATGCATACCGTTGTCAGTTGCATGCATTGCATCTATCCATGCAGTACTATGCTTGCTGCAGTGCTTTCCCCAATTATAACCCGTTAGGCTATGCGGCCCTGCTCAGAGAGGGAGTGAAACGCCTCTGCAGATGGTGTGTGTGTGTGTGTGTGTGTAGCGAGCAGGCTAATCAGGGTGTTTGGTATTAAAAGGCTGGTTGAGTACCTCCTCTCTGGGACTGTCCGTGTCCTCCTCGAAGACCGTGGTGGTGCTGCTCTCACTGGCCGTGGCAGCCGAGGCTGGAGGGGACATGGCAGGGCTGAGGGCAGTGCTGGGCCCTGGAGCACCTCAGGCGAGGAAGAAAAATCCCAAATTGCCCAGCCTTGACCACAAACAGCTCAGGAGGAATAAAGCGCCCTGCTTTCCAGCAGCTTGCAGTGAAACGTCTTCACCAGATCTCCAGCAGAACGAGAGCTACAACGAACCTAATAACAGAAAGACGACGGAGTATGGTGCACCGACATGAAGGGAGAGACGGAGAAAACGAAACATGCACGGAAAACGTGTGCAAGACGTGGTGTGTGTGTGTGTGTGTGTGATTCAGTCTTCAGCCCCACTATGCCTCTACACCTCGGATATGCTACAGACGATCTGAGACGGATTTTTGACGCCATGAAAGGGCGAAGAGCAAGATGAACCTGTCAGCACTCAGTTCTACCGCTGCAGGTGGGGGGTATGGAGGTCCAGTCGGTGGTCTGGAGACAGAGGTGTTGGCTGATGTTGTGCTTTATCTTGGCCTCTAGAGGGCGCACTGCTCTCAAGTCAAATTTTTTTTTAATAGCATATTTCTATTAATGTATAAAAAAAAGATCGATCAATGTGCTTTACAGGAATAGAATATAAAATAAAGAATACAGAGAAAACCTATAAAAGAAAACGGAAAGTCCAATAAAAGTTCACAGCACATTAAATACAATTGAAGCCACGAAAAAGGCCACTTTATTTCACATTATATCTGTACATATGCCCATATATCCATAGAGCTGACTGACCCCATATATCCATCTGTCCACATAGTTGCATTGCATGCAACTCACACCAATATGAACCTTGCCCCTGCAAGGTTGTGGGTTCAGATCCCAGGACTGCTAGTGCCACCACTGAGGTACCCTTGAGCAAGATACCGTCACCACACACTGCTCCACGGGTGCTGCTTCACTTGGTGAATGGGTTACATGCAGAGAAAAAAATTTGTGCTGTTCACACTGTGTGCTGCGTTGTGTTCGCGTATGACAAATGGACGCTTGACACTTTTTTAGTATAACCCCAAGCTTGTTTATGTGATTTGAGTTGTTCTACAGTTTATGGTAAGGGCAGCTGCACTTAAGGGAACTTCAAGAAGGGAAGGTGCTGACATTCTATAAATTAGACATACAGATGTTTGTGGAACCTACATGCCCAGATAAGGAGTTATTTTTACTAGAGTGCACTAGAGTGATGACTATAAAAGAGCCAGTGATGATAAAGACTTAGTTCCATCCTGCAGACTGCATGCATTCTGTGTGTTTTCCTTCTTTGCAAGGAAAATAATGCACAAGCTCGCAACAAACAAGGAGTGTTCGGTGTTTCCTCTCCTAACTTTGATTTTATTGTCAAGATTTTTCTACAACAAAGTGTGGATATTCAAAAGAAGACAGAGGAGGATTGTGGAGTTTTTAGCAACTTTTTTTAGGGTCACAACTGAGGAATGTTATAGTCAAGGAGGAAATTCGCTTGTAATCTTGAATCCTTGAGCAATTGCTGTGTGGAACTGGAATGCACAAGGGATTGGAAACCGACTCATTTTCTTGCCATTTCTTTCTTACGTTCTTCTTTTCAAGTTAACTCTTTCATAACTGTGTGGCAGATGTTAAATCTTGTGTATGTACAAATGTAAATGTTTTTGTGCAACTTTCAAATTGCAATTAATTCTTTAATATAGAAATACACATTTGAACACTTTGGGTGACTTGTGATGAATAGACAGTGTATTTCCTACTATACCCCAATTACACATAGAAGTGTGTATATTGTCTTGGACGAAGAAATCCTTTTTAAAAAGTTTTGTTTAAAGATCCATTTAATGGTCCTACAACCAAAAAAATTAAAAATTCTTTTGTACATTATTTATTTATTTGGCACATTTATTTATAAGTGTGTGATATTAAAAACTAGACATTCCAGGGAATGTGTATATTTAGCACTTCATGAGAGTGGTGTACAGTAATTAGAATGTACACTATTAACTTAAGTATTATAATTAATGCTCTAGTTTAGAAATACACATTCCTACACTGTATGAGTGACTAAAGATGTTTATCCTACTGTGTATTTCCTACTGTACATCAAATGCACTACGAAAAGTAAAAGTGTATTCATTGGCTTGGGCATGAAGTTTTAATGAAATTCTTTTTCCATTTTTTTTTTCAGATCTCATTTACAGGTTTTAAAACCATAATTTATTTCTTTGGCACATTTATTTTTTGTTAAAATACATAACTATGGCTGGATTTCCAGACTCTAGAGTCATCTAAACCAACCTAGTATGATTTCCTGCACCTGAGCCATATGATAAAAGCTCTTCTGAAGCCGACTCAGCTGTTAGACCAAGAAAACACCAAACAGTGCAGTTTATACTGCTGTGCTGAAGGTGAGAAACATTGGACTTGCACTGCAAAGCTTTATTAAGTTATATACACTATATGGACAAAAGTATTGGGACTTTAATGACATTGCATTTAAAATGCATAGACATTTGTGTGTGTGTGTGTGTATGTTTTGCAGCTACAACAGCTTCCACTACTCTTGAAAGGCTTACCACAAGATTTTGGAGTTTCTGTGGGAATTTGTGCCCATTCATTCTGTAGAGCATTTATAAGGTCAGGCACTGATGTTGGACGAGAATGTCTGGCTCACAATCTCCATTCCAGTTCATCCCAAAGGCATTGGATGAGGTTGAGGTCAGGGATCTGTGAGGGCCAGTCAAGTTCTTCCACACCGAACTCATCCAAACCTGTCTTTATGGACCTTGTCATGCTGGAAGTAAGTGGCCTAGTCCAAACTGAAAAACAGGGTTACTTTTGTCCATTTGATGTTACTTTTGTCCATTTAGTGTGTATTGACTGGATTTCCAAACTGTATAGTCCCATAAATCATTCCAACATAATTTCCTACAGCTGAGCCTGATCATTAAAATCCTTCTGAAGCTGAATTGGCTGATAGAGCAGGAGAACACCAAACAGAGAAGCTGATATTGCTGTGTTGAAGATAAGAAACACTGGACTCAGGCTCTGCAGAGTTTTATTATGTTGTATCGTTTACAGATGTGTGCAGACATTACATATAGCAGATTGGCTGTGGAGTATAGTATTGCAAGGTTTCACAGTGATTATTGCCTTAGTGATAGAGTAATACATCCCTGTAATAAACTAAATCTATTAAGGCAGAAAATACATTGTATTAATGAGTCTGATCATTGGATCGTTTTGTACCTGTTTCTAAAAAATGATCAAGAATAATATTAAAATCAGTTTTTTGTGTCATTTTTACAGCATTTGTCAACTTTCATGCTCTGAGGCAATTTTACTGAAGCCTAACCCAATAACAATAATTTGGCCCATGTTTCAGGAATACTCATACTGGAGAGTGGCCTGACCTTAAATAATAAACCAGTGGACACTAAAGCTTTGTTTTTATTACATGGCCTGTAGGCAGAATCCAGCCCATTCCGACTCTGTATACTCTTCAGCACCATGGAGAGCGCTCTAGTGCTCCAGTTTTCTTCTTCCCAAACAAATGTAGCTTTTTTATATACAGTAAACCTAATTTAATGCAGTATATCCACATCAACAAAACATGTCACATTGTATATATAAATAGTTATGTTATGAATCATTGCTGGTTCATAAGCTCATATGACATTTTTAGTAGTAAGCATTACCCTTGATTTTATAAGTTTGACTTTTAACATCAGCTCCATTAATATTTGCCCTTTTCTCTGACATTTAACAAGAACAGGGAGATTGGAGACAGCTTTTTGTTTTACTGGGATATATTAAATTTGATATTATTGTCCACTAGAGAGCAGCATTACATCATAATTGTTTTACGGTTTGTCCTGCAACAAGGCAACTTTGAATTAACTCTATAAAGCTTGTTTTGATACCACCTTTTTATTTATATATACAAATATAATAATTATAAATAATATACATATAATTATTTATAAACAAATAATAAATAATATACATATATAAATAATACATAAACACGTATGTATATATA
>JBBJLS010000001.1:30430815-30447124 GCA_037577275.1 Bryconaethiops microstoma
TAAGTATATATATATATATATAGGTTAACCCTGTTGCCGTGGGAACAATACAGAATATAGAGTGCACAGTGTGCAGCAAGGTTTCTACTTTTCTTTGCTCACAGAGATCAAACAACATATTAATGATGATATAATGTGTATATACACACAGAGTTTAGAGTTTCTTTGTCTAATATTTAGTATTTCTTTACCACCGCTTAACACAAGGTTTTTGCTCATTGCTCATTTATTTCCACCAAGGTTGTTCTTTTTGCCACTAATATTGTACATTACATTACACATTAAACTGATGAAAGCCAGTGTCATTACTTGTAATAGTGCTTATAACTGGCAAATGACAGAATAGAGTATATGTTTATCGACATTTTTTCTCTGTTTATATTTTTTTAGGGAGCCAAAACAAGGTCTATACGCTGCAAAACATTGGACACCTGCAGTCCCTCCTAAAACAATGATATTATGATCCTCGATCAAATTGGTAGTCTTTCATAAACAGACCCCTGCTGCCAGTGTAAATGAGAACTCTGCTTAAAGAAGCCCAGGTCACATCCCACGGCCCCTGGATTTGAGAGGCTGCACTGAATCCTGAGCAAGCCACAGTTATATTGGTCGAAATGAGCACAACATATAATAGACAACAGCAAGGCTGGAGCAATGGGAAAATACAGCATCTGAAGAAAATGTGAAACTAGTAATAAGTTTCTCTGCTGCATTTCACAAGCCTTAACCTCAGGGGTATGCCACAAACTCTGAAAAGAGCTACATGAGAGATCATGAATGCTAAAAATGTTCTGTATAAGTCACTGGATGTGAATCTCAAAAAGGAGTATTGTACATCTGCACTTGCATCTCTGTTAATTGAGGTATTTTTTTCTGTTATGTCCTGCCCACCACAGTAACGAGCATTGTGACTCATACATATTTTTATGCAATTACAGCTCCCCAGAACATGTTAATGTATTCATATGGTTTTGTTGACAAAAGTACCAAGTACCAGTCTGGATTAATGATTTGAATAGTAAATACATTAAACTGACTACATGCAGTACTGCAAGTATTTCAAAAGCAGCATAGCGTTACTTGAGTCCTGTTAAAAAATGCATAAATAACAATGTACACAAAACATATCCTGACCGAAAGTTGAAAAATCCCCCTCTCCAGGAGGTTTACATGTACATCAGTTATTGTGATCGGTTTGAATTAGTTGGGAGCAAGTGGGGGGAAGTGAGTGAAGAATTTATGCTTTGATGCTATGAAGTTGTTGATGCAGCTTTCCTTGAAAATGTGAAATTTCTCCAGGGTGACCCACATCCTGACATGTGAAGAATAACAACCATTGCAGAGCAACTGAACAAAGCTGCCTCACAGGCCCACGTGAAGGTGTTTCCTGCTACCTTGGGTAACTGCTTTGTCATGCTGCATTTTGCTGAGCACACCAAGACGTGGGTGATGTTTCCCTTGCCAAAGCTGAACTCCTGTTGTTCATGGAAGCTCTCTTGTCAGGGTCCTTGTGTGAATTGAATGCTTCTCAGTAAGACCATCTGAGCAACTATGACCAACTCTTTCTGGAGCCAAGCTGCTGGATCTGTAGTTGGCCCTGTGCCCAGCCAGCCACACTCTACCTCCCACATCACATCACTCCGCATATGGTTTCACATTAGGCAGGCACAAGCGAGGCATCGAAACCCTCTTTCTCCATGCAGCTCGTGGCTTACAGCATCTCAGACTTGGGAAAGGTCCTAGGAGAAAAAGAGGCTCATTAATTTTTCAGCTTTTACCTGCAGGTCTGCCAGCCTTATCAAAAGAGAAACATCATCATCCATGTTGTTTAACACTAAGCACTGTAGTAATCAAATTATAATTAAATTGAATTGGGCTGTAGATGGGTCCTGAAGAAGGGCCTCGGGCGTCAGTATGTTTCGAAGATTCCTGGGGACCACGACAAGTTCAGTGCAAAATTTTTGTTGGCAGAGGGAGGAGTTGGGTAGAGATTTTCTTATTGGTGGGGGTTACAGACAATTGAGATCAATCAATACATTCATTATTACGTTACTTACTAAACTTACTAAAGGCTTTCAAGAGTGATATGGGTGAAATGGGCCACTACAAAATTTTGAGTGTCCTCAAGTGTCTTCAGCGTAAATGGAGTTTATGAAGCAGGATTTGATGTGTCTATAAAGCATGCTATTTGATGTAGTATGGGCCTTCATCAACCACCGTCTCCACAGGGGATTCAGTGAACTATAAGAATGCAGAAAATGGGAGATCCCTTGTGCAGCCCTGAGTTTAAGTCACTCAAGACAAACAGAACAATAGCAATATGGCCAACGGCAGACATCTCCTTAGTGCATTATAATGTAGGTCACTTGAGAATCCTTGCACTGCAAAGAGGTGAAGACACAGGAGGCTGCTAGTGCCCTCTAGCAGTACTTATGATCATGCTCTCTCCTTCATAGGCATCCCCAAATCGACCGTACTGGGATTATAAATAACATAGAGCTTTTGAACACTAAACTATAGGATTCTGTTTCATTTTTTCCCCTCTCTGATTTAATCTCAGCGCCTCCAACCAAACGACCCACTTCACACGACAGAGCCAAATCACTGGATAACCGTTAACAGTTTCAGCAGGCGGGAGCTTAACGGTTAAACCGTTGCCGTAGCAGAGAGGCAGCAGGTGGAGAAGGCAACACTCAGTGCACCCGGATTCAGGCAAACCCTCGTTTCTCGCGCTGCGATTGGCTAGTAGTTTAGGCTTAAAAGTAGCCCTCTGACATGACCAATCAGATGTGGCGGAACGCTTAAGAGAACGCACTACTAGCCAATCCTAACGCAAGAGTTGGGAATTGGCTAGCCAATCAGCAGTCGTGGGAGGCGAGACTTTACGTAAAACGGGTGGGA
This sequence comes from Bryconaethiops microstoma, assembly GCA_037577275.1. Classification (NCBI taxonomy): domain Eukaryota; kingdom Metazoa; phylum Chordata; class Actinopteri; order Characiformes; family Alestidae; genus Bryconaethiops; species Bryconaethiops microstoma. Next base: position 30,433,717 of record JBBJLS010000001.1, read on the forward strand.
AAAAATAACGTGCATCGCTTGCCTGAGAACCAAACGGCGTCGACAACTTGAAGCAGAGGTCTAACGGAGCGCTCCAAAGTTCAGCTTTTACCTCTGTTTTACATCATTTTCCAATGTGTTTTGCGAACTTATTGCATGTGGATGCCAACCAATAACTGCCACAGTTCAAATAACATCAGTGTGACGAGTAGCTGGACGTTTTTTGTTTGTTTTTTTTTTTTTTTACATTTTTTTGGCTGTGACAAGTTAGACTGAAGTGGTGTCTGTGAACAAGATGAGCAGGAGGTGCTCGGGTCTCTCTTGCAGCTGTGGTGCACGGAAAGACGTCCAGGGTGAAGCTCGTTAGCCCGCTATTGCTGGATAAATGACTGAGCAAAGTGTGCTTGACTCCAGCGGACCAAGCCAGCGGCTGCATGGGAAATGAACGTGGCCGGCAAACATCAACCAGATCTACTGGAGCGACCTGCCAGCCTTCTGGTGCCAACATGGGTAAGGAGAGCACAGCCTTTCTCAAACCACGCGTCTGACGAGGAAAAATGCCTTCTGAGTCTTTTATTCCAGTGTGCATGCAATAGCGGTCCAACCAAGAAGCTTTTCTGTTTGAATAACTGAAGCGTGCAATTAAAAAGTGACATTATTTTAAGATGATTTACCCCAACATTCAGTGCATAAGCCAGTCTAACTTTGTGTCTGAGATCGTAGTGTGTGATGGCATCCTTTTTTCAGGAGAACCAGCTCTTGTCAGGATAAACGGCACTCAGAATAAACATACATTTTAAATACCAACTACGCAAGAGGTTTGTGAAATCCTGTCTGAAATAACTTGCTATTTACAGCCTAGGTATAATGCTGAGTTTAATAAAAATGAAATAAATGAGACCTGCAGTTTTTTTCACCAAAAGGTGCAGGTTTCCAACCATAAAATCAGCAAAATGTTTAAGCTGAAGAGGAAAACTGTCATTTTGTTCTAAGTTTGATAAGATATATATATATATATAAGATGTGATATGATCTACAAAAGATTTTCCATAGAAATCATATACCAAAAAGCATATTTGTTTTGTTGCTCATGGCGTTCGAGTGTACCCGTTTCAAAAAGGCTGTTTTATGACAGTGCATGGGATTCCTTGTCATAACAGCCGTCTAAATAAGATTAGTGTGTATCCATGCTGGGGAGCAAGAGAGAGAGACCTCTAGCATTATATGACCTCTAGCATTGTATGAGATCTGCTTAGAAAGACCCCACTGTGCTCAGACCACTGCCCGTAATGTTAGACATATCAGGTCATTTTATGCTGGACTTGTGCGAAAAATTGTGCCGTGTTTTACAGAGCAGAATTCGCTGTTTGTGTGTAATTGCTCTGGCTTCCCAAATCTCTTTTTAGAGAGATGATGTGTGACAGTGTATGAGGAATATGTATTCTCACTATCCACAGAACTGTCTCAGTGGTATCGTTTCTTAAAAGCAGAGGCTGTGCTTGGACAGCCTCATGAGAAGTAGCCTAAATGTGCTCTTTCTCAGTTTTTTACTCACGTGCTAGGGGCTTGTGTTCCCCATAAGGTAAGACTCAATGTCTGGGGAAAAAAAGAGTTCTTTTAATTACATATCTGTAAGAAAATGTTACAGGTGGCTTCATTTTTCAGAGTTAAATGAAGGTTGTTGCTAGTGTTTTTAGGATGTGTGGAAAGTGTAATTTCAGTGCCATGCTCATTTCTAGGGCTGAAGTCAAAAAAGGTCAAGCCCCTCCTATTACACACATGTTTATGCTACTTAGTATTGTGATTATACTGCTACATATGGTTATTATGCTGCCATTAGATATATCAAAGTGCACATATCATTACTTTTCTGAAATTAAAGGCAAAAAAGGTAAATATTGTTAAAGTTTTAAAATGTACATTCATACATCCATCCATACATGGACCCATACACATGAAAACTGAGTTGCGAAAACAGCCCGTTTTCAAATCGTAGTTTTTGTGACGTCACAAAACCAACACATTTACAAATCTCTCCCCCTATTCAGCGTACAGCAGTTTAGCCCTGTTCTTTCATGCTGAAGTTCTAAGGAGTCTTTAGCCCTGTGCTGTGATGTAGGACAACCAATCAGAAAAGACATCGTATATATGTATCAGTCCTTAAGGCACAGTGACAAAAACAGCTTGTTTAATTCTTAGACATAAAGAGAGATTGTAAAATGTTAACAAAAGGATTAAATATAGGGAATTATGAATTCTACTTTTGGTACGCAATCCCACGCAGGCGCCATGGAAAAATGAAATTTAAGGAAAATAAAATGTAGCATATGGGCCCTTTGAAAGCACCCTGGCAGATCAGCATCTGAAATGGTTAAATATTGGTCACAGTAATTTTACTTGTGTTGGATTACATGAATACCTTGATTTTATATCACTCACCTGGAGCTGTGATTGGTCACCCTGTCAAAAACACCCTAACTGATTAGAGACGAATTTGCATATCCATACCAGTATTGCAGAGACCGTTATCACGATAACGATTAAGCACTTTAATTGTGCAGCCCTGGTTTCTTGGCTTGGCCTGAGTATTTATTCTAATTATGCTCTCTTCGTAATGAATCATGCAGCTGTCTAGTGTTCTTGTACTGATGCCAAATACAATATGCTCAGAAAAGCATATTTTAACATATTGTAATAGTAAATATTGCTGTATTACCCAGTTCTAGGTCGAATGCCAAACTCTGCAGTGCTATGGCCCTCCTGGACTGAAATTTGGCACTCCTGGCTGAACCTGTATAAGACTGAAAAGCAGAACAGTTAAACCTTGATAATCATTGGAGTGAGATGTAAGAAGACTGCTGCTTTATTTTATTTTTTGGTCTGACAATCAGACTTGGAACTCGGGGGAGGTGCAGGCTGCTGCAGAAGTTTTCATCATGTGAATGAATGTGTGATTGAAAAAGATGCCCTTTGATTACCGATAGATGATTGAAGAGGGATGCAACAGCTTCTGTTGAAATAAGGCGGCCAATGGGGTAGGGACTCGTCTCTACAAAGGTCCATCTTTATACCTGTGTGCTTAGATATGCAATCACGATTTCTCAACATCCTTCAGCTTCCCTGTTTGGAGCAATGATAGAAACCTTAAATGGTGCACGGGGGAGGTGCTGCAGCACAAGGGAAAGCACAGGGAAGGCAGTGGCCAGCACTTATGAAAGTGTGAGCTTTAAGCTATTTCAGTGTACCAGTGGCTCAGATTAGATGCTTTTTGACCAAGGCGGCATTTTTGCACATACATGAATAGCTCTCAAAAGATCTTCGCTGGTTGACAACATTTTATGACCGGTTTGATGTTGCTGCAGCCTGTTCTGTTCACAACTTTTCAGTTTAAAACGAATCTGATTTGTGTATGTAGTACTGTGAGACTGTAATTAATGGATCCCCGTCACATCATTTTTTAAAATCCAAGCCACGTTTTAGCTGTCATGTCAGGCTTTGTCATTTTTTGGCCATTGTGGTTGAAACAGCCCAGCATCTATCAGAAGAACATTTATTGAAAGTATTTCACAATGACTAGACATTCAAACAAAGTACTTTCTGAATGCACAGCACTGAGTAATCTATTTTCAATCGCTACTTTTAATTGTCCTGTTTCAAATACGCGATGACGCTTCTGGAGCAAAATCTAGTCTTTCTGTGAAAAACATTTAACTTTTTTTTTTTTTGTGCAGCCTTTTGTAATAGAAGACGAGGGACAAAAATATTCAGATGTTCCCAAGCAGATGGTTAGTGAAGCCTGTTAATCTTGTGGACATATGAGCATGATGATGATTACTTCTTGTATAAAACATACATGTTCTCAAATTTGATATGATTTTTAATTCTGAAGTCAAGGAATTGTCTTGATTTTCCATATTTTGTATGTAAAAAAAACATAGTGATTCCTGACTGGAATTGGCTACAGAATTGGAATGTGCAATTTTAGCAGTTCAGTGTTGCAATTACTGATGTCAGTAACATGAGACAGGTAAATGCACTAACCCTTGTGTTTAAATTGCTGCTGCCACACTTATCTATGCATGTCTTTTTATATATATCCACACATCTAACCGTACGCAAATGGATTGTTATTTATGTTACACCTTTGGCTATAACAGTACTGGAAATAAAGCAGTGTGTTATGTGTTCATGTGAGTTCAGTGTCTAAAAAAATAAGGCTAATAAAATGTATCAAAAAATTATCCCTCTGCCAGTTTGGCTGTAAAGAAATCTGAATCGGATCTGGCCATTAAAAATGAATGATTAGTGCACCCCTCTTAAAAATGCCATGATTCATGCTACCAGTAAGTTTGACTTGATTGGTTTGCCTCTCGAACAAAGTAAGCCTTAAAAATCACAAGCCATCAGAAAAAGTCCAATTATTTTTACCAGTACAGGATTCTCAGACCTAGTCTTGGAATGCTGCTGCCTTACACATTTTAGAGTTGCAACTAATGAACTAATTAACGAGAACTTAACAAGGTAAACTGGGTCTGTGTTGGAAAACAGCATACTGTATAGAGTATACTGCATACAGCTCAGGGGTATACTGTATATACTGCATGCTATTCTTCATAACATTATATAGTATTGTATCCAGTATGCTGCAACTGCCATCATTTACCTCATGCAGTACTACAGAGCAGGTGTGAGTTTAGACTCATGAGGCAAAATTACCTCATTTTTTCAGCCCTCCAGTTATTTTTTAGCATCCGTTGCTAGCTGCTCTTCTGCGTATTTCATGCTGAATGCTGGACTGCTTGGTCATCTGAGGACCTTTAGCATTCTGGAGAAATCCATGTTGGTCACTCAACACTCTACTTATTCCTGTTGGATGCAATCAGTGTGAGCAGTATGTAGGTCTAGTTGACACAGTCTAGGTTCGTTAGAGGAGGCAAAACTCTATAACGTAGTACTACAGGACTAGGATTGAGTGGGTGCTTACATAGTATTAAAAGAAGGGTTGGCCAGTATAGTGGTAATAATGTATACTTCTGTTTTTAAAAATGATAACGTTATTTTCAAAATACATTTCAAAATGATATTTCAACATTTTGACTGTGTCATAATTCACTGATATTAGCTTCAGTGGCTCAGCTTTGAATCGTTATCATCTTAATTTGTGTTGGTGCTTCTGTGAGCCTGAATCCAAATATGATGTGGTGAGTAGAGCTTTCGTCACGTTGGCTAAGCTAACCAGGCTAAGCTAAGCTCTTTTCTTCTTTTTTGGCACTTGTATAGATAAATAAAAATATGTATCCATTTGGTGAGCATGTTAAGTAATACAGGACAAGATTGCACAAAGTTGACATTTTACACCATTTGCTTATGCCCCTCCAAGCCCACCCCCACCCCCACACACAGCTTTAAGATTTGGAGACAATATGAAAAGAATGAAAAGTAAATACTGTCCAACTCTACTTGACCTGGTTTCCTTGAAAAATGGAAAATAAGAGACTCGCAGATCAGCGTGAAACGTGTAAGCAATATAGTTTAAATATCGATATTCTGAATTGCCTATACCCATAGTTCTTAAAACATTTGGTTGAAAATTTGACCTTGTTCCTATCCAGTCAGTATCAACTTTTGCATAGAATGCATACATACCTAAGTTCTGCCTAAGTGTGAAAAATCTGTCTGGTTCTCCTTGAAACTGAGCAGCCAAACTGAATTTTTCAGCAGTCAGGTTATCAGTGTGCGAGCACTGAATGCATCTTTAACTATACTGAATTCCTGATAGCTTATAGAATATAATGTATTCTTGATGTTTTACAGGTTGATATGCTTTGGTGCCTTCCCTTATAAACTGTAGAAAAGATGATATACAGTACCGTGCAAAAGTTTTAGGCACCTGTGGAAATAGTTAGAATCTGTTTACATCAGCAGTGGGTTTCTTTCTGCCAGCAAAAACACAAGTGAACATTAGAATAAACTCAAACGAACAAGAAAGCAATAAAAAAGTATCAAGATTTACTTTTTTCTAAAAAGTAGTTGATATTTTGTGAGCTGGTTAGAAGAACACAGGTTTGGTTTCAGATTGCTGCTCATTGTCTCCAGTCATTGTGTGGATTTATAAAATTCCATAAGCAAGAATAAAAAATGCACTCATTTAGATCTTCAAAGCATTACAGATCTCAAAGGCCAGTAGATTTTTCTCTAATCAGCCAAATTCCATATATTTAAAATGCTTGATTTTGATGTTTTTGCTAAAACAACCAAATAATTCACACCGCAGCATCACAAAAAACAGAAAATGGTTTAATCACCTAATAAACCTAATATAGCTTGATTTTGACATGGTACTCATGCATTCACTTAAGAACAGTTCTATGCTTTTCACAACCTTTACTGACCAGTTCCTGACCACAAATGGCCAATGTGGGTCAGAGCTTTCTAATTACACTTAAAACAAACTCCAATCCTTAATCAAACAGTGGACCAATGGAAAACTATGGATAGTTGGAGGTAAAAAAAAAATCAAAAAAATCATTTGTCTGCTGTCTGAGGACCTATAAATGCACTGCATGCTACTAATTTTCAATTTTCAACAGTATGAATGAATAATCATGTTGATTTATTAATAAAATGCTTGAAATTTTAGTATGCCTATTTAATTTAAAAATCCTTGGATTTCTCAATATTGCAAGTTTGTTACTTTTCTATAATTTTCTAATTAGTTTTATGTTCTTTTTAAAATATACAATGATGCATTAAAGCGACTCACCCTGCCTTGATCCAGGCGTGTCTGGAATTATCTCCATTCTGGCGACCCTATTAATAATAATAATAATAATAATAAAATTGTGTAACAGTGTATTTGTAGTGAAATCTTTGTAGAAGGAAGGTACGAGTGAAGCCAAAAACATTTTCATTAGAAAACACTTTGACTGAAAAAGACCTAAGTTAAATGACAGACAGGACTGGTTGAGTTTCACCACTTTCACTCAGTAGTTAGAAAAATTATGAGACCAAGATATTTTCCCAAATGTAGTTCTACATATAGGACGTGCAGTCTCTGCAAACACACACACGCACGCACGCACGCACGCACACAGAATGAGTGCAAAAGAACAAGACAACAACAAAAACTGCAGCCCAATATGAGGTTATACTTTTTGACAACAGTGTCATGTTAATAAAACACACAGATTTGATCTTAAAATGATCATAAGTTAAAATTCACATTTCAATATCAAATTATGAAATGTGAATTTGGCATGAAAATGGGTGCTTGAACTCACTACTGCATATGTGCATTAGAAACACAACTTGAATTTATCATCCACAATGTCTCCATTTTATCAACAGAGTACATCTAGTAATACATATTACCAATAGAGTGAATATAGAAACACTATCACCTATGGAGCAGAAATTCTACTACCCACAGAGTACATCTAGAAATATATATTACCAATGAAATAAATCTAAAAATACTACTACATATAGAGTACATCTAGTATAATATTACTATAGAAATGCTACTGCTCATGAAGTAAATATATAGAAATGTTATATATAAATACTATTACCTATAAGGCACATACAGAAATACCGTTACCTATAGAGTACATTTAGAAATACTGTGACATATAGAGGTACATATAGAAATACTATTACCTATAGAGGACACATAGAAATACTATCACCTATAAAGTACATACAGAAATACTATTACCTACAGAGTACATATGGAAGTACTATTACCTATAGAGTTCATAAAGATGCTATAGAAATACCTTACCTATAGAGTTTGTTTTAACTTGAAATATCAAGCTGTAAAGACATTGGGCCAGTGGCAGACAACTACGATGTACGTAACTGTCTGTTGCTTTGATCTGAATGTTTACACACTTAAATTACAAGCAAGTATCAAATAGTCTACTTCTGCTTCATCAAGAGTTAAAAACACAACACCTCTGACACTCAAGGGCTGGGCCTCTGTACAATCTGATCAATGCTTTAAATGTCCAGCCTCAGACCTAATGGAGCAGACAAATGGAGGTACAGCAGGGTAACATAATGCCCAAAGGGCCTTCCACTGTAGTGCTCTCAACACTTTGAAACGCTCATATGAGGCAACCGTGCTGCAAGAATAAGGCTGGCATTTCAAATGGATTACAAAAAAGATAACTAGAGGACTGAAGCAGTTTAAAAAGACTGAACAACAGAGAAAAAACAAAACGCAGACAGTGCAACATTAACATTTTCTAATTATGATAAGTTCCTAATTTATTTGAACAATACAAGTACATTTCTTATTTATGAATGACAGGGTTACAATAATGGGTTCATGTCACACAATGACTGTAAATGAGACAATTTTCTGTTCCAATCACATGCGGTGGTGGAGAGCATGCATTTAGTTATGAGCATCTGAAAACAGGACAGGGCAGAAGTTAAGACTTCAGTCAAAGAAAAAATGTAAAACAAATAAATAAATAAACTAAAAAAAAAGAAAATAAAAAAGACTAAAATGTTTTAAAGTGACCTGCTCATCCTCTCTGCTTTCCTCTGGAAAACAAATTAAAATAAAAACAGGCACATTTAGTACAAAGGTTACATCAGCACAAATCAATCAATTTTAATTAATCAATTTAAAAAATGTCACAGTAAGGTTTTGTTTTGAATTACAATTATTGCAAAAACATTTTCTCAATGTGTCCCCCTACATTCATGCAAGTTATACCTGGATTGAATTCCTCCACAGAAAAAGTATGCTTTGACCCACTAGAAATCCTAGACAGTTTGTGTCTTTGTCTCTGTTCTTTGAGAACACGTTGGATATTGGCCAGGCACTTCTGGTGGTGAGGGTCTAGTTGTTCAGGGTTGTCACTGTCTGGGTCTACCTGAGCCTCTACCTGATTTACCTCAATCTTTGCTTCAAGGACTGTGGCCAGAGATCTTGGCTCGATGCCTTCACAGGCGATGTGAGGCATTTCAACAAGAAGCATCTCCTCAGGACAATTCTCCGCAGTCTCTGAACTTGGGCTCTCCTTCTCCAAGTTGATTTCAGAAGAACCGTCCACATGGAAAAACTCCTGTTCAGATAAGTGTTCTTCTGCACTGACTGAATGGTCCATGGAGAAGTATTCGGTTGGGGTACAAGATGGCGATGGAGTGCCAGAGGTGAATCCCTCAGGATCAAACAACTGGGAGTCACCCGGCTGTAATGTCAGGTTATTAAGGTCATATTCTCCATGTAAACAAGCACGGCCTGTCTTTTGAGGTGACAAACTTAGGTCTAAGGTTTCACAGCTAGATGGCAAAAAATGATCAGAATCAGATCCATCCACGGTTGAGTCAACATCCAGAGGGTCAACTGAATGCTTGTCAGGAGTGGAGCCTATATCTGACATATTCTCATCTGGACAGTGAGGATCAGCCACCTCAAGTCTCTTCAGAGCTCCACGAAGAGCAGATCGAAAGGTAAGCATAGCCTTGCTAATCTTCACCACATCAATCCCAGCATTGGTTGGCTGGGCACAATTTGTATCAGTGTTCTCAGAGTATTCCGCACCACGCTGTACATCAGACATGCTTGCATGAACTCTCTCAGGCCATACTCTTTCTGTGCTATCTCCAGAATCCACATCAACATGTGCAGCACCAAGGCAATGTTCACAAGAAGATTGCAAGTCCTGGCATCCATCATCATCAGTCAGTCCATAATCTGTAAGTCCCATAGTCGAACAACTAAGGCTTCTGGACGGGCCGCTACACAGCTCATCTGCATATGGATCCATGGTGTGGTATCCTGAACTCCGAGAATATGGGCAATTTGGTGTACAATCACAATCTACATCAGGCACTGCCTGTTTCCTGGGATGCCTCCAGTCTGCTGCACTGGACAAGCTGGATAAGGAGTTGTATTGGTGGCCAAACAGTAAGGACAGGTGCTCAGAACTACTTCGGGAAGAGTGGCCTGGAGTACTGCTAGTCTCTCCACCGTTGTACCTACACCAGGTATCCCATTGTCGGACATCTTCCACCTCATCTGCACTATTCTGGCAAGAACAGTAATCCTCTTCACTCCACCCTGTATCTCCACTCCATCCTCCCTCTCCACTCGTGCTTTGAGGCATGCTTAAAGTACCCCATTTATCCCTTTGTGGGTCATCTTCTCTTGAATGGCAACTACAATATTGGCCTCTACTCTTGGAACTGTGACCCGAGGATAAAGAACTAGTACTTGGAAATTCCTGGACATAAAGCCTATCACAATGTGGGTAGTTGGAAGGATGGATTCTGCAAGACAATTCATTAGGGTGGTCTGAAATATCAAGATCATGCAATTTGGATTTCCTTGGTGCCCCATGATAAGCAGGCGTTGCATTCCTTTCAGACTTCACAGGCATCTCTAATAAAGGACTTTTGTTTTTCTGACAGTCTGTCACTAGTTTCTGTTTGCCTAAGCTCCTGTGAGGAGTCATTAGTCTTTGAGGAGAAGGATGACCAGTGGCACCAGTCGAATAGAGCTCCTCGATTTCCATCAGTACAGCATCCACACAGCACGAAACCTCATCCACGGAGCCACTGACTGATGTCAGGTACTGCCTCAGGTCAGAAATTTCCTCCTGAATTTTATTAATTCCCTGAAGCTCTTTCAAGATATGCTCCACTATAGTACTGGAACATCTTTCCTTGATTTTGCCTCCTTCATCCTCATGTTTCCCAGGTATTTGCATCTCTTCCATCTTGTATCTTTTGTCCATACAGGCTGAGTTAGCTACATCTCCATAGTTTAGCACAGGGCTGATGGTGTGGCATGGAATCCGGACATCACTTTCCCTGTTTAATTCCGTCTTCTTAATCAGGTGATTTTTTCCTACCTTAACATCAGTTTCAGCAATCGGCAGAGAATTGAGATCACCCTCATGGCTACAAATTTCTTCATTTATTCCACAGATGAACATGTCTTTCTCCATCTCTGTTTTGGTGTGCTGGAGGTCATAGGAGTTGTGCTCCTCTGGACCCTGCCGACATTTCTGGATCTTTTTGCGCAGGCCACGTCTAATGTTGGGGCTCTGGGCTCTCTTCTTGCCCAGCTCTTTTCTCTTGGTCAGGTTCTGCTGGAAAATGCCAGCTTCATTTGTCTCATCTTGTTCATTGTTACCACTTTGGGACAACATTCTTTGGGCTCTGGTGTCCCACGGGTGATTACTGCCTTAGGGACAGGTGACCCCTACATATTGTGCATCCTCTTGAGGTTCTGAAACCTCTAGCCACCGAAAATGGCCTTTTCATTCACAATCACCACCTGTAATATATAATTAAGCCTGGTTTAATTTGATGCAAGTTAACATATTCAGTCACACATTCATTCACAAATGAATGCAATGAAAATTAAAGGGCAAGTGGTAGATAAGACGGTCACTAGTCTTAAGACTAAGATACTAGTGTTCCATTCCCCATCAAGCTGTTGCTCTCCTAGATATTTTATACCCATGAATACAGATGTCCACTAAAGGTAAATCTACTGTAAACATTGGGTTAAAACCAACAGTTGGACAGTGTGATAGAAAACCCTCAATATTTTAGACATTCAACAAACCAAAAACAATTATTTTTCACTTGTGGTTTGGTAAGCCATCATCTGTCACTTGGTCTATAGAGGTTGGTCTTAAACCAGTGACCACTCACTCACTGAAATGCTACAGTACGCTACCGATAACATGGCAATTACACAACAGCTCAATTATCTTGTCAGTGTCCAGTTCAGTGAAGCCCTTGTACTAGACACTATTGCATCCTCGTTCAAGTATAATAGTAACAGCACTTACCGTCTTTGTGCTACTGGAAAATATGAGGAAAGGGTTGAATTGCACATGGGGAAATTCTTATTTAGAAGCTGTGTATGAGAGTATTACAGCAATCCAGCTGTGTGCACCATGTGTCATTTAGTTGTTACCCAGAACCCTGCTGGGTCTAATGGATGCTTTACCATTTCCCCAGCCTGACAGGGTGGCACCACATTTAGCTGGTCTTTTTTTTCCAGCAGAATAATTTGTAGGACTGTAACCCTTCCCCCCATACGCTTCATCAGCCTCGTTGGTAAAAGGCAAATAATGCATCCTTGTTCATCACTCTTGTTGACTGGAGAATTAAATTGCTTTCAGTTGTGAATATTAAAAGTGCAAATTATGTTTACAAATGACAACATCCAATTTAAAATTCAAACGTATCAATTTTTTTTTTAAAGGTTGCATCTGACAGTGGCAGGCTCCAATGTCTTGTTGATACTCGTGGTGGACTGGTCTGGCCAGAACCCCAGTAAGTAGTGAGTCATCATCTGAAGCACGCAATAGAATACATTTCTCCATAATGTGCTCCGGCAACCATTCCAAAAACAGCTAATGTCTATTAATGCACAAAGAGATGATCATTGAAATTCAGGGACAGTCCTGCCCAGCTCCTAAATGCACTCGATGGCCGACATGACTGTAACTGTGACTCCGGAAAGATGAGTTTCAGGTGGTGACACTCAAGGGCAAAAGAAAATCTCTGAATCTGAGACTGACCCTCTATTTATGCCTCCTTCTGACATAATTTCCCTAAAGTTACATTTCCCAGCAGTCCACATTTGTGGTGAAAGTACAGTATACAGTGCAAAAGTCTTAAGCCACCCCTAATTTATATTTTCCTTCCGAAGACCCAGACTTTCTTAGATTTTTAACTGTAGTCTTAAAAGGAATAGTTCTCCAATCTTCCTAAAGGACTTTCAAAGACTCTCATTTTCAGTCCAGTCCCTGAACCTGATCAGTTTCAGAGGAATGTTTTTATTTGTTAATCCACACAGTGAACTACATATGAGTCATGATTCAACAGGTGCAGATGATTCCACATGATCAGGTGATCAGTATACTGGTGGTGAATGCTGAGTGGTTGGAACTCCTTAATCTAGGCACTTTGTATCTTTAGGCACTTTGCAGCCTTTCTCAGTAAAACATCTGTTGTAATTTCTTTCATTTAATTTACATAAAATGGCAATAATAATTTGACAGGCGTGAAATAGTAGTTTTGCACCAACAAGGTGATTCAAAGCAACATTTAAAGAAATGTTACAAGAATTATGCATGGTACTGTATTTTATTAAAAAACGTTAAAATAAATACACAAATTAAAAGATAATTTATGTTAATTATACAAAACGCATGGTGCACCATGGCCCATTTAAAGTATTATAATCAGTGGGTCCCAGCTTCGATCTTGTGGACCACCTGGCCTCCGCAGTCAGCTATTCCTCACCTGAGTCCACCAGGTCATTTTCAAGCTCGTTTATGAACTAGATCAGCAATACATTAACAAGGGTTATTGGAACAGATACTTCTTTGTCACAAAAAACATTCATGAAGTTTGGTTCTTTTATGACTTTATTATGGGTTAACAG
>JBBJLS010000001.1:30450245-30465028 GCA_037577275.1 Bryconaethiops microstoma
TGCCCAGATTCTCAGAGAAGACTCTTGCTATCTTTCCTGCATAGCAAAGAGCAGTGTGTGGTTTTAATTATTGGAAGTAGGTTTGTTTATATATATATATATATATATATATATATATATATGTTTTGGTATATTTAAATAAAAACTTGCAAATGATGTGTTTTGCTTATGTTAGTGCTGAAATCACCCTGTCCTTCAGATGGAGGGAGCGTACAAAACCAAAAAGAAACAGAGAAAATGTCAGTAGATACAAATACAAGATACTCACCGCTTGGTTGAGTTTACAACATCCACTCCTCATCAGCTCCCATGTCTCCTGTGTTGCTTTGCACAGCTGTTGCAACATGTACATGGAAAACATTATTCAGTGTACTTGAGGAGTGATGTTATGCAGTAAGACCCTTTCTCTGGGACTTCTCCTGACTCTGCATCGTCTTCATAACACTGAAAGTGAAACAGACGATATATCAGGGCTGACCAAGAGCTGAAAAACTTTCCAGAACAACTCCAGAGCTTGCCAAATATTCTATTGCAAATTACCGTACATAGAGAAATTATAATTTAGTAGTGGTTAATATGGGAAAGCGTACCCTAGACATGTTCAAATTCTTATTTGTGGCAAACTCGTGTATGTTTTAAATCTTAAAAACAATTTTTAGAGAATATACAAAGATTTGTACAGTATATGATGTCGAACCCCTCACCAGGACAGGGTGAAAGGGCAAAATAGCTGAACATTGACAATGACTGATGGGCAGCTTCACATCTGTGCTGCAAAAGCAGTAACTGTCCATGTTAATTTTAAGCACATTTCCTAATGATGTTAAATAATATTTAAATGTAGTGTTCTATTCTCTTTTATAAATACTGACCAGTGGTTTCAGCTCAGTCGATGCATTAATAAGTTATTAGGTTTTTTGAATGCTTTTTTTTTTTCCTTGTCTTTTTTTAGGGGTCTTGCTGGGAGTTTTCCAAATTGTGGTGTTCTAAGCATTCTTCGTACAGTGTGGTCACACAGGTGGCGACAAAATCAATAAACAAGAAAATGTTCCCATAATTATTTTTGACACGTGCATTTCTGTTCTAGACTCCATGTTAATTATTAATTAGCCAATATTTGTTGCTTGTGACATGTTCTCTTGGGTCAGCAGGCCTAAAGTGAACTTTATCATTAGCCTCACAGAGAGTTGTAATTTACTCCTGACTGTGGCAATCTAGCTGTGCATTTTGAATCCCAGGAGGCAGACATAAACAACCTACTGGTGATTCCCTAGTGCATACTGTACCAGTGCTCTCATAGAGTCAAACCATGACTCAAAACTTTGATTAATTATCCTATCCCTCAGGAGCTAGAGGGGGAGTCACTTGACCTAATTCTCGGTGTCTCATGGGAGAAAGCTCCCGGTGCCAGGGAGAGAACTAGGCCCGGCTAAAGTGGATGCAGATCTAGCAGTGGCTACAAGAATCAATGTCACGCCCACAGCAAATGTGAACATAATTAATACTATCTTTAATTTATGTCCCATTCATCTTCTACTGTGCCTTTAATGGGTTTTTTTTTTCTTTCAAAAACACAGCCTTTTCGTATTCTGTTTTTGTCACAGCAAGGTCAGTAGAGAGGAGGATGGAATTGCTGACAGCAAGAATCTCTATAAATTAAGTGAGGCACAGGCACTGGTGCTCAGATTGCTTTTGACACTCTACTTACTGAATTCCCACTCGGAAAATAGATGGATCCAGGATGGGAAATTTGTTTTGTCCCCATTTTCTCACTTCGCAATCATTACAGGCTTTATATTTCACTCACGTTCCCAATAATTTTTTTTTCAATTGAACTGCTACAAGAATGTGCTCATGGGATTAATTTCTGAATGTAACTGAATTAACTTGGCCTGTAAAGCTTTGTGTTATCTGTCCGTTGCGCCTTATTTTCCTGAAACAACATTTCAAAGTGAGACAGACCTGAAAGCAAGTTTTCTTTAGCACTTATTTAATTAACCCCTTGAAGCAGACAAGTCTCTCAGCACAAAGGTATGATTAATCCTCAGGTCTGTTCTTTTCATCTGGTCTTATAGTGGAAGCACAAATAAACACTTTGTACACATCGACACACTGTCGACGTGCGCTATTTGTTGTTATCTGTGTATAAGAACTGGCTTATCAAGACGATGAAATTAATCATAAAAAAGAACAAATATTTTTGCCCCTTAGATATATATATTTTTCTAACAACATTATTAAGACAGAATTAAGATACACTTCAGAGTCAAAAGTGGAAAGTTTAGCCTGTTCAGTATCCTGTTTTCCTTTCAAATCTGATAAATACTGCCTGTGGAATGTGTTGAACCTATTGAGACTAATACAGTTTCAAGTGTTGAGAGGGATTTTAATAAATGTATAAGTCTTTATTTGCTGCACACTGGCTAACCCTTATCCCAGATCATTCAACTAACACAGCATTTACTCTGTTTTGCAGACAAAAACTGGTCTTGCCTTGCTGTATGACGAAGACACCAATAATACCTATGACATCCGTTTAAAGTTAACAAAAGAAATGTTGATCATACAGAAACAGGACGTGGTCTGCATAGGGAGCGGTGCGCATCATTTAAACGTAAGTACTAAGGCTTATCCTCATAAAGGGTTCGATTTATCTGATGCCAAAGCATCTTTAGATGGATGTTAAGAGCAGAACATACATCAACCTTTTTTTTGACCTTGTGCGCAGTACCAGTGCAGTGTTGTGGGAGAGTTGCTGGGTAGCTGACAGATTGCAGAGGATCAGCAAAAGGAGAGGCATTAGAATATTTTTCATTACATTTAATATCCCAGTCAAGCGGCATGATCTAAAGCAATATTTGTAAGAATGAGAAACATCTTTCACAATTTACATCAATCGGCCTGTCCTCAGTACCGTAGTACTGCCTTTGCATAGAGAAAGGCATTATACGCAGAGTGTATCATGAGTTACTTTCAGAGACCGTCATGTCTGGGCTAGTACTGAATGAAAGTGTAATCAGGATATGCATGTCAAGTTATCACTGTCAAAAATGTAATTCTGATGAAGTTGATGCCTTTATAATTTTACCAACTAAATTCCCATTTTTTAAAGCACAGAACTGTTGTACTCCGAAGACAGGCAACTGGAGGCCTTGGTCTAAGTATCAAAGTATGTTTATTTTGCCTTTTTAAAAAAAAATACGTAGTCTTTTTAAGGAACTTAACTAAACATCCTTATGACTATCACTTTTTCACATGCACGAGAACAATTGTTCAGTCTGAATGGGGATGTACGAGAACAATTGTTCACTTTTTAGGGATCAAAGAGAGCTTTGTAGTAAAGATTAAAGCTCATTACAACTAAACTTTGATGAGGCAATAGCGTGGATGGTTCTCTAAGTCATGAAGTGTGACTTCAGTAATGAGCAAGCGGTAGGTGTACGACGAAAACACATTTACGGACTTTTATTTATTTCAGGGAGGAGCTGAGCATAAAGTGCCTGTGGTCATTTCGAAGATTTTCAAAGATCAAGTAGGTGAGGCCCTACCACGTTTTTCTCTCAAGTGCTTCACCACTAAATTAGTTGAGGCTCAAGCGATGAGGATATTTTACTGTCACAACTATCAGCAGTGATTAACACTTTTTAAGTTGCTAATTTAGAGTGTCCACAGTGCCAAAATCCACTTGATCTGTACAGGCAGTCTGTGTGAAACCGTGTAATTAGAGGCCATCACCCGTGCTGGTTTGCTTATCCCAAGTGTACACAAGCTCTAGGACAGCTCTGAGTTGTGGCTGTTATGTTGCCGCTGAGCCATGAAAAATGAAGGGCCTCATATAAGCGCAACAGACATTCTAAATTCCTAGTCCACTAATAGGTTCTTTCCCAGGGCAGAAATAGAACAGCATCCATTACAAATGGTCGTGCATGTGTGTGTGTGTGTGTATGTGTTTCGTGTGTGTGCGCGCATGTATATGAACAAGAGTGTGAGAACAGATTTTTTTATTTGAAGTGTTCCACACAAAGGCTGCCACATTAGTTCTCTCATGCCAGAAATGATACTCGTCCCTGTGCTGATGGTTTTTCTAGTGGCTCCCTGAGCCAGCAGATCTCATGGGCAGATGCAATCAATAGATATTTTAGAAAATACTGTGTTCATTAATAGTAGGTAGAGCACAGGCTGTATCATGCATGCACTTCTGTCTTCTCTGATTCTAAGAGCAGCACGAAAAACCCCACGGAATGAGTAAGTGAGCTGCAGTACAGAGTCATCAATCAAATAAAAGAGGTTGAAGAAAGGTGTGAAACGATTGCCCATAGCATCAGACGTTACGTCTGCAGTCTCTCAGCAAAAAAAAGCGAATGACGGGAGTTTTGTCAAAGCCATGCGTGGAGCCATATGTTCAGTTGCAGTAATACAAACATGTCAGTGCACATTTGAAAACTCATACCAAAACCCTGGCGTGTGTTTCTGGAAGCCCATTTCATAATGGTTTGATTATGTTTTGGTTAGGGTTTATAACTTGCAGTGAAGGAATATTAGCTTCTCTCGTCTTCAGCTCAGCAATGCCTCTGAGACAGTTTGGCTCTTTTTAATTTACGCTAACTTTTGAAGCCGCAAGAAGCTGTCCAGAAAGTGAACAGGGTCCCATTGTTTTTGTCAGTCATGATAAAAATGAACTACATCACAGATTTGTGTGAAATTTGGATTACATTTAGTCTTGTCTAGCACACTGCTTAGGGCTTTATGGTGGGATTCATCAGCTGCCAGTGCTGATTGCCATTTTCATTGCATTAGTATATATGAAATGAGTAATTATATTCTAATGTTTCTATTAACCTCTGACTCTGCGTGTCTGGCCTACAGCGGATCAGACAGGAATGCTGTTTATCGGTGATGCTGTGCTACAGGTTAGTGCAGTGAGCATTAGCTCGCTCTTATTCCTCACACTGCCCAGGGCCATAGGTGCATGTCAGAGCAATGTGCTCTCTGCATTCTAATGATGTCCTCCTCTGATTCATTTTCTCCAGGTTGACTGCAGGTTTAACCTTTGATCTCATTATACGAATCTGAAGAATAGCAGTAATGAGGCGTTTTAAAAAGTGTAATCATTTATGGGGTCTTGTTACAAGTGCTTCTAATGGAAAAAACGTAATGAAATGTTATACCTTTCATCTTCTAATTTTGAACTGTGTCCTATTTTATTCAAGGCTCACCTCATTGTTTTTTTTGCTTGATATATGTGACAGAAAGACTTACAGCTCTCTATAGTAAACAAAGTATGTCAATGGACTATCACTATGGAGAGACCTTTAAATATCAGTGACATTTTGGTGTGATTTGACGTGCTCACTGCACAAGCATGCAGTGGCACATATTTTAAAGTTAATGTTTAAAGTTTAAAGTTAATGTTTTTTTTCTTTGGGTGTATATTTGGAGCTAACAGGATTATACTGTTAGGTTCAGACCAAAAAACTTCTCATATGAGATACATAAATTAACATATTTGGATTCAAATGGAATAAGATAATGTGGATTTGTAAATGAATGGCTCCAAACATGTGATCTGATCTTCTAAGTCTTAATAAAAAGTAAAGATGACCAGCTTTCTCAGTCACTGTATGTTTATTGAACAGATGATCTAAACATACAGAAAGGTCTGGGGGGAAAAAATTGGAGACAGTTATTTCAGTCCATTCAGGTGCAGCTTTGACCTTCCCTGGCATATGCACTGGTCAGCCACAGCATTTAATCCACCGACAGCTGAAGGGAATAGTATTGATTATGTTGCTACAATGGGACCTGTCAGAGGGGTGGGATACATTAGGTAGCAAGTAAACAGTCTGTTGTAGTAGTTGACTTGCCTGTTGTGTGTTTATGAAGAAATTCAGCACCGTTGGTACTCTGCCTAGGAGTAGGTGTTCTACAAAGAAATGTGCAAAGCATGCAGCATGGATGCTCAAACAAGTGACAAAAACCCAAGGGCTACAGCTAAGGATCTGCAGTATCTCCTGCTCTTAATAACACAAGTGTTCATGATTCACCCGGATGTTTCATATCACTTTTTTTTCTAAAAGGATACATTTTTGGTAAATGTTCACAGAACTATGTGTGGAGAAAATGAAACCCTAGAGACCACCATCAGAGCCTCATCACATCTGTGAAGTACGGTGGAGGGAGTTTAACAGATTGCTTTGCTGTCTCAGGGCCCGAACTGAGACAGGACTTTACTATGACTCCTGAAGGACAGATCACATTTTAGAAGCCTGTACAGCATAAATCCATATAATTCCAGATTATTCACGAATTCTCTCTTAAAGTACATCTGATGCAGTTATTACTGGGGACAACAGAAGAAAGTTGGAACCTCAATAATTGATTCTCACTTAATAAAACACATCTGTTGAAATCTGTTGAAAATGTCAGATCTAAACTAACCATGTTTGTGAGACATTTTTACACAATCAGCATTTTCTGAAGTTATTTTGCATACAGTCTTTTTACAGAAAGAAAATTGGTTGGCATTGGAAATATGAGAAAAGTCTGAAGTGCTAACTGGAAGCACTTATGTTATTACATGTTACCAGTAAAGGAAAATAAAAGTAATTTTCTCGCAAATTATGATGCAATGAAACTCCTGTCTCATGCAGGTCAATGGAATTAATGTGGAGAAGTGCACGCATGAAGAAGTTGTAAGTATTTATTCATCATTCGTTCTAATACCCCTGCCTACAGTGTTGAAATCAGTGATTTAGCATTGATCAAATGTGCATCAGCTGGTTTGCTGAAGTTAATGCACCCCATTCATATCAAAGAAATGCTTCTCTTTTTTTTCTTCTTGGACCTCAGCTATAACAAATCAATAAGAGGTCGATTCATCACAAGTAGACACTTTTGGTTCACTGGTGATTCTCCTTCTCTCCCTCTCTAAACAGCTGCGCGCTCACATCCAGGAAGCCAAAAGACATGATTACTGATCGTACCTGAAGAAACCACTACCTGACAAAGCCGAGCAAGCTTAACAGTAACAATTTCTTGGCAGCAAGGAATTGATAGAGGAGTGTAAACGGTTAAGAAAATCGGGATGTGTCCAGAATGACGAACAGATCTGTAGATGATTATACAACAACTTAGAAAGCTGTATAGAGAATGGAATGAAAAATAAAATTAATTTCCAGCTTGATATTAAGGGAGATTCCTTAAGGCAGATCACGTAACAAGGAATTCTATATGGACAATTGCTGCGTACAATTATTCTATATATATTCTATATTGCTGTAGATAGCATAAAATATGTAATAGATAATTGTGTATAATTTATTGTTTAAGTTTATGCTGTTCTTATACAAATTGAAATGTGTAAAATACACACACATTTGGTTTCTAGCTTTAGCATGATTTGAGTTTACATTTTCTAAGAAATAATTGAATAAGTTAACATAAATTAACAGCATGTGTTCCCAAAGTTTTGAATACTAGTGTACAGAATTTTTAAAAGTAGGATAGGATAGTTTTTGTAGACTTTCTTTACATGTTTTGCATGAAATCCAGCACAACCCTCTTTGTGAGATTGCTTTCAGACTTTTGTGATGGTCCTATGGCGGATAGACCGTCTTGCTATTACTATGAACGCAGGCTTATAGTTTATAGTGTTTTCAGGTTTGCTTTAGCCTGCTGTTTTTGCGTTGTTGTCACTGGTTTCCATCAGATAACACTTCTATTTGCTCATAATATCTAAGCTTTTCCTGACAGGACAGTGAGAATTGAAAATACTTTAAAGCATGTTCAACGTTATTACATCCATCTCTGTCTAGGTCCTTCATTACAGTAAGAGTTGACCTCACTGTACATTGTAATTCAGTTGTTCTGCTGATGTTATGGAAGAATGATTGGGAATCTTCAGTAGTTCCATTTCTAGTCAGGATTTAGAGAACCCATTTGCATCAGAAATTTCCTCCTCTAAGAAATCTTTTAAAAATGGGTTGTTATCAGACACAACCCAGGGCTACTTTACAGTGATAGTCTTGCCTTTTTTTTCTAATAAAGCAGTGTAATATGTCTCCAAAAGCATGATATGATGTCAGCCATAATGTTTTAACCCTGTTCAACCAAAGTAGATTAATTTTAAAAATGTTCTTCTTTTTTGCTGACCTAAAAGATGCCATACTTTGTGCTTAAGCATGTCAGCGCTGAGAGTGGGCTCCACAGGGGTGTTTCTGGGAAAACACCCAATTTAATTTGGTGTCAGGCCTCAGTGGAAATGCTTTACGAAAACTTCAAGTTGATCAGAGAGGGAAAACTGACTTCAGAAATGTACTAATTCCTCTGTTTATGGTTATGATTATATGATCAAAGGCGTGTAGCAGATATAATCATGTACTGAACCAGTTCTGTTAAAGGGACAAAATGTATCAGGGCTATTTTGAAAAGCATTAAACTGCTGTTTAGAAAAATGGAAAAGTATAAATTACTTAAACGTTGGCTTTTTCATATGTTTGGACTGTGGTTTTAAATCCTGGTGCGTAGTGGATGATGCAATTTGAAGCTAGCAGACACTGAGAGGGTAATTACTTGTCTGAGCAGCAGTTAGCCAGCTTCTCACAATCACATGAAAACCCAGCTGAGGTTACAGAACTCTTTGTACTTACTCATAGAAGTTATCTTGAACTCTACTACTTACTTATTCTTTGATTACATTTGATTATACTTCAATCGTTAGTCAATTAAGTGCAGAGTAGTCATTTTGTGCGTTAGCAAGCTGTTCTTTTAACAATACCAGCTCATCTGCTTATCACATCGACTGTCCAGCAATGTTAAATGGATCTCAGTCTCTATATCTCTCCTCACTGCCTCTCTCTCTCTCTCTCTCTCTCTCACACACACACACACACACACCCACTCTCTCTCTCTTTCTTTCTCTTTATTTCCTTCTCTTCCTGTTTCTCTCATGCTCTCTTTCCTTCTCTCTGCCTCTTTCTTTCCTTCCTTCTCTCTCTCTCTCTCTCTCTCTCTCTCATGCTCTCCTTCCTTTCCTTCTCTCTCGCTTTCTCTCATGCTCTCTTTCCTTCTCTCTGTCTTTCTTTCTTTCCTTCCTTCTCTCTCTCTCTCTCTCTCATGCTCTCCTTCCTTTCCTTCTCTCTTGCTTTCTCTCATGCTCTCTTTCCTTCTCTCTGTCTTTCTTTCTTTCCTTCCTTCTCTCTCTGTCTCTCTCTCTCATGCTCTCTTTTTCTCTCTTTTTCTTTCATGCTTTTCTTCCTTTCCTTCTCTCTCTTTCTCTCTCATGCTCTCTTTCCTTCTCTTTTTCTCTCTGTCTCTTTGTCTCTCTCTCTCTCTCTCTCTCTGTGTTTCTCTCTCAATCTGTGTGTCTCTCTCTCGCTCTCTCTCACTCTCGTTCTCCTTTTCTGTTCAGGTTCATCTCTTACGAACTGCTGGAGATGAAGTTACCATCACTGTGAGGTACCTCAGGGAGGCACCAGCCTTTTTAAAGCTCCCATTAGGTGAGCTCTCAAAGCATCGCTCGCAGTGCATCTTCACAGGCAAAGCTCTGCAGGGGGCTACAACAAAGTTTTTCAAGCGCCATAAAGCTAAGACCCTTCCTTGAAATGTAATGCAGCCGCTGTATAATGACCCTTTACTGGATTTTTTTCGTTTCACTAGTGACCTAAATGCCTTTGAAAATGTGTAGTGCTGGGTGATATGGCCAAAATGTATCATCATGATACTTTAAGAAATTTTCATGATACACAATGTCACAATATTTATTTATTTTTCTGACAGCTCATAGGTTGGAATGGGCAAAAAAGAACCAACTGTGCCACATTTTTAAAATAGCTTCAAGAACTGTGAATATTAATGATTTTTATTCAGTGTTTTTTGTTATTACTTGTATTCAGTTTTATTCAGTGCACTGCATTGAATTCAGTCAAACTGGACTAATATGCTCTCTGCGATGAAACATGCAGTTGGTCAATATTCTTTAAGGGTTGACAACATCATAGAATTCTCAGAAAAGCGTATTATAACAGCAATAAATATATTGTCCAGCTGTAATGTACTTAACATTTTTTGCTTAAGTTATGGAAAGAAACTTTGTGACAGAATTATGGTCTTGCTTTTATTTATTGTTACTAGAGTAGTTTTCTTCACTGTCTGTGTTTTTACTAAACACAGCCAGGCATTGTAGTGAAACTACACATTCTTACAAAATCACAGTAAAATATTTAACAGGCTGTGATGTTTTTTAGGCTCTCCAGGACCATCGAGTGATCAAAGTAGCAGAGCATCTTCCCCACTTTTCGACAGTGGTTTACATTTAAATGGGAACTCAAGCAACACAGTAAGTGCATTTCTCTTTAAATACAGCTTCCCACAGGTTGTAGCATTGTCCCAGCTGAAACATTATTCCTGTGTATTGGGTCGCATTCACAACAGCTGAAAGCTGTCTGAATGACAGAATCAGGTTGTAAGTACAGTGTTGTCAGGGAGAGAATCTTAAGTTGACTAGGAGCACATAGTGTCAGGCTTGATAGTCAATCAGAATGATGCTCTATGCTGTTTGTGACTTGTGTTCTGTTTGTATCCAAGGGCATTTTGTTGCGACTTCCATGCGTAGTAGTAGAAATTGCATGCTGT
Source organism: Bryconaethiops microstoma (assembly GCA_037577275.1). Taxonomy (NCBI): domain Eukaryota; kingdom Metazoa; phylum Chordata; class Actinopteri; order Characiformes; family Alestidae; genus Bryconaethiops; species Bryconaethiops microstoma. Next base: position 30,460,878 of record JBBJLS010000001.1, read on the forward strand.
GATTGGCCCAGCATTCTCAACATGAATTTCAAACGTCTGTCCCAATGTTGAGAGGTGCAAATGGAATTTCATTGGATTGCTGAGGTGAGAAAAGTAGTTATTTTTTAAAGAAATGAAGAGCTGATGAATGGGCTCTGGTGATTTTCTCCTATGTTGTGTGGGACCAGGCACCTCCCCCATCTCTTAATATTACACGTAGTAGGGCTTAATGATTCGGGGGAAATATCTAATTGCAGTTTTTATTACCAATATTGTCACTACAGTTTAATTATTTTCTGTAAAATAAGGTCCAGTGGCCACTTGCTTAAAACATGTCAGTTATTTTCCCATAGGGTAAATGCTCTGGGGATAATTAAACTAAGGCTGTACATTTCAAAAGTGAAATTGTCCAAAGTGCTGAAGCTTAAATTTTTTTGGTATGTTTCCTTGAAAATATTTTTACAGAAAAGAAACAACTTGAGGCCAACATTCCTGACCACAGGCCTGTTATTTTGGCCCAAAACACAGAATTTCTTCTACTTTTTTGTGGCTGGAGGCTTGAACAATCCTGCGGATGGGTGCAAGGGTTTTCGATTGTCTTTCGTTAGTCTAACTCTTTCGTAATGTTCCACTTTAATTTTCAGAAAATGCTGTTGATTTATATGTCCTGTAGTTACTAAATATTAAATATTTTAAATGCATGTCAATTTTTAAAACAAATGTCATATAAATAGCTGCAGCTCCTGCAATTTGGATATTGAACTTAAATGGTGATTTTGATATAAAAACAATACAAATATCAGCTGTTTCACATGTTTTGAAAACAAGCAAATGTGGTCTTCCTTTAGCATCCAGATGAACCATGGGTCTAAGTAGACATGAGCAGTTTTGCAAAAAACATTGTACTTGTCACGATAAGCTAAAATCAAGGTGTAAATTTTTTTGCGTCTCAAGTTGGAACAAATAAAAAAGAAAATGAAAATAATTATAATTTCCATACACATTTTCACACTGCGATGTGCTAAATCCATTTAAACAGACCTAATTATGCTCTCTTTATGTTGAAGCATGCAGGTGGTTAAGATATCCATGATATGCTCAGAAAGCATATTGTGTCGTAATTCATGATGCTGATATATATCATAATGCCCAGCCTTAGGTCAAAACCGTTTTTGTCTATGGTAAACATTTAACAAGAATGAATAAGAACCTTGCCTCTGTGCTACAGTTAACTGATGAGTTTTAAAGCCTGTACATTTTGTTGAAAAAGGAATATTCCTACATACATGCGTGTAAGCTAGCACTGCATCTTTAATTGATCATAACACCGTCAGATTTACCCGATGGAAGCCATAAAACCTTGTCAAGTGTGGTAGTTAAGTTGTTTTGGTGGGCTTAGCGTACAATTTGAGTAACTGTTACAGTGGGGTTTTTTTTTCGTCAATCAGCATGTAGCCTTACATGATTTGTGTTCCTAGGTGGCCGTCCCGTCGCTGTAATGCCCTGAAGTAGGGTAGGCACCATGTACATTTTGTGCAATAACAACTACTTTGCAAAAATAGTGACTTTTGTATGGCAAGTTGGCCTCTAGTAGGTGCATGACCCTAGTTTATTATGATTTATTTGTGTAGTAGCGCCACCTAGTAAATAACGTCAATGCAAAAATCGAGCACTCCACTAGACAATACCTTGTGATGTAAAGGTTTAAACTTTCAAAGCAATTTCACACCCTGCTAGGCAAAATTCAGCAGCCTGTACTTGCCTGTGTGAATGTCCAGTCGTAATGAAAGGCTTATTTATAAAGGCATACAGATGCTATTTATCCAATTTCAAACACATCAGCCATAAGATGTCACTACGATAAGCTACAACCTGAGTTTGATCTGTCTTCAAAATTAATTTTGTCTCTAATTCCTTATGTAATTTTTGCAAAATTCAAATAGTCCTCATCAGGTCATTTCAACCTCTTGCATCTCGGGCCAGTTCACACATTCAGTTTGTTCCCCACTGGACACCACTTATTCTTAACTTCTGCCATTGTCATATTACACACCACGATTTTGGTACGTCTAGTTACATAATTGTGTTGAATGATCTTGTATGCAGTGACATCTAAATGGAAAAAAAGTCCACATGCTTCTGCTTTGGAAGATTTTTTTTGCTACAAGGCAAACACTTCACTCTTTTTTTCTCCTAGGCTAAAACAGCCCACCTATGTGAGTTAATTTTGTCTGTGTAGTACATGGAGTTAGATGTGTTCTATGACTGTGCTCGTAAGGGTGGGACTGACATTATCATGAACTGAACCAACCAATAACAAGACAGAAGGTCAAAGGGTTGTGTGTGGCTTGCTCCCTCTCAGACAGGTCAGGTAGCTGACACAGCCTATTAGGCGGCTTGCTACCAAACGGAGCGTGCCGAACCAAGGTCAGCATGCAGTACCCCAGCGTCTGTTCCACCAAAGCATCAGAGGTTTCCATCGCATGAGTCACATTACGTGTAGGGCTGTCACTATTTATTATTTTCAGTTCAATTCTGATTATTTCGAGGTTCTTTAATACAGGTAAAACAATGAAAATGGATTTAACATATCAGCTAGAAAGTATGTCTAAAATGTCTAAAATATTTCATTCCAAAAAGTTTTTGAATATATTTTTATAAAAATCTTACTGGAAGATAGGCCGGATAAAGAATTGCAGATGCAAATTGCCAATTAGTCGCTGCAGCTGTATTGAGAGCATAAGTTTCCATTAGTAGTTTGTTTTTTGTTTGTTTGTTTTTGTTTTTTTAATTAGAGACACATAGAGATACATTGAGAAATGGTCCCAGCCTTTTGAATTGACATGCAGACTGAAGGACATGCCCTGTAATTTTTATGCACCGCAATTATTCCGTGAGACATGGGTGCTGTTGACACTGTTGTGAGTGTTAATCAGATCAATCATCAGCTCGCTCCTTTAGAGATGTCCGTGCCCTCTGAAAGCTGAATGAGGTTTGTTTTAATGAAGTCCTCTGAATGAGATATGCTGTGCTCTCTAAAAGAGTAAGAGAAGTGCAGGGATTCTTTCTTTCTTGTGGAGGACAAATGAGCAAACAAACCATCTACAATGTACAGTTGATTCATTATTAAACACTGAGTGGCAGTCACTACATCCAATTACCAGGCATGGAGAGTAAACAGTCGACTGCATTTCTTCTATTGACACTTTCTTTCTCTCTTTTGCTTTCTCGCTCATCCTGTTTCTGCTGGGAGCCACAGGACTGTGTTAAACATGAGCTTGCCTAATTGATGAGTCAACAAAAAATGGGCCTTCCTGTGTTCCCTAATTGAGAACTTTAAAAAAAAATTTTTTATCTGTCTTTATTCTTGCCGTTCACTTCCCTTTGGGTTATTAGAATTCGCAGAGCTTGACGTCCCCTCTAGGCTCCTTCGACTTTGAGCTGATTGACATTGTTTTGATTTCATAGCACCCGCGGGTGAGCATTGATTCATTTACATGCCTTCCAATAATTAGTGTCGCACCTCTCATTGCCTCAGAAATATCTTGAGATATGGCAGGGAGACTAATATGAAGGACAACAATGTCAGCTCTGCCGCCGTTTGGCAAGGTCCTCAGGAGCGAGCCGATATTCTGTCACCGTAATCCATCTTGACACGCTGACGATATTTTATTCCCTGTCATCTCAAGCTCTCCCTAGCATAGCACAACATGAAAGTCAAATCAACTTTAATTATCCAGCCTTGGTGAGCATAAACAGTGCAGAAGAGGGCGTCTCGCTCTAGAAAACGCCTAAGACATGGGCCTAATTGGCAATGGCACCAAACTTTTGATTTGATGGCAAGCCCAGGAATCGACTCCCTTCTAAATGTTCTGTGCCTGGGAGTTACTCACACTAAACTGATTTCTTCCCATTCAGCTGAAATACTCTCCGTGACGCAAAGACTTTGTTGCTTTGAGTGCTGTTTATGATCTAAACTGTTATTTCACTTGAGCTAAAGACTGTCATCTAACTCCTGCAAGCAGTTATCCGTCCGACACAAGTAACCTTGTTTTGCAAATAACATGGATACCCATTTAGTGAAGTGAAAGTAAACATTCGGTCATACTTGAACACACCACAGCACACAGTGTGAACAGCACGAAATTCTTCCTCTGCATTTAACCCATTCA
>JBBJLS010000001.1:30468607-30483355 GCA_037577275.1 Bryconaethiops microstoma
ACTGTTTCTTCAAAAATGCTTAGTATATGATTATTATATGCTAATTATACCACTATCATGCAATATATAACCAGCTTTATCACAAAAACTGTACATGCTAGGGAAAAACTAAATACTGATTTGAAATCAGCAAGAAAAACACTACAAAACCCGCATAAACTTATGTCTGATGATTTTGACCTGTTGACCTGTGTTATTAAACAATTAAACAGTTATCTTTTGATTATTTTTAAAAAGTGTGAAGCTTTTTTCTCTTGATAAGCACTGGGATCTGGTAGAGTTTCTCCAGAACTAGTTTTTGATGGAATTGTAATGTCCATGCTGATTACCCTGCGCAAATAGGAATTAGTTTAGGATTAGATTTAGTCTGGGTTACCAGAACTAAATGTGTTCAGTATCTTCAGATTATGCATCATACGCTCAATCTCAGAGAGTATCATATCCCCAGAAAGAGAGATTCATTGATTTTATCATTTCAAAACATCTTTGTGAGCCTGCCTCCCTGGAGAGCCTGCATTCATATCACCCTTTTTAGACCTGAATTCCTTTGCCTTCCCACCCCTTTCCCCCCATCACCTTTATTTGTTTTCACTTTTTCTGTTATTCTTTGTCTCTCTGTTTGAGCCCTTTCGCAATGTATGCCTAGGCCCAGTGAAAATGCACTACTCCAGACTAATGGATTTTTTATTGTGTTCTGTCACTCACACAGACAGTTTCTTGGTTTCAGAGGACTTGGCGGCAGTCCGCTGGTAGTTCAAGCAGAACATTACATTCTCCAGGCAATTTCTATCAGAACCAGGCCAAGCAGGGAATAGTTGTACTGTGCACATGACCTGCATTAATTGAATTGATGGTACTAAATTGAGAATAAATTGCTACCCCAACTATATCGATATGTACCGATACTGAATTTTTTGAAACTGTACAATACTAGTTTCCGACAGTATCGATACTATTTATATCAAATATGATTTCCGGCTTACTCTTACTTTTACATTGACGTTTATGGCATTTATCAGACGCTTTTATCCAAAGTGACTTCCCTTCCTTAACTACAAGGGACAGTCTCCCTGGAGCAATTTGGGGTTAAGGGTCTTGCTCAGGAACCCAGTGGTGGTTTACTGAAGGTAGGATTCGAACCCATGACCTCTTGGTCGAGAGACAAGTATCTAGGCCACCACCACCCCACTTTTGGTACACATACGGTTCCATATCGCTTTTGCAAGACCTCCTCAGTAGCAGGGTGGTTTGTTATTCTAAAAAGCCACCAAATGGTGCTACAGAACAGTTCCAGCTGTGGCTGCTAATGCATTAGCTATGGTCAAACACCTGAAGGACCAGCACGCTGACCCATACTGAGGTTGGTGATTGCTCCTGTTTTCAGTAGAACTGAAACATACAAGATGTCTCGTTAAACTATTGCCCTGATAAAGTGCTATGAGGACTAATGACAACTAAGCTAACAGCTAACAGCTGTTACTATAAGATACCTAATAATGGCCCCAGCATACATGTGTTTTGAGAGCTCAGTGCTCCTGGTGTTCTCTTGTGGTTGTTTTCTCTTCTGCGGCTTAGTCTCCGCCACTTGAGCCTCACTTTAGTTTGGAATGGCCTTCTCCTGTCTTCTGAATATGATGGTATAACAGGCTTTTGAAGCACCACACTACCTCATAAGAATTTTTTTTTTTGTAAAATAATGTACTTTTCTGACTTTTGAAGGCCACGGTCTGGGTTTTTATAAGAGTTCTCTTCACACAGTTTTGAGCGAGAACAAATCATTGTTCTGGTTCAAAATTTGATAAAGAGAAGCCTTATGCTTATATGGAAATATTCATTTTCGGAGAAAAAAGACCCCCAATTTTTCATCTGCCCTTGGTGTTGAAAATGGTATGAAATACTAAAGCTTTTCAAAGCTGAAAACTGAAGTATCATGATGACAAATGTTTTTTACTGTAGCATTTTTACTGATTGTCCTCCCTATATTCATACTTCCTTGAATAAACAGGATTTCAGAATTTCCAGTGATCCAAAGTCCTCATTAGTCCTCATGCAAAGTTCCCACATTTGGGACTAATATAGGTTTATATTATCTTATCTTAAAACATCTTTGGAAATAACTGATATTTAAGAGCATTTGTATGATTATTTAATATGACTTTCTGGTTAAGAACAAATTTGTGTTTATTGAAAGTTTTTTGCAGTCATTTATGTAAACCATTACTTACAAGAGCTGTAAATAGCAGGGGCTGCAGTCGTGATGGGCGGTCCTCTTTGATTCTGCCCGTCGTCTGTTACATTCCAAAAGAAAAAAATACAGACATTTGTTTTGAGAGCTGTGTCCTGAAGTCCTGAGACAATCATGATGAATGCAGTTGCTCAACCATCATCCAGATATATTTTGCCACTGTGGTCACAGTAACGTCACATTCTGTTGAATACAACGGATAGCTGTCATTAAACACTCAGTCCGCCACATCAAAAGGTAATTTGTCTGTGCCATAGACCAAACTCACTCTGAAATTAAATGTCAGAAACATCCCAATTGATGACAAGGCTACTGTGTCACGTTTTTCTTTTTATGAATACATTGCATTCTATTAAACTGTTATCAGTCGCTGTCTCACGTGAAAACACAAACTGCGTAGGTAGCAATACACTTACTTATGCAGTTTTTGGTTTCTGTGATCTGACAGTTTTTCCTGGTTTTGTGAAAAGTCTTAAATAATGTAGAGCACATGAGTTCTTTAAACAGCGTTTCTCTCATGATGATATTATTTGTTTTGCTAATTGTCATTTTATACATTTTATCATTTTATACTGGCACAGAGTGTAAAGCCTTGCTTATTTGCCGACAACGGTAAGAGGAGAAAACAGAGGCATTACTGTAGAAAACTGATTACCATGGTTTTGCTGCTCACTTTATATTTTTTCATTTTCAGATCGCTTACTTCTGTAACTCAGTTCACCACAGAGAACTTCTCTTTTAAAGGGATGAATTTTTCTATGCTTTGTACTATCAATACATTCAATACCTTGACCCTTACAGACTTACATCTCTCTTTTTCTCTGTCTCTCTCTCTCTCTCTCTCTCTCTCTCTCTCTCTTTCAGATCAAATAGTTTTGAAGTGTTCGCCTTAGATGGATTATGCACCAATGTTCTACAGTTTTGCACTGCAGCAGAAAGCACAGACTGGCTTCAAGCAATATCAACCAATATCAATGATCTGACCCAGGAGAGTGTGAGTATTGTGTGTCATACTCAGCCTTGATGAGTGTGAGAGTGTAGAGGATGCGGACAGCCCCCATGAACATTTGCATTCTGAAAATAGCGATGATCGGCTAGGTGAAGCTAACGGAAATAAGACAATTACACCTAATGCTCATTTTCCACCCACCGGCACATTTGCTGCAGAGACTGGTGATGGAGGAGTTGTCAATTGCGGCAGAGAGGTAAGGTAAAAGCAACCCGTAATTTCTGTTTGAGCTGAAGCATAGCCACTGGATCTATAAGTATCTGACAGTAACAATGAAAAGTCAGCTGTGTCCTCAGCATCAAGGTCAGTTTCATGTAATACTTGTTTGCTTCAACAGGCACACAGAATACCACGTTCCACCAAAACACTGTTCCATAAAAATTCCTACCCCAGGTCTGGGTATCCAGAATGTTGTATTCTCATGCCCAGTTCTCCTGTTGCAGTGTTCAAAACCAAGAAATCAAATCCTTCAAGAATATTGCCTAATGATCTAATTTCCTGTGCAGCATCTTAATTAGAGCACTGATGATCCAGTAGGCCTTTTCTATAGCCGAGCTCAAACATGCTCTGATTTACTGCCACACAGCTGCCTGGTTTACACGCAATTACTGCCCTTACGTCAGCTAATTATGGATACAGAGACTGATTGCTAAATGTTCAATTAAGAGCTGATTGTATGTGAGAGTGGGAAACGGAACTCTGACTTTTATTGTGGTGACCTATAACCCATAAATAGACTGCGTGACACATGGCTTGGCACTGGCGGGTACAGGCGCTTAGAAGGATGCTATTTGACAGGTCCTGACCTGCAGTTCTCTGACGAGGATGTCCTTACATAAGAAGTAAGCTTTGGCTCTGATTCAGCCCGTCATTAATATACTGTCAGTCATTTTGTGAACACAGTTGCTCATTAACAGAGAAGCAGCCCAGGGTGAAACTGTCAGGTTTTGCAGTAGAAGATTTGAATGTTGTAAAATTGTGAAAGGTCAGATAAGATTTAATGAATCTGCAACGAAATTGCTGTGTTGGGTGAAAAAACGATCTCCTGCTCATAAGAATTGATTGCTGTATCGTTCGGTCCTTTCCAACAAATAAAACCAACCAAAACTTTAATAACTTAATGCAAAGCTGCATTACCTGTCCAATTCATCTTCTGAACACTGGAGTAGAAAATGTATTGCTTCACTGTATGGCGCATTCAAATTGAACACAAATGAGCCACATGGAATAACATAGTCCTAGCGGCAGAAACTGTATGCAGGAGCACATGGTTAAGGACACAGGTCTAGCTAGCATTGATAATACTTTTGATAATTATTCATTATTGAGGGTACTTACAGCTGCACTTAATCTATGTCCAGAATAACAGCTCTATAGATTTCTTATCAGAAGCATGAACAGGCCAGAGCATAGCATCTCTTTGACAGATCCTCTGTACGCTGTACTCACTTATTCCTTAAGCACCATGTACACCAGGTGCTCTGCAGAAAGATCACACGTTCCTTTGATCATGAGGTTAACTTTTTAAAGCTGCGACCCCGCACAATTTTTGGAATACATAAACCTCAACCCCTAAATAAACCTCAAATCTCTTGGAATTTCAAAAATATGGAAATATTTTGCAAACTAACACTAACAGTCCTTTCATAGTTCAGTCTTTTTGAGAAATGATTTAAGTACAGTTTGTGTAATCATTTGACCTGAAGCACATATAAGGTAGAGAGGTTAAGTGCTGCTGCACACTGCCCCCAGCAGACTGTCACTCATACAACCACTCTGTTTTAGCTTATATTGATGGTGTGATTTATTGAGGAGTCTTTCTTGAAATATAGGCATTGTGTTTTTTATTCATAAGGATGTTGATATTCTTACTCATTGCTAAATAATATTGAGATTAACTATTAATTGACTATCCATTCTGTTTTTAGATAAAAACAGCAAACAAATTCTCTACACATGATGATCAGGTAGGTTTATTACTATGTTTAGCCCTATATATTTTGTACATACACGAAGCCTATTCTCCACATTTGTCTTATGTCATTTATATGCATACATCATGTACAGTAACCCCCCACTTTAACGCGGATCAGCAGTCGCTGTTTCAGTCCATCGCAGATTTTTGCTGAGAACAGAACTAATAATTGTTCGCTAAATCCCCACACTAACGCGAAAACTGCAGATATCCTCTGCATTATTTATTTATTTTTTGCTTTTGTGACGTCTGCCACGACCCTCGTCCTCCACGCCCCCTCGTCCTCGTGCTGGGTTAAGTACCGCACCCAAACATAAACAACCCAGCACCAGGACGAGGGTGCATGGCGGACGAGGCACAGCTTTTTTCGTGGCAGTATATAATTTTTCATGCATTTTAGTGCTAAATTATCAAGAAAAATATCATTTACTCATTTTGTAACATAAATGTTAACGTAAAATCAGCTACATTTTCATATCAAAAACAACTGTACATTTTTCTAGTACTGTCCAGAAAACACAAATAAAGCGTGTCTTGGGACGGTAAAATACAGCTGTCCTTAGAGGCGGGAGGTTTGAAAGTATCCAATCCAAGAATGCTATTTATTTCTACTTGCAGCTGATTGGCTGCTGCCCTTTGAATTTCCCACGGTTTAGCATCTTGAGTGTTTTTTGTTTTGTTCTTCTTAAACCCCTGTATTTTGATTACAGTAGAATAAATGAATTTGTTGCTGTATTTAGCCTGCTTATACCAAAGAAAACAACAGCGCACACCAAAGAAAACGCCCGTGCATGGATTACAGTGCGGTCTATACACGGGTAACATCGGTATTTTACATTCTAGCACTGCGGGAGACAGTTCAGTGTACAATGTACAGTACGAATATGGGTTTACCTTTCTTTAAGGGTAATGTATTAAGCTGAGTTTAAAATGAAATTAAAGTATCTTGGGAGCATATTTGGAGGCATATTTTGGATTTACACTATAAAAATAGGCATTTTTATGCTTTAAAAAAAAAAAAACACATCACAACATCGCGTTTTTTCACTAAGTAGGGGTTTACTGTATATGTGTTATTAGGTACACCTTGTATCTATACTCATCCCTTTTATCAGCTCCACTTACCTGTAGGCTTCTCTATTGTTTATAATGATGGACTGCAGTCCTATATTTTCTCTGCAACTTTTGCTAGCTGCATTTACCCCTGGACCACCAGTGAGCAGATATTATTTGGGTGGTGGATATTTCTTAGCACAGCAGCAACCACTGATGTAGTAGTGGATATGTGGTGGTGTGTATGTGTGCTGCCGAGTTGGTGTTAGTCATCCTCTAGTCCTCCGTAAGTGCTGAATTTCTGGCCACAGGACGTTGTTGGCCAGATCTTTTTGTTTGTTGAACTATCTTCAGTCTGGCAGTGACACTGCGTGTGATCCACTTTTTACAACATATACACCACCAATATGCCAAAACCATGTCAGTAATACTGCCTTGCTCAGAATAATCCATCACCCAAATAATACCTGCTCACTGCTGGTCCACTGGGGATCCAGATCATTGTTGAATGGGGTAAACAGGAGTAATAAATGATGCAGAAAAACAAAAGGACTACAGTATCTGTTTGTAATCTACAGCATGCACCTTAAATTGAGCTGATAAAGTAGCAATGAGTATGGCTACAAGTCAGGCGTACCTAATGAAGTGCCCTATTAGTACTTTGGTTGCATGCATGCACAGATGGAAAAAATAGTTTGTATTTATAGAACATTAACAGAATGTTGCTCTTTCTGGCAATACCCACCATTTTTGGGCTAAAAGGTACATTTGACAGATGCCATATCACATCAAGTCAAACATTTGTAGGTGCCTTTTAACAGTACTGTTTTTTTGTCAGTACTGTTTTGTGTCCTTGTCATTGTAACCTAGAGTGTCAACAGGAGAAAAAAGCTATCCTGTGACTGATTTCATGCTTAAAGGTGCATTGTCAGAATGACTTAAGCATCTGAAAAGTAGTATTGCAGATTACTTCTGCAGTATTTTCAGACAGGCCATGACTGGTGGAATTAAAAAAAAAATCTGCCAATGTGTGTGCTGCGCTCAGCGTGAGCAACTCTCTCAGCTGGGAGAATTTCTGCAGTTTCAGGGCAATTGATTTTCAGCTAGCGAATGTTTCTCTGTGCAGATCATCCATATGGGTTGGGTCTGTGAACACCTTCACAGGAGTGATGCCAACCAGATTCAAAGCTACAAGTTTCTGGCATTGAAAGGATCCTCTCTCTATGTTCTCAGGGGCCCTCCTGTAAGTCCATAGCTATACAGAGTAAAAGTCAAAACACTTTCTTTGCAAAACATAAATCATAAAGAGTACAACCTCAACCAAGGATGCACTTTTGAGTCAAGGGGATATGATAGTAAATCATGAGTTTGGCTACAAATGTCCCATAAACATCCTTTAGGCATCCTGTGGCGCTTTGCAGATCTCAGCGCATCCTTCATAATCACATATAATGAATCCATTTGTTTTTAATGGATTGTGCAGAGGACAAGCCATTACCATATTACCTATATTACTTGTGACAAATGTTTTATCTTTGCCTTCCTTCAGTTGTGAAATACAGCCTAATATTGTGTTTGTACCCATTTGAGAATTGCACATAAAACTCACCCTTTTAAAATTTAGCATGCTGTCCTTTTAGTTTACATTTACCCACTCACTACTAATTGTTATTTAGATTTAGTAACATTGGATTAAATGTTAATGGCGTACATTCGAAAAAGAGTTTGCGTTTGTAATACCTCATAGAGACAAACATAGATAAAGTTGTATGCAAAAGTTTGAACACATGTTTTGTTGCTTTTCTCAGTTAAATTAATTTCCATGTCCTCATAGGAGACAAACTCAAATATGGCTTATTTCTGCCAAGCATGGTGAACAATTACTGTTTATTTGCTGAATGTGTAATTGTGCATTAAAATGTGCAGAAGTTTTTTTTCTCTGTAATGGATGTATACTGTGACACCCAAATATTTGCCTATCTGTGTTAATGGATATCATACTGTGGTATTATTTTAGCTATGTATGTTTATAGAATGGATTACCTAAATGTTTCAACTTGGTTGGTCAATTGCAAAGAGATGAAAATTGAAAAGGGCTCAAAATATTGTCAGCTGTTGCGCAGCGTTTGAGTGGTGTATGATCACTAAATTGTTTACTGTCTGTTTTCTCGTACCAGGCTAGTGTGTCAGACTGGGCTCAAGCTGAGGCCACATTTAACCTCTGTGAGGTTCTCTTTAAGGTTCACAAGGTATAACTGCTTTCTTTATTCTTAGTATATCATTGCTCATGCTGTTCTGCTTATGAACAACAGGGCCACCATAAATTATCAAGCACTACTCTGTCGTTATCTGAGTTTGTTTATGTGCGTGGTTGTGTAGCTTTGGATAGCAGAGGACTGCTGGATCCAGACAAAGCTGTACCCAGGGCTGCAGCAGGACTGTGACGTGCGCAACAATGAGCCTTTCTGCTTCAGTGTGCTGGTGGGGCATGGGCAGAGTCATTGCTTCAGTGTGGAGCTGGGCACAGAGCTGGCGCTCTGGGAGAAGGCCTTCCAGAGAGCCGTCTTCATGGAGGTGCAGCGAGTAAGAGTGAGTACTGGGGCTTCCGTGGGAAAATGCAAAGCTGGCAGAAATTTCAGGCTGATGGCGAATGAAATGTACTTTTTAACAGATGTTTGGAGACTTTATAAGGTCTCCAAAGATAGCCCTTTCTAAAATATGTAAAACAGATGGAGAGTAGCCATTTTTATACAGAGTACTGAGGGAGAGATTCTACCATGATTTTAAAAAGCATGACCGTGCCAAATGCAATACACTATATAGACAACATTTGCAGCCATTCGATTAATCATTCTTTTTGACCCTGAACATATGTGTCTGTGTGTGTGTGTGTGTGTGTGTGTGTGTGTGTGTGTGTGTGTACAGAAACGATGCACAAATAATTGCTAATACAGCCAATGCTTAGATTGCCGTGCCACTTGGAAGCCCCTGTAAAAGTATATCTAATATAAACTAATGGGTTAATAATTGGCTGCATGTGTGCAATGACTTGAATGACTAATACTCATTAGCTCACTGCCTTTCAGCTCTATATTGTAACAATCTGAAAATAAGTACTGTCAGTCATCTATTCCAGCCAACTATTAATTTGTATTTATGTATATATTTATATATTTATTTCTGTTTAATTTACATTATATTCTTAACATTAGAACAGCTGCAAGAGCATTTCTTAACACCACCAGTCCACGTACACGCTCCAATAACAGGTTCTCGTTTATAAGTGAACCATTACTTTTAATTATCCTCAACAAGGCGGTCCATACCATGCAGAAATGGAGGCAAGCCTGCGTTCACTGTCTGATTTGTTCCTTTTCAAACATTATTATTTTTTTAATTAAATTTCTCTGAAGAACCTGTTTTCTAAGGCCTCACCTCATTGAGCCGTTAAATTGACTCTCCTACATAAAGGTTGGCGGCATCATTCGTCTACTGATGAACTCCTGCAGGGCAACTCTTGTAAAGTATGAGCTGCCATGAGTTCAGGAGGTGAAGGATTTAAGTTTTACCCATTCTTTCTGCCAATTTCTCTTCAAATCACTCTAGGTCAAAGCACAGCTTTTCATTATGGCTCTAAACTGCATGTGTGTTCTAAACCCTGTGCATGCAGTCTTTTAGGAGGGCTACCGTATATAATGAGGGAAAACTCTTGATATGAGCTCATATCAGACTGTCTGATTTAATGCTGGGGACTGCGTACCTTTCACAATTGCCGAACACATGAATGATTTTCAAAAGAGCAACTACATTGTGTCACTCTGCATGAGCTCTGCTGTGAATTACTATTACTGTCAGTCTTTTTTCAAGGCACTGGAGAGCTGGTAGGGGGAGTTACTCATCTGTCCTTGACCCAGGCTTTACTTGTCGGTTAAGCTGTGGCTGCAGGTCTAGCAGTTAAAAAATATCAAATAGAAAGACTGAAATTCAGATTAGGCTATCCAAACAAAGTGCATGCTATTAGGGGTTTATTTTCGTTCACATATATGTTAAGATTGTGCCAGATGTCAGGTCAGGGATTTCAAAAAATGACCAACAGTGCTTGGTGTAATTTTCCTTGCTTTTACTGAATAGTAAAGGTTAAAAAAAAAAAAGGCAGCTCTGAGCCTAAGGGCTGTGATGCTTGGTACCCTTAACTAGAGACATTTATAAATAATACAAAGGAAGGAACCTGTCAGAAGAGATTTAAATCATGACAATACTCAAATGCAGCAAGGGCAAAGTAGCAAAGTGTAACCCCTCCAACCAAATCCTGGGCTGTGGTTCTGTGCCGATGTTCCCTACAAAGCAAAAGCCTCTCCAGCAGTTATTTGCTTCACTCTTTGAATAGTATTCTCTATACCAGTCGTTTATGTCTTGGTGACTGCATAAGCTGGAAGTGCCATAAGAAAGCAGTGTGAGCGGTTTATAAAAGAGTATGAAGATATAATAATCATATTATGTTCTGTGGTGTATTCATGAGAAGTCATAGGGAGTTCAGGATCATGATTCATCCAAGTTCAATTTCATTCCCATTTAACTGTGTGAACAATAGATTCTAAGGCAAGCGCCGAACTCAAGAGGTGGAAAATGTTCGCGTTTGATAGGGAGGGCAGAGCGAGGATAGCGCTGCTCTTTCAGGCCATATTAAGTGAGATTAAATACTGGTTGCTCCTAATCCACACTGGCCAAATCCTTGTAGGCAATGCACACAACTATAGTCATCAATGGCTCTGCAGCATGTAGTGCCATTACTTAGATGTAATTAAGATTAATGTCTCCATTAAACAATCTGTGAACCAGCAGTTTGTTGACCACGTCATCATGCCACCAGCTTGGTCATTGCACTTGATTGATTAGGATTTTACAGCTTGGTTTTGGTGCTGGATTTTGTAATTCATGGTGCTGGAAAATTGATGGCTGGCTTAAAGAGCAGAGTTAATGTTCCATGCGGTTTGGTTGCTGTCAACCTTCAGAGCCACTTGGGATGCTGATGAGTTTATTCTGCATGTGTGAGCATGCCCAGTGTGAGGATTATCCCGAGGTGTTTTTCCAAGATGCAGAGGAGAGTTGCACGCTATGCTTCCTAAGAGCAAAGCAGTCTTTACACAAAAAGAAACAACCAAAGGAGGGTAAAAAAAAAAATGTAAAAAAAAAAACAGTACAGAAAATGATCAGCCCTCTTTCCGCCTTAATGATGTAAACTTGAGACATTGTCCTATGGGAGGCTATTGAATGTGATGGAGAATTTCAGTTAGTGGCTGATTCTCTGTACTCCAGCCAATTAGTCAAACCTCCTGTGGTCAACAGTAAGTGCTCAGCAGCTCATCTTCAGCTAAGACTTGCAACTCAACAGAAACACAGTGTGAAATAAACATGAGCAAGAGAGAGAAAATAAAGGCTCTAAGTGTTGGTCCAGCTTTTTAAACATGACTGCTGTTTTAAAATCTGCAAATTACACCATGGGTCTTTCAGCAGGGCGCTCCCCTGTTTGGGGCAATGCAACGTTGTTGTCTTTGCCACAAGCTGAAGAAATCAGACAAGGTTCAGATGCTCTAAGCATGCCGCAGCATCAGACACATCTGAGTTGCTGGCTTATACTTAGTTAGAAAGCCAGTCATTGTTTGCCAACATCGCTGATCAGACTTCAGCTTCACTCGAACTGACAGGAGGATCCTAGACCACACCTCACTGTGTGTTTTCTAGAATTCCCTGAGGAAGCTCTCCAATTATCGCTGTGTAGTCTGCACTTTACATGTCACAGACAGCGCTCACACTAGGCGACAGTAAGCAGTGGAAATCCGCCTCAGCAGCATCTTGCTTTTTCTGGCAGCTGAATTTGTTGTGCCTTCTAAAGCATGGCAGCGCATCTGGAAGGAGAGCATGAAGTCCTGCCTCAGTTATTGCTGACGGGGCTCCGTGATTAAGGCTATTAGCAGTCAATCCCTGTCCTAACTGGAGCATGGAGGCTAAAGTGCACCCCTACTCAAAACCAGCAAGAGTGAAGAGGGGGGGAAAAAAAAAAAAAGGATTTAAACGTGCTAACATGTCTACACCAATGCGAAATTGGGTGTTCTGTCAGTCAGGCTGATTGAATTCCATTTGCAAAATGATGAAACAGGAGGTGTAGGACATGCAGCAGCTGTAGCACAGAGCTATAAAGTGCCACAGAAAAGGCTTATGCAGCACAGAAGTGTTTCCAAAGAACAGCATGCAAAGTAGAGCTTATGAACCTATTCACCATGTGAGTAAGTTTCATGGTTGTTAGATAAGAAAATAATAGGGAGCCAGGAGAAATCTTGACGAAGCTTGTGCAAATAATTCACACATTCTCTCCATATTAGTCAAGGATATGGAGCCATATGTGGGAAAGATAGTTTGTATACTTTAATAGCTTCTCTTCAAGCTCAATAGATCTGCTGCTATGGTAGGACGATCAAAATGTTACAGCGAGGTGACCATAAAATCACTCTCCGGCTCCGCCTAATTGATTTAATGTGACCACTGACTCCATTCCCGTGGATTTCATGCATACAAATGTTTCCTCTCCCTGGAGGACTCAATGGTGATTTTAAAACAGAGTCCAGCAGCTTCTCAGTTTGTAGCACAGCTGTAATGAAAAGCATCGGATGAATCTACGCATGATACACCTTTAATCATATTGGATAAACACATACTGCTGGTAATCTAATTACGGCAAAGGTTGAGAGGTAGATTATTAACCAACAGAAGAAAAAGATTACACCAGGCCTTTGTGTTGTCCGCCGCCGTCTTGACTTCTTTTTTCAGCAGCGTGCCATTATCGCGTGGCTTATTTTTCTGTACAGATGCAAGAAAAAAAAGTCTCAATTAACAAAACACCCTCTGGCAGCCTGTCCTCTAAGACAGTTTACTAATAATATCTAAATTGTTCTCTATTGACTGCATAATATATTCATTAGATTTCAAACCCTTTGATTTTTCTAATTTCCCTTTCTGCTGAGAAGAGAAGTGCTGGGTAGCTGTTGCCATAGCGACTAAATTATACCTGTCCTATTCCTGCAGAAAGTGACTGCTGCACTGGCAGTGGGAGTGCTGAAAATATTCACTTATTTACATAAATATGAATGGAACAGTTGGAAAGCATGAGCAGGAAATGATGAACTGGTCAAGTTTAGTCAAATTTATGTATATAGTGCTTTTTGTCTGACGTCACTAAGCAGCTTTACAGAATCCGGGTCCGAGCCCCTAGTGAGCAAGCCAAGGGTGACAGAAGCAGGGAAAACTCCCAAAATCTGGAGGAAGAAACCTTAGGGGGAACCAGTCTTCCTCAAGTCAATGCCGGATAGCAAAATGTAGATGTTTAACAATATTTAAGAAGCAGAAGTGTACAGATGTAACCAGTGATGAGCAGTATAGTAATCAGTTGTAGGATCAATTAGAGTCAGTAATTAGTATCAGCAGCTTCTCCTGGAGTCTATGTGTATAGTAGTAGCTTTGGTAAAGGGGTGGGCAGAACATGCAGGTGATCTATAGTGGTCGAACTGGTCTGGAGGACAAGGGAGCAAGATACCCTGATGATGGTCGATCTGTTCTAGAGTACGGATGAGCAGGAAACCTTGACAGTGGTCGATCAAGCTGAATGCATAGGCAGCTGTTCCCCTCAGAAAAAACAACTGGCGATCGTCCAGTTCTGGAAATAAAATAAATGTAACAATTATAACAGTCTAGCTAAAAATGACAGATCTGAAAAGTATCGCAGACATGAATGCATCCTGAGACATTGCCACCCCTCCCAGCCCCACTGTCCACAAACATGAGCGATCATATGACAGTGGCGGGACGACAGCACCAAAATCCACTTCAATTCTCTGTTGAACTGTGTTGCACTTTTCATCTGTCTTGAAACATTAATTACCAATGATGAGTTTTCAGCCTAGAAATAAAAAAAACAGAATATCCGAGATTATTCGAAAGCTGGGGGGCTTTGTATGGGTAGGTTCTTCGCCCTGCTGCAGCATTCATAATTCTGTGAAGTAGTAAATAGCCAGCACCTTTGATCTAAGTAAGCATAGAGGATGGTATTAGGAGATACATTCAGTACTTAGGGTTAAGACCATTTAGGGCTTCATGTCAATAGTAAAATGATGTTATAAGTTCAGAATTTGACTGAAAGTCAGTGTAGTCTTTATATTGAACTGATGTGGTCAGATATCCTGGTTCTAGTGTGGACTCTGAGTGTGTACATTTTGAGTCGAACCTACAGAATCAGATTGATTTAAATGCAGATATCAGTGGATCAAGTTCTTTATCAAAGCAAAACCATTAAATGAAAAACTGGCATGTCAAAGTGCACCTTGAGAGCTATTGTCGTGGCAAAAGCGCTGACTTTTAGGTGAGAGAAGCACTCTAAAGAAGTACAAACGACTGTATTTTGCTATAATAATCAGA
>JBBJLS010000001.1:30483455-30497310 GCA_037577275.1 Bryconaethiops microstoma
TAACTAAAATAAGAAACCCAGAATACATTGATTACCCAAAAGAAAGTATAAATGAAAGACAATAATGACCATATAAAAAGAAAATTATGACCATATAAATTTTCCCCCACACTATCTTGTCACTATTATTTTTATATTACAAGTATCATTTTACAGGTTTAATATGATATGATTTTATTCTTTTTATCTGACAGTCAAAAACCTACATGTGCAGTAGCCAAGGGAAGATACTGTGCTTTACAGTTGACTTCGAATCCGGCTTCTCCTGTTCAGAGAGCATTTCGAAGGTAAGATAGATGAGAAAATGACAGTCTTTACTTTGAGACACACTTCGAGGCCCCTGCATCTCCTTCTTTTCTAGTCATAATCAGGCAAGTGTGCACTAATTATGTTCGAAAAGGAAGGAGAGCATTCATAGTCTTCATAGCCTTCAGCTCGTGCTCAGATTATTGCCTAAAGTAAATTTCGAGGATACTTTCCCCTTATTACCAAAACATGGTTAGATGAAATGGCTTATTATTATATCAGGATTACTATAATCTTGACTTATAGAGTACTTTGAATATTAATAGGCCAACACGAGTAGTTTTCAAGGCTGGCAGACTGGCCTAAATCTGGGCTTTATTCTTAATGATTCAAAACTAATTTGCATGGGGGTAAGTGTGTGTTAGCTGATCGGTTTCTCTCTGTAAGGCAGCCGTTACAATGAGTTGGGATGACGTATATGCAAACGAGGCCCGATCAGGCCTTTCAGCGGCTCCTAATGAGCTGCTTTCAGTACAGACTCCAGCTGTCCGTCTTTGTTTGTGACTAAGTACAGCACGATTTGCACGGACCTCTACAGCAGTCCATTTGCAGAGTCACTCTGTATGAAGCAGGTAATTAATACTTTCCGTTTAGAATGATGAAATGAGGATTCAGTGTGAAAAGCTGTTAAAAATATCGTATACATCGCCTGCAGGCACACTGTATCCCGTAATAACTACACATAACTCCTGAAAAATAACTTGCTGAAAATCTTGAATACCTTTATCCATAATGGCTATCATTCATGAGCTGTCATTCTCTTTATTTTGACAGTTGAAAGCCTACATATAAAATAACCCAGGTGAACTAATGTGCTTTACCAGCATTAGTGGTCTCCACTCTAGGTTTAAAACTGATTACAAACCTAAGCCGAGTGAGAAAAGCCTTCCTTTAGTGATCCAAGAAAACTCATTGCAATTCTGTATCCAGCGCACAAAGCTCTGTAGTAATGGACATTTGTCAACTTTGACTTTGCTTTAGCTTTTTGACCTGCCTGCTATATTTGATTTCCTCTGATCTCGTCATCCACAGAAAGTCATTTGGAGATATAAATTCTCCCAGCTGAAGGGTTCCTCCGATGATGGAAAGACAAGAGTGAAACTCTTATTCAAGAACTCAGAAAGCAAACAGATAGAAATGAAGGTAAGATCTTCAGCCCCCCATATTAATGTAATGAATAGAGTCTACATTACTTGTAGAATTGTCCCGTCAGTGACTATAATATATAACTATAACATACATGAATCACCTGTCAATTAACCTGTCAATTTTTAATGAGCTGTTCATTTATGCTTGCCTTTGGCCCAACCAGGAGCTGGAGTTTGCTAACCTGACAGCTGTTCTTCACTGTATCCACTCCTTCATTGCTGCCAAAGTGGCCTCAGTGGACCCGCTCTTTGTCAACAATCAAACCATCACACGGAAGTACATGTATAACAGCTAGGAATACAAGTGTTGTCAAGAACATCTTGTCTGTGGATTCAGTCTGCTATTTTATGCACAATATATCTAGTTCTTGTTATTTTTGTATGACTCTTATAAAGAACAATGTAAAAAAAAAAAACATTCAAAAAAGCTTTTGGACTAGGTGATATTTTGACATGCATTGATTAACAGTTTGGTACTCAATTACAGTTCATTGATCGGCTTAAACTCAGTCCATTTGATTATATAGCCAAACAGATGTTCACATATGGTATATGGCATTATGATTTTGTAAATGCATGCATTGCATTTAACAATTTACAGACTAAAACGGGTGAACTTTGGAGGAAGTTAAAGTATACGAACTCAAGTTTGTATTTATCCTCTGTCTGTGTGTCTTTCTTTAAGGTCACTGACTTTTGGTTATTCCCCAACCTGTATGCAGGTGCAAGTTTTCATGATTTAAGGTCCATTATCTTAAAATATTTTGTCAAACCAATGTATATTAAAATTCACAGAGATGAAAAATCAACTGAAGTATGAAAGGCCTCAACTGTAAGACTTTTTCATTCTTTCAGCATGAACTCAAAGATACATAATCCAATTTTGTAATCAGTGTCCATTGATTTTTCTCTTTTTGAATCTAAAATTCCTTAATTATAACCACATTATACAGATTTGTAGGGTAGCTGTAAAAAGAGTTGTTTGGTTAAACAGTAATTAGATCATGTAGGGTAGCCAACAGCTGTCCTAAGAAAGTTCCTTCCTTTTTCTAATCTGTGATAAAATTGAATGCCCCTAATTTGCGGTTATGTTCTGTATGGTCCTATCCAGTACCTTTCCTAATAAAGGAACAGTTAATGGACTGTGAAAAAAAAAATGTGTATGATCCCTTCTGTGTTCATATAACTCAGAAAATCGAATGTTTAAGATGAACTTTTCACTTTACCTTTTTCATTTTGTCATTTTCATGGTAAGTGTAAAAATTAGCATGGTGACTAAAGAAAAAAACACCGTTTGTAGTACAGCTACACATGCCTGTCCCACACTTCTGAAAGATTATCATTAAGGTACACTTTTCAGTAAAGATTAAACAAGTAGAGCGCTATGAATATGTTTTTACATTGGTTATTTTTATTCGTAGATGTGGTACAGTTTTAAGTTCATTTTGTCCCACACACTGCAAAAGCAGTTTTCAGTAGTCAGAATAAGCACTTTGCACAAAAGAATCATCTGAAGCACTTGGATGCAAGAAAAAAAATGCTTCACAGGGTGAATTCTAAAGTAGCACCACTCAAAGTTTCAAAGAGCTCAGTCCTCCAGGCAACGGGGGGCAGTCACTGGAAACTGAAAGTTGTGGCGAAATAATCGTTGGAAGAAACAGAATGAACTGCATTAAAACTTAAGAGCACACTGTTCAAAGGAGATGATGACATCATGCCATTTGGAGCACTTCAACACAAGCTCTTTTCTGCTCAGTTACGCAAACATCTTCAAGTGAAAACATTTTGTACTGAAGTATTTTCGTTGCTCCGGCTTTTTATGTCATGCCACTCATGCAGGTTATACATAATGGCAGTTAAACATTGTCAATGTATGTATTACATTACAATTTGGCAGGTAGTTGTAATTTTTAAACTATTTTTAGGGTATGTTATCATAATCATGTTTGAGAAAATGTTGGTGAACGTTTCAGGATTAACTGCTCCTTAAACATAATCTGAACTTTTCAGATGTAATAATAAATGAAGACATTCCTATTAAACACAAAATGATTTAAACGTATAAGGTCATCATTTTCTTGTCAATGACCTCATCCAAGCATGTTTTTTAGGTCCTGATCGGTCCTACACAGTCGCTAACATGTTTTGGTCTGTACTGCTGCATAACATTTCATCAATATATATTTTTTGAAGGTGTTGTTTCAATGATTTTTTTCAGGTTATGCCACAACTTTTCTTCAGGACCAAGTTCAAATAAAACTTTCTTCTGTTTCAGTCACAGTGATGCCATGTGGTGTGACAGTCTTTTCAGCATTCACGGTTTTCAGTTCAAGATCACTTTGAACATTCGTTTGCAGATTTCCATGGTAAAAGTGGAAGTTAATTGGTTCTTTAGTAACTGAGAGCTGCTTAGATCCTGAAAACACAAAGCAGCACCTTCGTCCTGCTTTACAGATGGGATAAGGTGTTATTATGAAGAGTTGTGCTGACCCTGCAGGACCCTATCAAAAAAAACAAAAAAACATTGTTTTAATAGTTTTATATGGAACCTGGTACGTTATTTGCGAAAGTGCAGGGACACATCTGTTTTTCAGGGTTTGGACTAGGCCCCTTACTTCCAGTTTGAGGAAGAACCTTTTCTATTCCAGCATGAACGTTCCCCAGTGCTCAAAACGAGGTCCATAAAGACATTGTTGGATGAGTTTGATGTGGAAGAACTTGACTGGCTCGCACAGAGCCCTGACCTCAACCATATCCAATACCTTAGGGATGAATAAATGCTGTGCAGAATGAAAGTCCCTGTTGGTGCAATCGTCAGGTGTCCCAATACTTTTGTCCATACAGAGTAGTCATGATTTGAGAAGTGCAGGAGATGCCCGCAGACTCTTGGCTGTTTGAGGATTCTGCTTCCTGGCCTACACTGATCTTTGCAGGACAAGCACAGGTGATAGAGAGCAGCAAAAGTTTCTGAATTTCATCTATTTTTAAAATCTCTGCCTGCCTGTGGACTAGTGGAATCTTTAAAAATCCTTTTGTAATCTCCTGCAGAAAAGGCTGACCTGAAATCTTTCATCAGGCCATTCGGTTATCAAAATTGTGTTTTTATTCTGGAAAACTCAAAAACCTTTAGAATACGTTTCATTGGGGTGGGGGGGATTGGGGGGGGAGTAGGGTTAGTGGTAGGGTACTTGCCTCTGGACCAAGAGATCATCGGTTCGAATCCTACCTCCAGCACACCACCACTGGGTTCCTAAACAAGACCCTTAACCCCAAGTTGCTCCACGGAGACTGACCCCTGTAGTTAGGGAATGGAAGTCGCTTTGGATAAAAGCGTCTGCTAAATGCCATAAATGTAAATTACCCTAGAGGCTCAAATACTGCTCCAGCAATAATCAAATTTTTTAAATCATTTGTTCAGTAAAAATATGGCACTGTATGTAAACTGTCGGGTGTGATCAGTAAAACTTGTCACTTACCAAGATTACTTCATGATGATGTTTAGAAGGCATTTTCAACAAAAATCCACATTCCAAAGGAGTTTAAAATCTCTCAGCTGTACTTATGGGGGTCTTTTCAGGTAGCATTAAACTTATGTGAGCACACCATAAACCGGAAGAGTATACAAGCTGACTGTTCTCGGTTTGAGCAAAGACAGAGATTAAAGTTTGAGTGAGGAACTGAAAAATTAAATTAAAATATGAATCGCTACATAATGTAAGCAGCTGCTCTTTTCCAGCATCGGGCTGATTTCTGCTCAAGGACAGGATAAGAGCTTCAAACAGATGGAGGTTTTCTTAACTTTCCTGAATTCTCTAAAGCACCAGGATTTGAATGGTAAGCGGCCTGACAAATTTGACACACCGCCATGCTGTGTGTTTATAGCTGATCCTTCTACCTACGTAATTCATGTGCTTGGAGAGCAGCAAGAGACTAGAAAATCAAGTGGCTTTTGTGTGAAGTCAGCAGGGTATGACTAGGCCTTCTGAGGAAGAGAAAACTCTGGTGCAGTGAGACAGGAGACAAAACACTCAAACTCTGCGAGAGATCACACCCAGAGAACACAGTAAGGAAATATTTGTCTTTCACTTTAAAAAAAAAATGCACGACGGACAAGAGAATCATTTCCGATTTGTCGCAAATTGTCTGCTTTGGAAATGTTGAATATTGTTAACTTTGGCTTGCTGTTGAGCATTTTGTTTAAAAAAAAAATGCATTAGAGTAGCTTCACATTAATTATGGTACATAAAGCAGTAATAGTGAATGGCACTGAATGTACTTTCAGTCATTTTTAATTTCAAAACATTCATGTTCACATACTCTTAGATGTTCTTTTTCAAAGATAATGTTATTACTTTTGTTTTCTTTCTTTTAGCACTGTAGCAATGTCCAGCTCTATGCCCTGGCTCCTGCTTTGCTGCATTCTGCTTACATATTTATCTACAGATGCGACCACAGCTAAACGTAGGCCTTGTGTTTTTTGCCTTCTCATTTCTTATTATCCTATTGGGTTCTCCTGGTTTGTTTATATAGCTCTCATTGTTTAAATGAAGTTACACATATCAATTTAAATGTAACCATTAGATGCATGTAGGTATGATGATGCTATATATATTCTATATATATATATATATATAATTTTTTTTTGTTTGTTTGGTTTTTTTTCTGTCTTTTTATAGCCTTTTGTGGCACTGCTGTTTTGCTGTGTGCATTGTCTTTGTTCTAACTTGTTTACACAGCTCATATCTCATTAAACTAAATATTATGATATTATGATATATATTGTGCATTGTAAAATGTCTTCAAATATTGTTTTTAGAGATCGCATGATACCACTTCTTCTGAGACAGATATTGAAATCTTGAGTGTAGGAAAATACACTTTTTAAAGATACTATGCTTCGGATTAAGCTATTTTTAACTAAAGCACTTCACTTCACTCTGCTAGCCCATAGGAAGAAAATACACCGCGAACAACATGACGTTACACATTGTGAGGGTGTGCGGTTTCAGGCTAGAGTTGATTCATTCTTTTTTTCTTCCTTCTCCAATATCCAGTCCTGCATTTTCCACTGATCCGCATGCCAAGTATCACCGCAGCCGTCACTAATTTGGATGTTATATTTTTGTCATGTTGCCCACCCTAATAGCTACTGCTAAAGTGATTTAATTCTATGAGATTGTCTGCAATAAATTATTAGCAACTTGTATTTGTTTGTGACTAGCTTAGCTCGGAGCTGAGTGCGAGAGTCCCATATGATTAACGTGACTCTGATTTCTTGTTACTTCAGCTGGCAACAGATGCATTATAGTTTATTCAGTATTTTGTGACATTTAGCTCACACAATTTCCAGCCCAGCTGTTCTACCACATTTGGCACCTTGTGTCCCCTGTGGTTCATTTTGTTGTTTCGTTGGCAGATAAGGCGTCATCCTATTCACATAGGACAGCCATATAGCTGATATCTTCCCCTAATATTATCTAGAAAGTGGGAGTGATACCGAGTGCTTCAGCACAACACTGTACTGTATTTGGTGGAACAGACAGGATGACTCATTGTGTTGAGCCTATTTTAGCCAATGAAATCTATGTTCTTCATGTCTGCAAGGTCCTTAATTAGACACGGCGTAGGCAGGGTAAAATTATACCTGTTTGCGTCGTACAAAGGTTTGCTGCATCGTATTATATTATTCATCTACCCTTATGGGTAGAAAAGCTAAAGATATGATGCCAACATGTTGAATGGCAGTGTAGTGACTTAAGATTTAATTTCTTGCTCCTTACCTTCTGGTATAACAATAACTGGGCATCAGATTAATTTGTTCTGATGACTGGCTATAGTAAAACCATTTGATGTAATATTAGGGGGTATGATAGATTTGACAGATTTCACTGTGCCATAGATTTTTCCCTGCGAAGTGTATATATGACAATTCTCACGTGCACATTTCTCAGGAAAGCTTCACAAACCTGAACATTTGCTAAGATCCTCAGTAGAAGAGGGTCTTCAGATGGTCAACAGAGCATTATATCAGACGGCGGAAGGGTAAACAGCGCTCCTTTCATTTTGCACAAACTGCAAATCTTGACTTTCACTTGTATTATTTTTTTACATGTGTTTGTTTTTCCATTTCTGAATAGCAGAAATCACATTCAGTCATCCTGCCTGCAGATGTTTGCTTTCTCGAGGCAAGCAGCCGCAGCTACTCGGGAGATATCAAAAGCAGCAGAGGTTTTTCAAATGACTTTGCTACTTTTAAAGGATAAAGCAAGAAGGAGAAAGAAAAGATCTGTCCCTTTGTCAGGTAAGACACGTGTCTCAATTCAAAAAAGAATAAATTATACTTCATAAATAATAGTTATATAAATTGTTACCATAGGCGGAAATAATCACTCATTTTCATTTGATACAATGGCTGATTTCGAATGAAAGAGGTTCAGTGAAAAACACTGCAGATCTGACCAGCAGTGAAATGTCAGGATTAAGGCCCTGCAGTGGAAGCTGCTCAAACTCAAAGAGGCTGTGCACTTATAAAGTGTAATTGACCTGTTCGTGCTCTGCCCAACAAATGCATTTCAGTTTAGGAACTATGAGACTGGACAAGCTTTACAGAACATCAGCAAAGATACTATGTTACCGCTTTGCTACGTTGGTGTAGTTAATCGAAACTAGGCTGGTTTGAAGCAATCCACACACCAAAAATAGTAAGTGCCACTAAACAGCAATATATTTGTGTATGTATGTATGCTTGTGTGTGTGTGTGTGTGTGTGTGTGTGCGCGCGCGCGCGCGTGTGTGTGTGTGTGTATACATATAATTTTTTTACATTTTCTGGTGAAACATTTTATATGTATATACATGTTTTCTAAATTTCATTTAGAGAAATCACTGTTTGATTGGGAATGTCCAAACATTTGCATGCAAGAATATTTTTGATAAACCCTTTGTTTTTGTATATTGTCTTTAGGTAATGTGTAAAATTTGATTAATATATATATATATAAATTAACCACCAAAAAATACTTGAAACGAAAACAACTTTGCACACATGTATTGTTTCTATATGGACCATCTTGACTTTTTCTTAGGTTTGTGTGCTGATTCAGCTTGCACATATTCCAGAATCAATTCGCTTGTCTTTCTATGTACACAAAGAGCTTAATAGGCAAAAAAGACTGCACAAAGGTTGTGGGGAGGTTTCCAGACACGAGGCAGACTGTGGGTCGGATCTAATGAACTTTCATCTTTGGAACGTTACGTGTCTCATCTGCGACCTTTGACCCTGCACTTTTAGTGCACCTATTTGTTGTTTTCTTTGTTTTATCGCCCTTTTTCACTACGTCCTGGATTTCAAGCAGTAGTTTCTATTTATTTGATGCGTTTAACATACAGGAAACAGTAATAAAATAAGAAAATGTCTAATGTGCCAACGCTTGTATGCATTTATGTATACTAGACTCCTTAATGTGCTACTATATTAAATTCCGCAAAGAAACAGTACATGGGTGCAGAAGTGTGTTCCCTGTAAATATTGTGTGCTTATTGTCACTCTGAAAATTTCAAAATTGCTGCACCCAAACTGTTGCACATGTTGTGCATGGATATATGGTATTATCCACACCTTTCATATGGCGTGATAATGAGCAGATCGGATATTGCAGAGTTACATAAAAATAAGTGACCTACAAAGAGAGACATGCACAAAATATGCATTGAGATAATGCACATTTATTTGTCATTAATGTGGCGAAAATGTCCAGGAATTCGGACCATTCAGGGCAGTTGAAAATATGGTGTGATTTGAGTCTGATACATGATGCCGTTATAGGTCTATTTTGGAAGTTATTGAGCTTCATAACAGCTTGCGCTTTGTTCATGCTGTGCTGTTGC
This sequence comes from Bryconaethiops microstoma, assembly GCA_037577275.1. Classification (NCBI taxonomy): domain Eukaryota; kingdom Metazoa; phylum Chordata; class Actinopteri; order Characiformes; family Alestidae; genus Bryconaethiops; species Bryconaethiops microstoma. The sequence goes on from JBBJLS010000001.1 coordinate 30,492,796, forward strand.
ATTTCAGTCGATCCTGGTGCCAGGCACACTGTTTTTGACCCTGTCCCACACAGAGCTGGCTGTCTCTTTAGCCCATTGGACATAGGGCTCAGTCACAGGCTTCACGTGTTCTTCGTAGTACATCCCAGCGTAGTCGGCCACTGAGCTGCCAGCGTTCACAACATGGACCTTCATTTCTCTAGAAAACACGACCAAAGAAACAGAGCGTGTGCAACTGCACATTAACTTTAGCAAAGAGAGGTTTGATTTAGGCCCATTCCTAACGTCCCATTCACACAACACTTGCTGTCTTACACAATTAAATGCAGACCATGTTACGCAATAGCTCTGACTGTTAGGCAATAAAGCAACACTGTGCTAATGCCTCTGTACCTGTACGCCTCCTTTGCCCTCTCCAGAAACCCTGTCTCATCATCACCCTCGGCCATTATCACACATGCTGTAAACAACACAGGTGTTATTCTCTTTCAGAAAAAGCAATCAAGTTTAAACAGCACATGCTTTAGCAGTGATAATGTATTGATTAAACGCATTGCACACCTTAGCATTTCCAGTGCTTTACTACAGGATTTGACTACTTTGCTAATTTAAAAAAACCTTTAAAATGTATGGCAGTACGTGAGTTGCAACCAAGTTGATTCAACTTCAGATACACTAGACTTTAAACTATTTCAAACTAGGCGTCTAAGGCAAAAAAGAGCTGGCAAACCAAGCTAGCATGTGTGAAATAAACTGACCTTGTAGCACTATGACCAGGACAAACCCTGCCAACTTAGACATCTGCAAGAGGATGACGACTTGAATGAAACAGGTTTCTTACACAGTATTCGAATTATTTGATAGCACGTCCATTAGCAAGTGTCCCAGAGTAAGGTTCGCATTAGCTTGCACAAATGTGAATAAATACCTTTGAGAGTTGAGATGAAAACCGTCTCTTTCAGTTGAAAGTCTGACTAATATCTGAAGCAACTTTTTCCTGACCAGATCGGGCGTATTTCTATAGTTTTTATGATGAAATACTGGGTTCAGTTGCTTTCCAATCCTATGTGATAAGGTGGTGGTTGGCTGTGTTTCAATTCAACATTGAAAGAAATGGATTACTCATTATTTGAGAATTGCACTGACCATCATGTTCAAAGCAGCAGCTTAGTCGATTATTTTCATAGATTTTTTTTCCATTGAATGGTTCTCATGTTTTTTTCCATTGCATGGTTCTCATGTGACCCCACCAACACAGGGGTGCTGAACATTCTACTCAGCCATTATGGAGGCAGGTTTTTTTGAGAGGTAACAGGGATGCAGATGCAGTGCTTTGTGTAAATGAAAATGACTTTGATTGTTTAGCCATAAGCAGTTTTAGAAGACGAAGTCCAACACATTACTATATGGGAATAAATATTAATGCATTGTACAGTGGGCTCTCGGCTTGAGTTACCCTAAAGCACCTTAGCACAATGATCATTCTTTAATGGTAAAGTTAGCAAGAATCTGGACACTCGCTCTACCACCTGTACATGTGCCAGAATGTAAGGGGTACCATTTTAAAAAGAGCCTAACTTCAGCTTCATAGATTTCTGTAGGGTTTCATGGTGTTCAGCATAGTAAGTGTCGACCGTTTGCTTGCTAACTAGATAGCAGTGGTTGCTAAAGCTTAGTATGTAGATGTAAAGTAAAGTGACCTTCATACGTGAACACACCATAGCACACAATGTGAACAGCACAAAATTCTTTCTCTGCATTTAACCCATTCACTAAGTGATGCAGTGTGTGGGGACGGTGCCTTACCCCAAAGGTGCCACTAGCAGTCTGGGGATTCAAACCGACAACCTTCTGATCGCAGAGGCACCTCCCTAACCACCAGCTGCAGCTTATGTATGCTAATAATGGTGTATATCATCCTAGTAATTGAGTGACACATACCGGGACCAAGCAAAGCTGATTAGTAGTGAAATGCTGCAGTAAATGACTGAAATATGCCAGTAACTAATATAAGCCAGGAATGGAGTAAAACATACTAGTAATCAAGTGAAATAGGCTAGTAATGGAGTGCTTATGCTAGTAACAAAAGCACTAGTGACCAGTGATCTCTCTTTAAGTTCTCACATTGTGTGTATAAGTCCATTTGTAGCATGTTAATATGCCAATATGGCGGTCCCGTTACACAGAACTGCCTGCCCTACAGCTGATATGCTGAATTCTGACTCCCGTTCGCATGCACACGGCACACAGGTGTATGGGAAAACAGAAATCCCCAAAGTCATCTAACAGTCACATGTCTGGGTACACACAACGGCGAGTAGGATGCTGTAGGGAATATAGTGCCCATTGTTTACAATGGCATGACAAAAGAATGGAAGGATTTTTAAAAAGTGTGGAAAATATAAAGCTAATTGATAACAGGTAACCTTGCTGTGGCGCATGGAAAGATGAAACACATACTGAGCAATGGATCAGTCCCAATGTCACCTTGTGTTGGAAGAAATAAAATCGACGGAAAAAATCCCATGTGAAAAAAACGCTGTACCAAATGAACACTGTAAGTAAAACAGAAAGGTGTCTGTTCCTATCCCCACCAGGGACATGTTCCTTTTCATTTGCCGTCTTGATGTTCATTAAGTTTGCTGTCCAATGTCCCTCAATGTGCTTTTGAAATTGTCGAAATTGGAGTAAATGATGCCTTTGAAAATTTTTCTTCACTTTTCAGAATTTATACAGCTAACCTGAGTTACTGAAAGGGAAATTCTAATGATTAAAAAGAAATACATATCACTAAGATGTTAATCTTTGAGAAGGTTTGAGGTGCATTGTAGAGAAAAGTAACTACTGGTGGTGGTGCAAGGAAGCAGGCCGTCTGTCTACAACACCGGTATAGACATTTTACTTAGAATCTAAAATGATCAGTGAACTTACACGTGTCTTCTAATTTGGCTGACGGTTGAATGGTCATTCTGTGTATGTATGTTTTTATAAATTATTATTGTTGTTGTTGTTGTTGTTGTTGTTGAGTATTATTATTATTGTTGATATTATACTTTTAATTACCACTTTGGGCACCATTTTGCCTTACCCGTTTTAGAAGAGCTGAGGTGCAAATAACAACTCTGATGTTTACAGTGGTGGTTCAAGGAATCAGGGCATCTGATATAGCCACTTTTTTACCATCCAAAACCACCAGTGAACCTAAAGGTCATCTGACGTTGGTGGCTAAATAGTTGTAGTTTCAAAAACCAATGCCTGTTTTCTATCTTCACCCCTGACCTGGTAGGTTTTTCTGGAATTGAGCACTGAATTGCGGTTTGATGTGAAATGACTGACTTGTGCAGAATTGATCAGGGAAAAAAACATGAAATTCACTTAAGGTTTTTCTTTTAGCACTTTATTCAGTGGAGAGCTTCAACATTGCGTTCTGGCAGCATACACCACTGGAGCCTTCAACCTTTTTGGGGACAAGAACTGTTTACAGATTGTTAGCTTAAAGAAATTCAATAGATGGGGTAATTCCTGGAAGAAAAGAAAAACAACTAGGAGAGGGGCATAGTCCCTCTCCTAGTTGTCCAAGTGGATGTGGCCTGATGTGGGTCATCTTCCAACCCCATTCCTTTAAAGGGCATTGGGCAATATTTGATTATCTTATCAAAGTGATACTGAACGGACATCAAACTAGGTCTTGTTTACGGACATCAAACTAGGTGACTATGCTTGCTGTGGTCATCTGGCTCTTTTAACTAAAGCCTTTTTATCTCTGTAATCTGCAATCTGTAATTTTATCTCCAAAACTCTGGTATGTCCAGCTATGTGGTGTCTTTTGACCTCTATAATACAAATAATTTTGTAGTAGTAATGCTGATAATAATAGTAACACTATTGTATGTGTTTTTTTTAATGTGCAAAGGTGTGTCAAAAACATAAATACAGTTCGCCCATATTGTTTGGACAATTCCCAGCATTTATTTGAACATTTCTTGAATCTGACAGCATTGGCATCACTTGGAAGTGACAGAAAATTACAAAATATTGCACTTATCACACAAATAAGGAGCAGATCATCACAGTGTGTGGAACCAGTAACAGTTGTCTCTAAGTACAATGAGTCGTAGAAATATCACATCGTCTGGGGAAGGGCCTGGGGTGCAGGGGGTCTATTGGGTGAAGGTTTCGTCCATCTTCTGCTTAACCTTCTCAAACTGCTCAGTGAACCAGTTCCTGAGGGAAGCCGCAAAGAAACACATGAGTTACAACCGCTGAGAACGGACAAAGTCACTGCCCCTTTAAGTCTGCCAACCATTTTCTTGTTTGTTTGTTTTTCAACCAACTGGTTGAGACCCATCTCATGAACATCAAAAGTTAGGACAATAACTGACAGGCTAAGCTGAGCATAGTTTTTTCTCTTATAAACACAGATAATTTTCTTGGTGCCCAGTTGTCTTGTGAACACAATACCCTGTGTGTGTGTGTGTGTGTGTGTGTGTGTGTGTGTGTGTGTGTGTGTGTGTGTGTGTGTGTGTGCTTTTTTTC
>JBBJLS010000001.1:30497410-30519628 GCA_037577275.1 Bryconaethiops microstoma
TGTGTGTGTGTGTGTGTGTGTGTGTGTGTGTGTGTGTGTGTGTGTGTGTGTGTGTGTGTGTGTGTGTGTGTAAGTGATGTGTCTCTGATACTTCAAAAAAGTAAAAAACAAACAAACAAGGGAACTACTTTTCTGTACACACACACACACACACACACACACACACACACACACATTCATGAGGTCAAATAAAACCTTCACATAATAATATGGAATATTAAATAGTAACAGCACTTTTTTATTTTTGACATTAGTTGTTTGTACATTTGCAAGGCCTAATCGTTCATCTCATTTTTACATCTGAGCTGTATTCTGCCATGTCTTTGTGCCACCTTGTGGGCCTTGTGATCGAAGGCTGCCCGGGGCCTTGGCAGTCAGAGGTCCCTGCGCACTGCCCTCCCCCAGCCAAGTCAGCAATCCATCCCTGCAGCTGCACACACACAGGAATAGCAAGCCATATGAGGTCGCGCAAATACTTTAATAAATGCTTTCCAAACATCATTTTAAGCTCCACATTAACTGGTTTTTAAGATACACAAGGAAATTACCCTTTTAACACATGCAAGAACACTTTCACAATTACTGGTTTCAGGATATATAGCTTGGTATATTGGTTGAATATAGGTCTACCACCCAGACCTATAAAAAAGTTTTCATACAAGGGCAGCAGTCACAAGGGGTACTCAAACCTACACAAAGATAAAAAAAAAAGGCTTATTCTAGTATGGCAATTGTCATTATTTTAATGTCATTCCAGCTCAGAAAATGTTATGACAACAATAGATGTTTTGACAACAATAAGTTTATGTTACTTGTCATGGAAGATTGCGTATGAATGTTGGCCTTCAGTAAAGTGTTACAAAAAACTACACCCAATGTGTCCTAACAGTGTGGCCCAAGCGGATGCATACAGAATAAATGATTTTTAATTAATATTTATTTTAAATTAGGTTGTTTTTCAAAACATGGACATTCTAAACATGAGGACTTTGCCATGTTGGTACAGCTTGTTCAACCTCGCTACAAAAGAAGACATTTGTGAGCATGGATAGGCCGATTTGCTGACCGATTGTTTTCCAGAGCTCCTTTCTGTGGAGGAAGTGGATCTGATAGCGAACCTGTCTGGGTGTCCTCCAGCCTCGCAGCCAGCGGACTGCCCGATAGGGGGTGATTCAGAGAAATACCGCACAATATCCGGAGTCTGCAATAACAGGCATGTGGCCTTTTGTTTTAATAATTCATCCATACACTGTTCTGTGGAGCAACAAGGCCCATCTCCCAGGCTATTTTGAAACCATTCTAATCAGATGTCTGCTCTCTCAAGCTAACTGGACCCTGGCATTTGCTGAGGGAACAAGGCCAAGTTGATAAGATGACCCACGACAGATAGGACGGGTCAGAGCTAGTGTAGCAGATGGAGGGCACGCTAGTCACAGTGTGAGGAGTGAGAGCAGCGTGCAAAAACAGCACCAAGCACCACAAGAATGATGCGTAAGCTTATTACGCACACAGAGAGACACTTAAAATCAATATTCAAACCAGCCCACGTGATATGTGGCTCACAATGGAGGGACAGACGTTGTCCATATGGTGATTCAGAATTGCTTTAGTTAATTAGCTCACAAACTAAAGACTACATTTATTAGAGAAAATATTATGTATTGCCTTTTGGGCACACATACAGTACCTGCATTAGGCCGCACTTATGTATGGAATAAGACCGTAATGCAGCTGTGATTACATGCATGTATCTTCTAGTTTCTTCTGATTAGCACTGTTGCATCTATAATAGGTTCATGAAGACAATTAGATCCACAGCGCTTTTAATTACTCTTGCATCTTTTCACAATATGCTTCAAGTGGCCTCTTGTGTGTTTTGCATCTCTCTGTTTATACAAACAAAAAAAGACAAAGAAGATTACCTGAGTGAAAATGTAGCCTATATCTTTATCATGGACTGTATGCAAATATATTTGTTTTCCTATGATGCCCCCAGAAATCTTTCAGATCCAACATATACAGACACTCTTTCTTACTCAGAAATAACCCTCTCTGGGGAGCAGCCAGCACTGTCTTGGCCAGATGGCTCCAGGCAGAGTATGAGGATGGAGAAAACCAACCAAAAGGCTGGAACACCGGGCACCAGTACAACGGCTTCCAACTTCCCCTAGTAAGCCACAAAGTGCCATTCTTATCTAATACCTCAATAAAGTAAGATGTAAACTAGTTCCTGCATTAAAAACAAGAACATGTATATTTATACATATATATTTACATACCAAAATTACCAAAAATCAAATTGGTCGACCAATACATCCGTCAGAGGCAATATACTGTGTAAATGTAGTATATGTATGATTGTACAGCAATTATGGTTAGGAAAACAGTGGTACGGTCTGCCAAATGAGCTAAATAGAGCACATTCTTCAGTATTCCTCATTCTGCCATATTTATCTGCCACACACGGTCCTTTCTTTGTGGCAATCTCCCATTAAAAATGCAGCACTATGCACGCTATTTTAAATATGCAGACCCCGAGCCTCCCACTCCAGAGAGTCATCTGAATACCACTGCCATGCTTTCTCTCCTGAGTGAAAGCAGTTTTTAATGAGGATGAACCCAAAACATTTCAATGTGATAAGTGCCAGGACAAACACGTAGCTCCCCACCTCCCGAGATCAGTAACGATGGCACAAGCGTGGCTCCAAAAACACTTTGATCACATACAGCATTTTTATGAAGTGGAAGTGTTTTTCAGACAGAACTTAAAGCAGATAAACAAAGGCTAAAAGGAGAGGCTGATTCTACTCTGTGCTTTTTTAGTGCAACTCTATGCAATAAGATTGAGGATTTTGTCTTAATGCTGTTTAGCTATACCAGACCTTCTGGATTATAGTAGATTCAATCTCTTTCCCAGTAATGAAATCCATTTCGTCGCTGTCATAACACCAGCTTTTATCACAGAGACGGCAACGTTGTAGGAGATAGGGGAAAACATTTTTAACTTTATGGGCCATTTCTATTGGTTCATCCGTCATAAAATGTTCAGGATGCACAAATAATGCAACAACAACAACAACAACAGCTACAAGAAAAACAACAGTGACAAAAATGGAGTTACAAAGTTTCTATTATGCAGCACAGAATCTGAAACAAACTCTTTGACCTTCTCTGGCCATCTCTTAAGTAAATGGAAAACTTAGTGTCCTCATTAAAATGTATGAGCTTTGAAAAATGTTTTTTTGGATATGGTTGGAGGCTTGAAGGCTGAAGTGAGCAGCTATAAAAACAGCACATAAAATTATTTTGAAAGTTGTATCTGGGACCTGGAGACATTAATCAGATTAGCCCTGTCTGCTTTGAACATTATGTCAATCATATATTTGAAGGTTCGGGAAGTCAGCAACAGCATTATGCAAAGATCCGGCCAGGTCACGATGGAAGATGAGGCGTATTCTCAGCTGCTGGTGGACTGGGGTCAGTATGTAGACCATGACATAACCTTCACCCCTCAGAGCACAAGCAAAGCCGCCTTTTTGCTGGGAGTCGACTGCCTGCACACGTGTGAAAACTCCAATCCATGCTTTCCAATTCAGGTAATGCTGCAGAATTCATAGATAAATGCCTGTAATTCACAATAAAAATGCAAGGAACATTTTCAGAGCTAAGTGCTACAGATCCACTTTTCAGTGTCTTAAGCTGAATAACTTTGTTGCTATGGCTGTCATGTAGGGAATGGCAGTCATATAGTTCAGTCATATAGGGACGTTCAATAAAAAAAAGAAAAAAGACATATAGATATATAAATTTGTTAGTTATAAGTTATGTACTGGTGTTCATTTTATATTACGCACAGTATGATCATGCACATCAGCACTTCAAAGTCGAATGTACCTATTTTTCTCTCTGTTGCAGCCAGTCTTGTATTGTCAGAGGTGTGAACATATTTGCCACTAGTTCAGGGTAGTTGATTTTAAATGTGAGTTGGGGATGGGGTTGGACGGAGGGGGGTCAGGGCCTGTAGCAGGAGTTTAAAATTAAAAAGTATATATCTCATTGATTGCTTCTTTATCTCTGTCAAACCACAAACATGAGTGAAAGTCGTGAGTCACTGAGGCGACTCTCTCCGGATAGGGCTACGTTTGAGACTCCTTCAGGGCAGTGACTGCTCATAGAAGTATGGGGGATATTACTGCTCAGTGTTGTTTTGTAACCAATTTCAGTGTCCCCAGCCAGAGGGAAGGAGGCAAGTATCATAGATATACAAAACCGCGTTTTATTCCTTTCCACGCTGAGCCCCAGCACCCGCCAGCCTCTGAATACTAATACACAGAGATTCATCAGGATAAATGACTGGTCAGAATGACAGGAAAGTGTCGGTCCATATGCTACATGGGAAATGACATAGTAACATGTAACCCCCCACTGGTTGCAGGTATGTGTATTTCAGTCCCAATGATGGAAAAAAAAACAGGACGCCTTTGCAAGTTTCGGAAATAAATACAGACCAAATAAGTATTTATATAAAACGCACAAGTATCCATACAGAGATGCCGTGTTGAAGTAAAACATCTTTGGAACGATCAACGTCCGCAATACATTAAAACAGATATGAGAGTGCTCTTATTTATCAAGTGTCTCAAATCAGAGCTAACTGACTCTACGTTGCAAAAATAATAAATTTGTCATAGTTGCCGCTCAATGGATTTCATAGCATGTGTGAATTATTAATAAATGGCCATTGAAGCTTTACTGTAATGAATACTGCATCTGTTTTTTAAAATTGTATAAATGGCCCTAGTGTAAAAAAAAAACCCTGACTGACTAACTAACTAACATTAAGAATGAAAATACTTTTTATGATTGCATTTTTTCATTTAGCTTGTCACTGTCACTCGCAGTCTACCTGCTGCTGTGTGTGCCAATAAAGCAAATCAGGACTGGAGTTTCACATCAGAGTGCAAAAACCTGATCAATTCCTGGTATTGAGTTTATGAACAATGATAAAAAATATTGATAAGTGATCCCTTTCCTAGTCAAATAAAAGCAATCATAATATTAAATGAGTCAAAATTGCTATCAAATATATATTTATTATTATCTCCTGAGTATCGAAACAGTGTTGCTCCTACTTCTTAACTATAGTTTGTTATATGTCAAATCCACACAATATCCAGGAGCTTTATCATATGTCGCATTATTTGTTCATAATGTTCAGCCCTATCCCAAATTAGCAAAGCCATTTCAGCTCAATAAGCAGCCCTCCAATGTAAATGCTTTCTAAAGACATTACAAATAAATACAAATAAACACGCTGTGCACAGTCATTTCTGAGCATGCTGTCGTGATCAAACCCATTTGCATCTTCAGTGTGCCAGCCCGCAGCACTAAGAAGTGCCCCCGAGCACCAGCACTATTTTAGGATCATGCAAGCTGTGTTCCAGAGGACAACTTCACAACAAGGAAAATATAGACCAATTGAAAAGAATGTGACCTGCCAGAAATCTCTGCCTGAGAATGGCCCTTTTGTCAGAAGCACTGCCCTGAACATCTAGCCTGCAGCTATGGTAACCCCACACTGGGCTGTGGAGCTGCAGTCTGCGCTCGTCTGTGGAATCCTCTGCTCTGAAATGAAACCAAATGGGATTAAACATTTTAGAGGAATAAAAGAAAGGGTTTAAACCTGAGTGCAGAGAGGTGAGGACGTGTTAAACCGTCGAAACCTGTGCATTAATAATGAAACACAGTGACCGCTACATCCTATTAAGAATCCTATTAAGAACTCATAAACCTATTTTTGCTTACAAATAAATTAGCAACATGCTCATGTTTTGTTTAAGGTACTGTTCTTTAGACTCCATTCACCTGATAATTTCATGGGACATTAGGACTGAATCCTGACAACGTTTTAATAACATGCCTTTCACTTGTTAAATATAAAAATTACAATGTGGCATTATACGTCAATCAGGTCAGAACAAATCTAATTAGTTGTGTTGTTCCTCATGTGTAATTTCCTCCATGCTATACAAGGGCAATGATTTGAAAAATCAACTTTGAATGCCGTTACTCATTTCCTTAAGCTTAAAAGAAGGCATTAACTGCAGCAGTCATTGTTTACAGGATTTTGGCTGTTTACAATAATTAACCTCCTGTACAGTCATTGTGGACATGGACGTAATGAATCAGGGGTTTTTGTCGACAAACGTGGCTTGGAGTACTTCCAAGTATTTCCACTTGTGTAAACTTTTGGCTAAAATGCATCTCAGGCCAACTCAAGTGGTTTGAGCAAACAGATTAAAATTGGTTTTGTGCTTCAGGTGCTTTTACACTTGCATTTTAATGTGGATAATCTGTTGTTGGATATAATGCTGATATATAGAAACCACCAGATGTACATGAGGTCTTAGATGCCCAGTTGTTAATGTCAGGTATAAAAGGGACCCTACTGATATCCTATGTATGACAGTTATATCATACATATGGAATCAGTAAGGTCATGTTCACAGCTGTCATTAACATCTTGACTGGCCTGATCACAAGTCAGCAGTGCTAAGTACAGCTGTGAACAGTGTCCAGTGCATCTCAGAGTCACTTTTGTCAAAACCTGATGCCAAAAGAATGACATTCAGGGGGGATTAGGTAGCATACATACATGGTCCTGTGTTGACATTACAAGTTGCAATTCGATCACTTGGGCCGCCTACAGTGGTGGTCCCGGATGCTTATGCATTCCTGATGGCAACCAGGGACCACCCAATCAACCATGTAAACACAGCAGAGCTGCCTTACGTAGCTTCTTTCTTCGCCTCCTCTCTTTGTTTGTTGTGCTATCTGTCCATGTGACTTATACGTTTGTAACATCCCAAACATATACACCAACAAGGGCATGCAGGACGAAAAGAAACAGAGAGAGACTCATTTCATACATGTGTGTGGTATAGCTGCAGTCACGAATGGGCACCAACTCGAAAAAGGTCATTCTTTACATAAGACGATATAAAGACTATTTTAGGCGATGTTTACAGTACTAGCACACATTGGGAAACTGCTTGACAGTTGTGGTGACAGCACCATAGGGTAGAGGCAGTTAGAGGTTAAGAGGGCAAACATAAATAGAGCAATTACTTTTCTGAAATGATGCACTCTCTCCCTTTCTCTTCTTGTGTGTGTGTGTGTGTGTGTGTGTGTGTGTGTGTGTGTGTGTGTGTGTGTGTGTGTGTGTGTGCGCGGCACAGATTCCTAGGGATGATAAGCTGTTTGGAAGTAAAAGCTGTCTCCCATTTTTCCGCTCCTCGCCAGCCTGCCGAAATGGTCCAGCACACACAATGCAAGCACAACAGATGCTGCAGAGACAACAGACGAATTCAGCCACTTCCTTCTTAGATGCCTCCACTGTGTATGGGCACTCTGTAGACTTAGAAAATGTTCTGAGGAACCTCTCGAGCTCAGAGGGCCTGCTGATGGTGAACAATAAATTCGCTGATCATGGTGGTCACCCATACCTGCCTTTTGTTAGCAGCACTCCATCCGCATGCCTTCAGCAGCCCGGCACTGGGCCCAGGGAGCAGGTGCAGTGTTTTCTGGCCGGAGATAGCCGAGTGAACGAGATTCTGCCCCTCGCTGCTCTGCACACACTGTGGGTGAGGGAGCACAATCGCATTGCCACACGGCTGAAACAACTGAACGCCCACTGGAGCTCAGAGACAACCTATCAGGAGACACGCAAAATCATTGGAGCTTTGCATCAGGTATGAACGATCGCATTACAGCGTTATCTCTGCCTCTGTTAAAAGATCAGCAGGGCCAGCCGTGTGACCAGTGATCAGAAACAATCACTCCTTTCTGCATCACAGCACTCACGTCATGTGGAGGGAAAAGCAATCATTTCATAACGCGTTCAGTCATATGCAATGTTTGGATACGATCAGTCAAATGACATTTTTGATGATTTTCTAAAGGAACAAACTAAAAAAACACAAAAAAGAACAAAACATAGTGGTAAAAATAAAACAAAATATACAGCATGCCATACCTTTTGAACAGACCTTATTTTATCTTTGTTTTTTTGTAAAATGTTATATTCAGCATTAAACAGTAATTGTGCATAAAATGTTATATTTCCTCTGTAGAGAACGTGTGCTTACTTTTACTTAGAAAATCACAAACCTTGGTTTTGACCCAGAGTGCCCAAACTTTTGCACAAGACTTTAGCTGGTGAAGTCTTACTGAACAATAATGGAATGGAAGTCATTGCAAAATGCAAACATTAATACCATTTTGCTGTTGATCAAGTAATGATTTAGGTTATGATTGAGATGAAGATTAAGAGTAGTTGCTAAGAACAAAAAAATTGTGTAATTAAACTAAATTTTGCCCAAAGCTGAAGTTGAACAAAGATTGTAATGGAATGGGACTTCTTGACTTAATTTATGTAAAATATATTCCATAAATTACTTATGCTTCACAAACTTGACCTCCGAGGGGGGATTACTAATGATGAAGCTATGCATATTTGGGTCTTATTCTCTTAAATGGTCAAAAGTGCAAGCCTCAGCATTAGGGTGAAAATGAAAGAAGTGAACGATATGCTGCAAACAGTGTAAAATACAGATCCAGTCTCCAAGTCTCTCTAATGTCCACTGGCATCTTAACAGTTCACTATCTGTTATATTGGCAATCAAGTAATCGATAAATTATTTTGCCGAATGAATAAATGTTTTGTTTTCTCTACCTCTTTAGACTCCAACAGAAATTTAGACCAATCTGAAGCAAGATATTGAGAGATAGTGTTCACACAGAGGGAAACAGCAAACTACAAATTCATGTCTTTGACTGTTTCTCAATCTGTTTGTCCATTTGGTAGAGGAGCAGAGAATAAAGTGGCCAGCTAACCTTTTTAGCTCAATAAATCGACACAAACTATCAAACTCGGAATTAACTCACCAAGCCGTCGATACTGAACTAGATTTGTGTTCCCACAGAAGTTATTTCACAGTAGTTCAGTAAGCCAGCAAAAATAACAATGAAAACACATGGCTAAACAAAGATTTGGACTTAGTTCAATGCCATCACTGCTGTCTAGCTGAACAGAACGGTCATTCTTGCCTGTTCTGATCTCACCATTCTTTTAAGCATTGTAAAGAACAAGATTCTTAATTCAGTACTTATAATGGAGTAATGGAGTCAATAATCGAGTTCATATACATGGCACAATGCTTTCCTCTCATCTGAAGGGTGTTATGAGGGAGCTGCAGTTTCAAAACATACCAAGAAAAGGTTCGTTTATCCAAAGCATTTTGCACATGCAACTAGACGGATGCAGAAGCAGATTTTGTTTGACAGCCAGCCAGCTTTATTGAGAAGAGAGTAGGCGGAAAGGTTAGTTTAGGCTTTTTGCACTGCTTCAAATCCACCTCTAAGAATGCCAAGACAGTTCTGTTCTTGCTTGCCCTGTAGTCTATACTAAGACAACAATGAGCCACTTCCAGGCTACAGCGCTGATGATGCCTTTAGATGTGTTATTAATGGCAATGGGAAAAATAATGACATTATAATTATCCAAATGATTTGCATGATGGATGCAGGGGCTATTCTTCTCCCTTGAATGGATTGCTGTATTGTTCCAGTTAGACCAGCACAGCCAATGCTCTGGAGTGCAAACAGAAAGGTGATTCACCACTGGGCACAGACAAAATTTAGGGATTAAAGGCCTTGAGCCACACAACTAAAGCCTGTCCTCTTTGAACAGTCTCTGCTGGATCAAAGAAACATTTCATTGCCCACAAAAGGATCTGTAAGGCTGAATGCAGCCCAGACCCCTTAAATGAAAGTGGCAGGGAAAGAGACTCTGAAGTGTTACGAGAGAGGAAGTAGATGGAATACATCAAGCAGAGTGCACTGTTTTAACAAAGTCCCAGAGGGTCTGACTTCACAAAACCAATAAAAACGCTTTCCACTTTCTGCTACTGAGGCTGTTACATTATAGCTTCATGGACAGTGAGATTTGATATACACATGCCTGCTGCCAAGGAAACAGTGAAGGGCAACACTTCACTCAGGCAGACGTGTGTCATAGGATAGCCTGCTGGAACATCTGCACATCTGCAGTGTGGGTGTTGAGATTCTGGAGGTGTGCTGGGGCTTTTTAAATGATTTTTTAAAAATAAACTGCGATAAAGCCAGATAAATTTCTGCAGAATATCACAGAGGAAGGAAGCATACACTTTTATCTTATCTCCCCACTCACGATGTCCCGAATTTCGATCTTAGGCACAGATTTTCAGTCGAGTGTATGTTCCGACTTCTAGGAGCAAACACAGCCTACTAAAATTCATTATCGTAAGGTCGTCTGGGATTTCAGACTATCATTTGATGCATCTTTTCATTTTTTGTGGGTGTTGTCACTCATGTGAACTAGGAATTTGGAGATCTTTTCCTCAAAGTGTTTATGGTGTACTTTGAAAACATAGATAATCATGAGTGTGTTTGCTCTCTTTACAGATCATTACTTTGAGGGATTATGTTCCAAAAATCCTTGGAGAAGAAGCATTTGATCAAATTATTGGTCTCTATGAAGGATATGATGAGTCCATAAATCCTTCAGTCTCCAACGTGTTTGCCACTGCCGCATTTCGCTTTGGCCATGCTACCATCTCAGCTCAGATGAGGAGACTGAATGAGAGCTTCCAGGAGCATCCACACTTTTCCTCTTTAGATCTACATCAGACCTTTTTCAGTCCATGGAGGATCATCAGAGAAGGTGCATCCCCCTCACTTTGAAACCTATTTGTTGATGCCAGCTCTTCTTCACTGCAGTTACAAAGAAATTTCTAGTTCAAGTAGAGAATATCATGCCTGGCTTCATCATCTGGTTTCATTAAAGGAATATGACAGGATGGGGACAGAAATATTGAATTTATCAATAATAAATTGTGATTGCTCATTTGAATCAGACTTCCAGCAGTCCTAGTATACTCATTAGGGAAAGCCCTGCATGATTTTTTCTTCCTTTGGTACATACCTCAAGAATTTCACATACTTCTAATTGACAGGTCTAAAAGGCATTTTCTATACTTGCCAGATTATAATATGTAAAGCACAAAAAAGTCACTTAAAACTTCACATATTTGTTTGTGTGCGTAAAACCACCAGATTGGGTTTGTTTGTTTACCAGGATTGTGATCCAGAAGCCGATTTTAAGCACTGTATGTCAGCAAACTAGTTTTGATGAGTACACGTAGGTTCAGGTCGACACTGAGAGATGCGAGACATGTTAGCTCCAAAAACATGTTTGCTGCTTTAAACAGTGCAGATAACAAACATTCAACTTTCTGAACATATTGCTGAATGATATACCTACAGTAAATCATATTTGTTGCCGTTTGTGAAAGTTCAAACACAGCCTCCTAGGCTGATTCCTGGTTGGCGTTTACACTCTGCAGGAGGATTAGATCCGATACTGCGAGGTCTCATGGGGAGGCCTGCTGCCAGGCAGAACCAACAGCACCTGATGACTGAGGAACTGACAGAGAAGCTTGTGGTGCTCAATATCCCAGAAGCGTTGGACCTAGCAGCTTTAAATCTTCAAAGGGGGCGAGATCATGGCCTTCCAGGTGATTTCAGTGCAGAAAAATTGCGCTTCACATGCTTAGACACCCCATGTTATTTTTTTCACATCTTTTTGTAATGTACATTTCTGTTTTTCACATCATGATTCAGTCGTTGTCCCGTTCAGTTTATAAACATGCAATTTCAAAGTGTAACATTGTCACATATTATTCACATGTCACATATTTACATATGACATATATGTTTTTCTGTAGGTGAAAAGATAGAGTTTAAATTTAATTGAAAAATCATCACTTAAGACTCTATATTGTACTGGCTCTATGTAATTGCTTCAAGTAACACTTGAGGCTATGTGTTCTATGCCTTTAATACCATCCCTATCAATTTCCTTTCAGGTTACAATGACTGGAGGGTGTTTTGTGGATATGACAGAGTGGAAAGCAAAGCAGATCTGAGGGCTGTGATACGTGACAGGGCTTTGGTTGAGAAGCTAATGGATCTATACGGGCATCCCAACAATATTGATGTGTGGCTGGCAGGGTTGGCGGAGGATCTGCTGCCTGGTGCTAGGACCGGACCTCTCTTTGCATGCTTGATCGGAAAACAGATGAAGATGCTCAGGGAAGGTGACAGGTAAGTCAGAGAGGCCACTGTTATTGTAAGCAATGAATTGTGTTTTCAACGTGGAGGCCTTGTCGAATGAAAAATCATCTCCAAGTGTTTTGATGACTGAACTCACTATTTTACAGGTCAATAAAATGGAGAAAAAGAGTAATTGTCTCTGTATATTTAAGTACTGAGACCTACAGCTCAGTTCATACAATTTGTTTTAAAACAGTGACTTCTATAATACACCTCTTCAGTAACCTGAATGATGTGCCAATCAAAATCCTGGATGTCCCACCGGATCTGTTTCAGATTCTGGTGGGAAACCCCTGGTGTGTTCTCTCCACAGCAAAGACAGGAGCTCCAGAAGCATTCCCTGTCTCGGGTCTTCTGCGACAACAGTGGATTGAAGGAGGTTCCCCTTGATCCATTCACTGTGGGAATGTACCCTCAGGACTTTCTTTTGTGCAGCAATGTACTATCACTGGACCTCAACGCGTGGAAGGAAGATCCTGAAGAAGGTAGAACGTTTTTTCTGAAGTCTGTGTGGGTGTGTGCTCCCACAGCTCAAAGATCAAAGTGTTTTTTAAACCTTTCCATACTAAAGAGAGGCTATATTTTAAAGATGATGAAATTACACAGCTAAGTTAACAGGAGAGGGGGGAAAATGCCATTTTATTTTCAAAGTGAGTCGCTTAAATCATTCCTGTTCAAATTGCAGCACTGAAAACCCTGCAGGCTCCCAGGTGATGTAGAGGATGGCTAGTTTCTTATAAAGCTGACAAATTCATTGTGTGGGATTCGTTACTATGGTTATACTTTAAGAAGGTACTATATTTAAACACTGAGCGAAGTAAAGAATCATAACAGCTTGTTTCAACTCCCTGGCTGCAGTATATCCCAAAGTTGCCTTGAAAGAAACACCTCTTTAAAACAAAGCTGCTCAAGTTTGGCTTCAACTAAGTTTTAAATTCTCAAATGAAGGGTTATACCATTATACCATATTCCACAATTAAATATAATTTACACAAAAATACAAAACAGGAAGCACTGTACTGTGAGATACTGGCACTGGTAGGCTGTGGTTATAAGCACGAGGTAAAAGTTCAATCCAACTATCATCCTAATTTAAATATTTAGGGTATAGCACAAGCTCTAGTGTGTTATTGTAATAATATTACAGTTTAATATTTTTATTATTACAGTTTAAATGATAATAGAAACTAACAAAAATGTATTTAAATTTTGCAAATAAATCTAGTGCTGTTGAACGCAAATATACCTAAATTAGTATTAGAATGTTCACAGAGAATAGTTCAGTGAAAAATCTATTTTTACAATTTTTCACTTATTGGAGTCTGAAAAAGAATGTTTGGTGCCCAAATTACTTTTTTGGTTTTGCCTCTGTAAGGATAATGTTGCTAAAAAACACTAGAACTCCTAATAGCCACCTAATTAACCCAACATGTTTCTATAAAAATGCATCGCCAAACATCTTTCAACCTTGTCAAAAGACTTCCAGATCCTTATTAAAGTCATGCAGACTAGCCGTTATGGTTTAAAACTCAGTCCTCTAATTACGACTGCTTTGTGAATTCCAGCCCAGGTACTGTCTGAAATACTTCCACAGTGGTGAAGTTTTATTAACTTTTAATGAATAAATAATGTTCTAACCCACAAAAACTAATCTGAATGTAGGTTGAGCAGTTTTTTGTTGATGGAGTTTTATGGAAAAGATCTGGGGGGCTAATTGTGCGACCCTTGAGTTCTAATGTTGGTTAGCAAAGTTAGCCTCAGAAATACACTTTCAAATTAGGAAGTAACATTCAGACATTGAACGTGTCTTTTCTGATTGGGTCTGTAGAAAATGGTGTAAATTTGATGTCTAACTAGACAGTAAACAAACTACGAACTGATTAGCTAATGGCTGGAGAGAACTAGATAAAAATGTACTGTTATGTAGTATATTTAAGCAATATCAGTTAGCCGACATCAGATTAAAAACACTAACTGATACTGAACACTAATGTTCTCATAACCATAGAAATATATACATTCAAATAGGAAGGGTCACACAGTTCACATTTCCCAACCATGGATACGTTTCTCCTCATCAGTTTTGGCTAGTTAACTGGTAGGCTTCACTGCAATATGTAAGGTGCAACATCAGCTTGACACTTCAAGAATAGGAATAGGGCATCCATCAAAAATGGAGCGCTGAAACTTGAGGCGGGTGGAGACAGTGCTTTGCTCGTTACAGTGATAGTATTTTTGCTGTGTCATTTTCACTTGCTAACACACTTGTGATAAGGTGTTTCTCATTATCAGTCTTTTTGACAGGATTTTTTTACATGTAATACACTTTGTTGTGGCTTTATTATTTTTTTGGTTGACATCTTTGAGCAAGTAATCCATCCCAGTGCTCTGGCAAAAGCCTGAACATTACTGAAAGTAATGGTAGCCCACTACTGCCTTCTACTTTACTGTTGTGAAGGCAAGAGGAATGTGAACAAAAAGATGTGAGGTTGATTTTATCTTTAAGTTAAATAACAGCTAGTGCTGCTACCTTCCTTTCCTAATGTCACGTAGATTAGCCAGTGAACCAGCTGCAGGGTTTTGTGTGGCATCGTCCATTCAGATGATTAGTTGCGACATATTTTTCTCAGTAAGCATTAGTTAATGATTAAAATAATGTAACATGGTCATGTCAGGTGGCTCACATAGGAATACAGTAAAAGTTTTGGCAGAATGTATCCTCCCAGTCACGAAAATGGTACTATGGTCAGATAGTGACTGCACATGATACAGTTGAATTGCATTCATTTCATACCCAGGTAGAAAAGGTGCTAGGTTTATGGTTGGACAATAACAAAGAAATTTAATCACTTTAAGGGTCTGGCAGTCCCAGGAGCATGAGAGAGCAGTGCAGCAGGGTGGGCTATATCAGAGAGGCGGTCAGGTTAGCTAGAAGCATGGAGAAAGAAAGGGGAATGTTGGAAATAGCTCAAGATCAAGCAGGTGTTCGTCATTTCAGTGATGCACACAGTGCACTTAGAAATGAAACAATATTCCTCCGGGACCACGGTGCAACACAAAGAACAAAAACAGGAATAAAGAGAGTGCAAAAAACACAAAAGCAACAGTACAATGATTTACAGCACAAGACAACATACAGCACAGTCGACGGAAGCAGTAACAGCACTAGTTTGAGTGAATACGGTATTATGACCTACTGTATTATTGCAGCAGTCATTAAGTGTGTGAAAAATGCAAAAATGCAAAGATTAAGGTAGACAGCAATTAGTAATTGAAGAGCAAAATTCAAAAACTCACTCAGTCCATTTTTTGTGATTTGTTAGGTAACACTACTATTGGCATATTTTGACATTACATCTTTATGTGCAATAGTATAACCGACCAAAACTCGCTCAGTCCTTCTATAATACACGGCGATTTTCCAAAAAAAATGCTTTTGGACTGTGTGAGTTTTGAAAATTTGCTCTTCAACTGTGGAAAAAAGAGCAAGTAGCACCAACATGGTTAGAAGAAGTACAGTGTATAAATAAATACAAGGCATTTGCAGTGGCAGTTGGAGAGTAATTTTTTTTGTTCATGGCAGAACAGTACAGTATGTGCAATGTGATTGGGAGAATGGAAGCAGTTTGGATCACAGTGTGTGTGTGTGTGTGTGTGTGTGTGTGTGTGTGTGTGTGTGTGTGTGTGTGGTGTGTGTGGTGTGTGTGTGTGTGTGTGAGATACTTCAAATTAGCTCTACTTTACTGTAATACCCCTGTGCTGCCATGTGTGGATACTGTAGACTTTATCCAATTTCAAAATCTTGCACCAATATTGTGAAAACTCTGGCCCTGATTTATGCATAACAAAGCCTCCAGCTCCTGAGGCAGCACGAAAAAAATCCATTTTGGTCCACCAAGTATGAATGCTTTTAGACATGATCTGTGAAATTTCCTGTAATTCACCTTCTGGGTTATTATTGAGGCCATTAATTGGAGGCATTTAGTGAAATCCTCAATATCCCCAACAAATGGTCTTTAGAGTCAGGAATTTTCATGGGCTTGCTATTCAATTCTGGAATTCTGCCCAGTAGCAAATATTGATCCATTAGGAGACTGTAGCTGTGCCAAAACAATGAACGTATTCACACCTGTTACACCGAGGCACTTGTCTTCACAATGAGCAAATACATATTCATTTGTAAATTTGAATTAAGAGCCTGCTCGACAGTGGGGGATTAGTTTAGAACACATGCGTGAAAAGCTGCTTTTGAATAGCAGCCTGTTCTGTATTTGGTTTGTAGACGCACAGGGGAAGCACTTGGCATTCTTCATAGTTCCACATATAGGAGGGGAGGCACATTTACTTTAGCCAGGTCCCTCTGACCTCTGAGGTCTTGCCACACTCTCGATCTATCTCTAGTGTTTATTCAATCTACCTCTGCAACTTGGCTATGTAAGAGGCTGCTGCTGGACTGCCATGGTCTGAGATATTGTCCTTGGGAAAAGATAGAGGGAGGAAATGGATATCACAGTAATGCCTGGGCCTCAGGCCACTGAGGGCACACATATATATCTCTTGTGGTAAGGGGCTCCTGACTGACAAAAATGGCTCTTTTCTCCTAGGTGATTGCCTTGATATTCTCAAGAGGTATACAGCAAATGTGTTCTTTTAATACAGCAGCAAACAAATAAAGCAGAGAGCACTGCGGATCACGCTCAAGGGCCCTTGCTCACCAGAATCCTTTGGGTTTTTCCTGCTCTGTTCATTGCACCTTTTGGGGAAAAGGTCTCAAAGGGATACACATCCGTGTCCGCTGGAGTCACGGATGAAAG
Organism: Bryconaethiops microstoma; assembly: GCA_037577275.1. Classification (NCBI taxonomy): domain Eukaryota; kingdom Metazoa; phylum Chordata; class Actinopteri; order Characiformes; family Alestidae; genus Bryconaethiops; species Bryconaethiops microstoma. The sequence goes on from JBBJLS010000001.1 coordinate 30,514,438, forward strand.
CAAAGATATGGCGAGAGGCATGGCATCAAAATGACACTTTTACGGAGCCATGTCTAGCTTTAATTGCTCATTGCTCTCGGAAGTGAACTTAAACGTCTGCATAGAAGCGCTTCAGATGTCTCTCAAAAAGAATCACACCTCAGTGCCTACAGAGCCAGACTATTTCATCTGTGGCAGCTTCCTTCTTTTCTTCTTGAATGGAAAATGTAGGATGCACATCAACAGTGAACACTCTCCTAGAGGTGGCGGATTAAGACGTTTGATTTTTCCGTTTCTCTCGCTAGAGATGTGCCTAGCAAACAAAGACTAAGTAATGAAAAACACAGCTTCGATCGATAAGCTAACTTAAAGCCCTAAGTAATGAAAGTTACTTCTGACTTAAACAAATTGCAGTTTCGAAAGCTTTCGAGCTGCTCTGTGTAATTGGGGTGGTTGTTAGTGCAGTTGCAGTTGTTGCTTTCAGTGCTGCTTAATTAATTTCTCCTCCCTGCAGATGTTAGTGACTCGGACAGTGCAGAAAGGCACGTATGACAGAGATCTTCTGAGTGTCCAAAGGTGTCAACTTCATGCCAAGCTGGAGGTGCAAAGGTCTGCACAAGAGAAGAGACGTATACTCAGCAGCACAAAACCAGCTTTTTCATTTGTTTTGTAAAAATCCTGTTTGTGGGTGCATTTAAAGTATATTTCCAACCCAGTATATTTATGACCCATGTTTATGGAAGACTGGGCCATTTCTGTACAACATGCTATAGATAAGAGCACAGACTAACCCAGTTTTTTTCTAAATGATTTGAACAATATCTTTTATACAATCAACATACACACCTCTGTTATGGCAGCAGGGCAACCATTTCAACCTTGTAAGTGGATTAAATAGCTTGTAACCCTGTAACAGACTAAATAGCTAAAAAATATTTGTTTGAACCAAATAAGCTTTATAACCTGAATATACATAAAAATACAAATATGATATTTGAAAAAAAGACACTGTGTTTGGCATATGTGGCCGGTTAATTTTTGTCCATAAAGTGGAAGAGCCAATATCAACAAAATAAATCAGAGACACTTATGACACAGAGACACTTATTTTGATCTGTGCATAAAACTTGTGCTTTGAATGTATATGGATGTTAAAGTCTCTCATTTTTTATTTTGAGGCTAATCCTGCTGTAGAGGTCATACTTCAGCTTGTCTAGCTCTCATAGTGATGCATTACTGTCATCATGGAGGTGAATACAATAATAAAGGTGTGACTTATGTGCATGCAAAGTTACTTCTGTGGCACAAGAACTGCAGGGAGAATCTGTGAAAATACACTGTTTGTTTTTGCAGATGGTGTTGCTTGGGGAACATTGGAATGCCTTAAAGCATATTAAACTTGAACTACAATAAATATCCATGTTAAGTTTACTCTCTGTCAGTTTGTGCCCTGCTATCCCTCACTATAGAGTCTGTGTTGTGTGCTCATTTGAGCACACAAGCCAACATCAGCAGTGGATGAATAGTCTTTATAAATAACTGCTTTTGTTCTGCCACATGGTACAAAGGAACTTTCTGATGCCTGCTTTTTGAAAATAACTGGGTATGCCTATATGCACAAATTTGCAGCAGGTGCACACACGCTCAGAGCATTCACTACTTTTATGTCCAAAGTAGAAAGTATGTCCATGTGGAGGACAGAATAAGCTAAAGACAGAATGCTGCCATTCCTCCTCTGTGCCTATAAATGAGCATGGATATATTCATGGATATGTGGGATACATTTACATCTTAAACATGAGACGAAACTCTTTAAAATGCAAAGGCTCAGGTTTGACAAATGGGCACAACATTTACATAAAGTGATGTCTTGCCCTGGTTTTGTTTCAGAGATTACAATGCAATGGCAATCAGCTGAAGGAAAGAGAGCTGCTTTTGAATTAAGCAGAACCTAAGATGTTAGGCAGATTAATGCCGTGCCTGATGCTTCGTCCAATTCCATGTTTGTAAATCCGAGCACAATTCATAATGCATCCGGCCTGGCTTCAGAACATCCTCAATGCATTCATACCTTAATTAGAATGTAGAAACATTCCAAAGAATGCTGTGCCCGGACAATGAGCATAAATTAAACAAATGACAATTTGTGGTATTTCTGTTCGAAAGTACAGAGATGTGAGGATTATATTTTGTTTGATGACCCAAAAACAATGTGTAACCAACTTTTCTGCAAACTGTTGGTAGCACTTCCCTGAGGCCTAGTATTAATAAATCTTTGTGATAACTAAGTAAACCTTTCATGACAACTGGCATAAATCTGCATTCATATATTTAATAGATTTGTATTCGCAAAGGCTAATTCCAACAGTCATTAGTGGTCGTAAAGGCTGCTTTAGTCAATTTTGATGCCGTTTCATGTCAGAATTTTTTTTTTTTCATGACCGCTGACACTTCTTGGAATACGTTTTATATATATTTTTATGTTGGTTATCACGAAAGGTTTATGTGAATACTGAATACTGGTGTTACTTTTACATTGATGTTAATCTAGTTACACATTATTGTTTTGGTAATTATTGATATATGACCTATCATACACACATACATAAAACTGGGTCAAGACTTAAAAACAAAATTTAAGTGACAAATGAATATGAAACAAAAAAATGGATTGAATCAATATCAAAAGGCAAAATCGTGTCTGCCCTAATGTCGTGGCAGCTTTAGGTGAGTAGGCGGCAGAGAAATTTGCATGGCAATGAAAATTTGAATAAACCACGTTTGAATAATGTTCAAATAGCACATCGGGGACGAGGTACTAAACGTAAAAATCAGTTTGAAACATTACATCAGAAGCAATCAGTACAATGAGGAGACAATTGTCACATAACATGTATCTGATCGTCCACAGCACGCCTTGGTATTCTGCCCAAGTATAATTTCCACATTGCGCACTACAGAGCAGCGACGAATACTGAATTCATGTCACACATACTCACGCTTCTCATGTGCACTGTTCCAATACAATGCTAAAATGCACACATTTCACAATAAACACTTATTTATTCCGTATGTAAGATGTATTCTGCCATCTGCTGTTTGACTCAAAAAGAGGTTTTGTGTGACACTTGCCTGCATACTTTATTAGTTTGAGTGCACATTATAGCTGCTGTAAATGTGTAATTGGTCTACAAATGCGCGTGGGAGCTTCTAAATGAGAAGGTATGGGCATGTAGAAAACAATACAGAAAGCAATAAATTATGGCAGTCAACTCGTAGAGTGCACAGAGCGGATCTCTTGCTTCATTAGTATTAAAAGTAAGCACATTAATGAGAGCACAGATAATCCTCAGTGATTTTCTGGAGGCTATTAACTCTGACAGTTTTTACTGTAAGTGCGATAGAATCCAACAATAAACCAAAACGTATCTAAAAGTTCTCTTATCTACTTTTCATGTAGGGAAGCAGTGATCTAAACAACGATCATGCAATACTTTATAATACACAGTTGCCTCTCTGCGTGTTGTATACATACATACTTAAGACACACACAATAAAAAATATAGTCAATATAAACAGTTCATAATGGTAGATTTATCATGAATAGATTTATCATAATGGTAGATTTATCATATATCGTGAATTCGATATATTTAACTCTTAAAAATAAGGGTGCCAAGAAAGGGTTTTTTTGGAGCAGTTCTGAAGAAGAACCACTTTTAATTTCAACATTTCAAAGGATGGTTCTTTAGAAAACCTTTCTGTTAATAAAATCAGTGTGAAGAACCTTTATAAAGTTGAAAGTCCACACAATAAATTGGCTCTAGGACGAATCCTTAAATTGGAGAACCTTTGTGTCATGTGAAGATTTTGTAGGTTCAACACTTCTTGTGGTCATTAGAATGGCTTCTGTTGCATTGAAACGCTTTGTGTCAGCCTGATTTTTTATTTAAGCACATTATGACACAGAAATTGTCATTTATATTTTTACCACTGATGCACTGTTTACCAACTTGATCCATTGTATTTATGTTTTTATCAAAGAACCTATTGGCCATTTGGGGGTCTTTCCAAATAAACAATTTTTAAGCAGTTTCCTCCGGGATCAATAAAGTTTTCTGATTCTTGCAAACCTTTCCTGCATACTCACACATGAGTCTGTGATTACATAGGGCAAAACCTTAAAGCACCATAAAAGCCTTTAAAGATCAAACCAATCTGCAACTGTAAACAAGCTGAAAATAACAAGCCTTAACAACAGCACATTGTAAATTAATGATATGCTAGCGTATAGTTCAAATTCAAGTATATTTATGTAACACATTATCATATACAAGGTCATTCAATGTGCTTTACAGAAATAGAATACAAAAAAAACAAAATAGAATGAAATAAAATCAAATCGGGGTGGTGGTGGCCTAGTATGTAGGACACTTGCCTCTGGACCAAGAGGTCATGGGTTCGAATCCTACTTTCAGCAAACCACCACTGGGTTCCTAAGCAAAACTCTTAACCCCAAGTAGTCATGGAATGGAAGTTACTTTGGATAAAAGTGCCTGCTAAATGCTGTTAAATGTAAATAAGGAAAGAAATAAAAGAATACATAGAAAAACAATACAAGAAAATTGAAAGTGCAATAGACGGGCAAACATTTAGAAGAAGGCAGAGGAGAATAGTGCAGTTTTAGCAGCTTTGTGCAGTTTTAGCAGCTTTTGCTGGCTACAGTGGTGCAGATAAGTGAAAGTGGAACATAAGCAGTAGACACAGTGGGGACATTTACTTATCATGGCTACCTAGAATGTCAAATAGCTAAATTCCAGAAGAAGATTTTCAGTGTGAAGTCAGATAGGATGGACACTGTGGCATAGATATAATGATTAGTGTCAGTCAGCCACCACTGTTTCTTCAAAAACGCTTAGGATATGATTATTATATGCTAATTATAGCACTGTCCTGCAATATATAACTAGCTTCATCACAAAAACTGTATGTGCGGGAAAAACTAAACACAGATTTGAAATCTGCATGAAAAACACTACAATACCCACGTAAACTTATGTCTGATGATTTTGACCTGTTGACCTGTGCTATAGTGTGACTTTCATTAGAACATTTTCTGCCGCATCTTGGTTTCAGCTGGTGGATCATCAGTGAGGTTCTGACGACTCCCATTTGTATTGTAAACCTGTTTCTCTGACAGCATCATGTGTTT
>JBBJLS010000001.1:30519728-30534451 GCA_037577275.1 Bryconaethiops microstoma
AAACCAAATGTTATTGCACTTTTGTTCATATAGCAGTACTTTAAAAATAAAAGTGCACAATACACTACTTTTGAATTATTTAATTTTGCGTATAATAATGCGATTAATCCTGGAAAACCATGCGATTAATTGTGATTAAAAATTTGAATCATTGCCCAGCACTAGTAAAAATACAAATCACGATTTCTCTATCATAATGTGCTTATATGGAAAATCAGGCAGACACAAAGCCTTTTCAAGCAATGCCACAGAACAACAACCACACCATTCTGATGAGCTCAAGAAGAGTGTTTTTAAAGACCTACAAAACCTTCACATAATATAAAGGTTCTCCAATGTAAGGATTTTTCCTAGAGCTATTTTATTGTGTGGACTTTGAGCTTTATAAAGGTTCTTCACACTGATTTTATTTACAAAAATGGATTTCTAAAGAACCATCCCTTGAAAGATCCTTCAAGAAATCAAGTGTGGTTCTTCTATAGAAAGAACACTTTCCTGGCACCCTTATAAGATAAGATAAACCTTTATTAGTCTTTATTAGTTATTTTTAAATATATCAAATTCACATTATAAACCTACCATTAAGCCACCAGTCTACCAGTGGCCACCAAAACTCAAACAACTAATAGGATGATTTTCTGAGTTAATGAGGACCATAACATCCTATAAATTACAATTTCTAACTCTCCCTTAATATTAGATTTCTTAAATAAATAAATAAATAAACAAACAAACATACCTCCAACTCGGCCTCACAGTATCAGGATCATTTCATTGCTGCTGACATAAAACCTTGTGTTGCTATTTTAGAGTTTGTAAAATAGGTAAAATAGATGCCGTACTATAACATTAACCTAAAAATGAAAACTAAAAAGTCATCATTTTGGAGAAGAGAAATTTGATTCCTACTGCAATATAAAAACATAACCATAAATGATCGATGTGCCCCTCATAGGTCATTCAACATAATAGTTCAATAACATTTTAAAGTCAACCTGGAGAAGACTGCTTCAGTTGTACAGTTAGACATTATCCTTGAAACATGGATTAAATGAGCACTCCCTTTAAACTCTCCTGAGTGCTCATAAAAGCACTTTATCACATCATATGCGTTCCACAATCATCCTGTCATTTTTCTCCTCCCTTTCATCGTATTCTCCCCACAAAGTGTTGTCTTTTTTCAGCACATTATTTTTGATTTCACTTATGGTTCAGTTAAAATTTTGTCACTTTAAAAAAGAAAAGGTTAAATGCTTAAATGGGCCATAGCTGAGATGATAATTGCACACTTGCCTGCCAGGTTCGCCCCAAGGGCAGGCAGGGAAATATAAATTATTATATATATATATCTCACACACACACACACACACACGAAGGATAATAATGATAAAATGCTTGTTACCTAACTGAAGCTTCTCCCTGTAAGTGGCATTCATGCTATAATTTTAGAATTCCTCTGGTTCTAGTCTGTCTCTTCCACCATGCTGCTTTGACAAATGAGTGGTGTTCACTTTTCTCCACCAGTCACACCATCTCTAAGAGAGCAGGCCAGTGGAGAGAGAGACAGAGCATGAGAGAGAAAGAGAGAGGGAGAGCAGCAGGAAAGAGTAACACCATTCGCCCTGTTAAGTGGCTACATAATCCCAGTTCATACAGCAGTAAGTGAATGGCTCAGACCTCAGGCTGTCAGTTCCTGCTTAGCACACTTTCTCTCTGATACTTCACACGGAGTTCCTTTTTCTTATCCATTTTATTATTCAGCCCTATTATATTACTGGCTTATGAAATATCCTCAGGATTGCATATGACGGCATGCTGAGCTGAAGGCAGTGCTTAACAGGTGCATCTAATGTAACATGTAACTCAATAATGAAATGTTGGAAAACACACTGCTTGCACACTTACTGTGTCCAAAAGTAGTACATAGTATGCAGTGTAACCGACCTCCAGAGATGTCTGAATGAGAAATTACTCATTAGCTAAATATTCCAATATGCACCAAGAGCTATCTTCATAATATACTGCATTTAATAATGCCATGTAGAACATCAGACAATAACAACTGCTAAACAGTAACGGGAGAGCCAACAAAATCAGGCAGACCAGATAAAGTCTGCAGCTCCAGTCTCACTTTTCTGTAAGTAAGGTGCCTGATAAAAGCCCTCTATCCTCTAACTAGAGTCTGCACAGCCTACTAGGTTTGAATGCACAGGTGCAAACTACCCAGAATGGGTGCTATATTCTGGGGGAACAGTACTTTTAGTGGTGTGTCATAGCCTAATCTAGCTCTTCTGCCTAAGGTTTTACATGAAACTGTGAAGGACTGATACTTGGTCCAGGCTTGGAGGCTTTGAGGACTTGACCAGTGATCCTTTACAGATTGTTTATCTCTATTCTGGACAGTGTTGAATGGTTTTTACTGGAGGATGCTGGCTCAGAGGATGCCTGGTCACATTTTCCAGATATTTTAAAAAGTGAATGTGCCCCACTTTCTAAAGTCATCCACTGTATGTCAAACTCCCCAAAGCATCGGTCAGTCAGAATGTGAGAGAAGATTCTAAGAGAATATTCTTTGGGAGCAGAGCACTTGCCGGGGTGTAACTTGGTTACATGTCTGCCACTACATGACTTCGTAGCCACATGAGATCTTGTGTACTCAGGCTTCATTTTACTTCTGGTGGTCAGCAGGAACTCAGGAGATTGATTATTTGTTAGTTGGTCGCTTGCATTTTTTTCCTGGTTGTAATGCCTGCATTTGCATGAAAATTACTTAATGCCTCCTGCCATCTCAAGACATAACACAGCAAAGAACTGCATCTTCAACAAGGCATGCACTCAAGGAAAAAAAAAAGATTAAAAACAAATAATAAAAATGATGTACAATCATCAAAAGTGAAAGCTCTGCTGTAGATGCTGGAGATTTTGGTTCTGCCGTCTAAGTTTTATTCCATAGTCTGTGTCTCTATAATACTTTCAAAAGTTTTGGATCAAATAGCCTGCAACAACGGTTCTCCTAGCTACTGCCCCCTGAGAATTTTGTAGTAAGTGCATAAATAAACAATACATAAATAAACAAAAACTATATAAATAAAATAAGGGCCAAAGGCAGCAAAAGCAATTTGCCTTTATTATTAATTACAGCTCAGTATTACAATATGATCTGGGGCTCAGGGGTGTTTGATCTGCATAACAAAACATGTGGGAGGTGGAACAGCAAAGCTACTCTGGACAACACATCACCACAAAACACTGTACTCTGTTTGAACCCCCAAATCCTTGATTACTGTTGAGGACTTAGCCAATCCAATGGCAAGCATCACAGTTCATAATCCAGAACAAAGAGGGCTTGATGGACAAAAAGGGATTTCTAAAAATCCAGGGTCAACAGTTGTGGTTTCTGCAAGACTCAGCAGGCATTTTGTAGAGAGGACAAGTCAGATGCTGTACACTAGAGCTGCTAAATAGCCTCCTATAAGCTGTGTGCAATATGCCACAAACAGATGCCCAGCCAATTCAAGTCCTCATAACAGCTACAAGTGTACTACAGATACCCCCATAAAGTAACTACACCAATCAGCCACAACAATGAAACCAAAGAAAAGTGAAGAACAGATTCTCATTACAAGGGCACCTGTCAAGGAGCTGGATATATATTTAGCAAAAGTGGTATAGTGAAAGACAACCGGTAAACTGTTGCCCAAGGCTTATTTATGCATGTGGGGAGTGAAGGCTGGACCGTCTCCTCCAATCCCACAGAAGAGCTACTGTAGCACAAATTGCTGAAACAATTAATGCTGGCTGTTATAAAAAGGTGGCAGAACACAGTGCATCACAGCTTGCTGCATACGATCCTGTGTAGGTGCAGACTGGTGAGTGCCTATGTTGACCAGTGGAAAAATGCCTAAAATGGGCAAAGTGAGAATGTATTGGACCAAGGAACAATGGAATAATATAGCCTCATCTGATAAATCACATTTTCTTTTGATGAACGATCTGATGGATCATGTGGACGGCCATGTGAGAGTGTGCATCACTTACCAGGAGATCTACCCAGTTTCAGGCAGGTGGTTTAAATGATTGGTGTATGGCCATTCATCACGTTTTGTGATCGTTGTAATTGAAGCTGATCATGTCTGTTATTATTTACAGTTATTATGTACATCTGCAGAAATCTCCTCCATTTACATTTTAACAAAATACCAACATGTAATGTCCAGACTGTCCTTATTATCTAGTCAATGCATTGACAAAAAATGAACTGCCATTCCATGTTTCCCCCCATTCTCGGCACTGGACAAAAGATGAAAAAAACTAAATACTAAAGTAAATTACTAGACAGCTGTCAACATCCAAATGTGTTATTACAATGTTCCTGCTGGATTTCAGTGAAGGTAAATCTTAATCTGGCTGATTTTGTTTGTGTCAGACACAAATTGGTATCAGTGTGAAGAGAGGAATCCTATTACAAACAATTACAGGCCTCCTCTTCTGGACCCACATGGATGGGAAACGGCACTGCTGGGACTCAAACCCAGTGCTAGAGGAAGGGTTGAGCCCATTAGTGTATTCTACATTGCTACACAGCAGTAGAATCATCACTCTTATTAACATGGCTGAAAGGAGGAGCATGTCAGTAAAGATGGCTGTGAAGAAAAGAACAAGAAGACATTCAGAGCTATAGTAGTGATGAAACTCCCCGCAATGTGCTAATAAGACTTGCATTATCAGTAATAATGGAACAAAGATATTACATATTAATGTTTCTGATTTCAGCTCACCACATTAAGGTTTAAAGCTAAACGAGTGGCGCTAATGTGAATTAGTAATTACTTATTTACAACAATAATGCCACTCTTTCCTGACAAGGTACAAAATCCAAAGTAAGCTGTAATTATTTTGCGTAACATGGTGCTGAGTTCCAAGGGCCAACTAAATTATACTGAAATGCCCGACTGGTTCTATGCATTATTTTAGTAAGTATATGGTACAATCTTCAAATAGCATGTAAAACATTACTACTTCTGCAGACAGTCTAACGAAATTGTATTGAAACGACGAACCGGTTCTAGCTATTAGGGTATATAAAGACAGTAAAATCCGTCAGCCAAAATTTATGTAGATCCCCATAACACTGACATATGCGGTCATGTGCTGTTATGAGTTGACTTAGATTATGTCCAATAACATGACAGTGTTATGCCATCATTACTGTTAATTGTTATGACAAATACTATGGCACGGTAATGGTAATGTTATGTAACAGATTTCCAGTAAAGTGCCTTGGTATTAATCAACACAAAGGTTATACATCACTACAGTTGTATAATTTACTATTCAACATATTAAGACAAATGAAACATTTTACTTGAACATACAATCAGATATAAACAGCTAAACAATACTGTTGAATATTATGGAGCATATTTATGCATATGCATCATAACTGCAATTACAGGTTGTCAAAGAGGTTAAATTACAATAGGCACAGTTTTCCATAATCCATTGTAGAGAAAAAGCAACGATGAAAAGTCCAACAAGTTCAGCTAAAGAATATTAAGCAGATCGATCTCATGGCTTTTCACTGTGGAATGAAGCGCAATGATTTGTTCAGGACAACACAACAAGCACACAAACAGATTGAAGGCACTTGAATAACAAAGATGTGCTCTATTGTCTATCTATCATGTTGTTATGTGTCAGCTATTAATCTATCAGTTATTAATCTATCAAAAAAATGTATCTGCAATGTCCTCAACTTTCACTTAGGACTCTTAACCAGGTACTAGTTTTAGCTCTCAAATTTTATTCCCAAAAGAGTAGATTTTGAATGTTTTTGTACACATCTTGTTTTTCTAAAAGTTCTCTGAAAGTCTGCAAGTGGTCTCATAAATATTCATATTCTACTTTGTGCCCCCTCCCCATTTTATTTTCAGCTGGTGCACTCATCATTATATTTAAATGATAAGACATGCACAGTGTCATGCTTAACAACGGTAATGAGCCAGAAACATCATAATAAAATTGGAGGTAGTCCAACGAGCTCAGAAATTCTCTATAACAAAGAAAATAGCAGTTTCACTGTGAGGGTAGTTAAAATAAAGCTAAGTTGGGACATTTTCATTCAACACATACAGTGAGGAAAACGTTCTGCTTTTGTGCCGTTCTAGGTTGAGAGTCAATTATCGTAATCACCCATCATTTAGCACCTATAATTCAGTTTTATTCATATTTCTTTTTTGTGACTTTCTGCATGGACTCCAAGCATCAACTATCAACGGTGTACTTTTTCACATGATATTTAACTTATATGATATCACAGAGAATTTCAATTGTAAGAAACGTTATATTTAATTTACATTCAAATAAGCTCTCCAACATTCTCCAATGTTCCATAGTCCTCTTTTTACCACAAAACGTTTGCCCTGAGCGTGTCTAAAATACAGTGTCACAGCCTATAAAACCAGCTAGACAAATGCCTTGCATTATATTGGGGGTATATGGTAATCCAATGATACACAACATAAAGCAGGACATAAAATCTTCTACATAAAAAAGGAGTCTTCTGAAAATCATCTATATAAATTTTTTTTATAAATGTAAAGTCCACCTTCAGGGTATATTCGGTATTGAAATATTAGAATATGAACAACTGACATCTGTATGTAATTCTTAGACATTTCTGCAGCTGAGTGTGTGTATTTGTTCATGCTGTCTCATGTGGTAAGGGAGTTTAGAGCACCACTGTGGCTTGTAATCAGTCCTTCTTCTCCTTCATGATCTGTATGGGTTTCATCACTTTGGTCTGTAAAAAATAACAGTATTAGCTCTTCAGCCAGAGATGGTACAGACCTAAGTGCACTATAGTGGACTTTAAGTGAATGAAGAAATTTTCCACTGGGCACCAAGGTTTGACAACATGCAGTTACTTATCGGAGCGCAGAACTAATTGTAACTGAGGTTTTTTGGAGGTTGAATGGTGGTCACTGGCTGCACTGGCAGTGTTACCAGTGAACCCAAACAACCACAGTAACAAATTCTTATTCACCCATTAAACTGCTATTAATTTAATATGTAGTCACCGACCGCAACTGTGCCTCGACAGTGGGGGGGTTTTTGGTCTTTTTTTTTTTTTTTTTGCTTCACTCAGGTGACAACATGACAATTCTATTACAATTGTGTTTTGACTAATTAATGGTTTGCACCATTTTCAGCTCCACCTACACCTATTTCTAGCTCCGCTCTGCATTACGGGTACCCTTTTAAGTTGGAAACTTGACAGTATAGGTACAGCACAGTTCATTTGGGGGTGAAAATGATGACAAAAACGTTCATAGGTTTTCAGTGCATTGCACTCCATGTCATAATTGGACTTTTTAAATCCTTAGAGAGCAGTGTTCACTGACGGTAACAAAGGCAAGGTGTGATTTAATATTAATTATTCCAAAAAAACATCAGACAGAGAGTTGTGTTAAATGTGCTCCATGAAACTGGCTTCCAAAGCAGAAAAAACTCTGATGAAAACTCTGAAGAAGACTCGGGCCAAAACGCATTGTGGTATTTTTGTTCATAGTTATGTGACAACTCTTTGAAGTCTGGAGATTTAATCTTTGGCATTAATTACTTATTACTTGTGGCTTATTGAAACAAGCAGAGGATTTCGGTCACCAAGTTACTGTAACAGTCTAAACTGGTAAAGATTAGATATTCTATAATACATTTCATTTGTAAAGAGGTGTTTTCTGTGTTCATAGTGTTATTCTGTGAACAGAATATACATCTCTCTTGTGTCCTGAAATCAAAACAAATCTAAAAGGTTTGAGGTGAAGATTCAATACGCAATGTAAATCAAATGTAAATGTGATTGTGTAATTATGTAGTTATGTATGTAATTACATAACAACATTTGAGTAATGTAGCACAGCAAATGAATAATTCTCAGGTTCTAAATAGGACCTGACTAGGACCAGTCACTCAATTACTGAAGATAATTGAGGAAAAACAAAGTCAATGTTGGTCAATAATGACGTTCTTTCAGGATAAGATAAGTATCTGTGTTATGTAGATATACTGGATGTGTGCCTATTCTAAGAGCATAATTCTTAATTATTTGGACACATTCTTTACGGCCTGCACATTATGCCCAGGGACAAACGTTGGCGACAGTAACCACAGAAGCCAAAACAGAACAGTACGTTCCTTCAGATCAGCTCAATCGCTTCAGCATTCTCAGGGAGTATTTGAGATGGAGAAGCATTTCATAGGTATGACGCACTTTCATAGAGTATAATGGAAGAATCATGAACAAGGAGAGGCATTGTAAAACTGATTTGTGAATGCAAGCTCCTACCTTGGTGCTGTGATTTTGTATGGTGCGATTTCAACAGCTAGGTTTAAAGAAAGAAAAAGAAAAAGATAAGCAAATAATAACACAAAAGTGACTAACATAATCCCAGTTAATGGATAATGATAATTTTTAGCTGTAAGTGATTTAATAATTCTGCTTTAGAGAAACATAACTGCTCTACCTCAGCAATATATTTATCTAGCTTCTCCAGTTGTTCACGCTGTGCCGTCTGGAGCTGTTCAATCTCTTTAGATTGGCTCATGGCAAGCTGTCAATCAACATCACAAAGCTTATTTGATATAATTAAGGCAAAGCAAGAAATAGCCTTGAGCATTTCCTTCATAATATTAGAGATCCATACCCTTTTCCTTTCGGTGAGAAATTTTCTGGTGTTGTTGCTGTTCAGCTCTCGAACTCTCCTGTGACACAAGAAAGCCGAAAAGAGGATTCAAAAATTCGCGCAGGACACTCTCTACAGTCTATTACTCCGTATTAGTACGGAGTATATTTGTGAAAATTAATTTGAGGCAATTTATGCTTGCTTGTTTACTGCACTAACATACTTAACCCAGGCAAACAGATGGATTTACCACACTGAAACTTTGTTGTGGGTTCCTTTTCAGTAATGGAACCATTACCGTTCTCGCTCAGCCTTGTTTTTGATGCTTTTATCCTGACTGATGGCTTTGCTGTTCTCCATTGAGGACTTTGCTTGGTTGCCTCTCATCTCTTTACTCTGTCTGAAAGAAAACACAAATGAACAAACAGATAGAACTATCCATCAGATCAGCAGCAATATCTGAAATGGAAATAATATCAACTTGCCGTAGGACATTCAATTCCTATTAACATTACTTGCTAAGTTTATGGCTAATGTTCATGGCCTGTCTCTGTAATATATGGTAGCCTCCAATGAGGGTGGGGGACAGGGTTCAGATAATAAAATATACTATTATAACTTCTGGCAACTACTTGAGATGATCAACAGAAAATGATGAATTAGACTAAACATGAATTTCAATGTTGGCTGGAGTATATCTATTTTTCAGGAATAAAAAAATAGCTGTGATGTAGATCTCTAGAGGGGGAATATCAAAAGCGTGGGTCGTGCAGGATCCGGAAGGCATGCTTGTTTCGTCATAAACAACCGCAGACAGCGTGGCAAGAGCAGAATCCCTCAGTAAAGAGGTTGACCCGAGGCTATTATTTGGCACAGCAGGAGAGCATGAGGCTATCACCGAGTTTGTGAATAAATGAAGCAACACAAAGCTACACCCTACATGACACACAGCCAACTTCTTTGTGCAGATTCTAAACTAACTAGGTTTAGTATTCATGACTTTGTTGACATCCAGCTTCCAGGACCACATGTAAATCTGATGTGCTGTTGGGTGTCTTAGCAGAACGAATGGTACACACACTCTCAAAACGGATACAAGTTAGAGTGTTATTCTAGCATTTCTGAGTGACTCGTAGAGGTCAGCATATATTGGCTTTTTTTTTTTTAGCGTTATCTTACTTAACAGAGCTAGTTTTCAGATTTTGAACAAAGGGAGTTCTAATGATATATTGATTAGGTGGATATATCGAATACTAATATTGGCTGACAGTGGCATCCCCCAGATTAATCGCCATTTATGAACTTTCTGTAATAATTAGTGGTCTATATATCTAAACGGGAGGTTCTGAAAATGTAAAATGTCATCTGTTCTTATTTTTTTTTGTGTGGAGTAAATTCCCAAGCAAATGATAACTCCATTGACACACTGCATTAACCAGCAAGGTAGGTGGGATAGGGTAAACCAAATAATGACTAAATGAAACATTTTGAGAGCTTTTTCTGGAGTGAAGGGAGCGCACAGTTCAAACAACAACTCCCATCTCTGACATTTATATGGAGATTTATTATCCCATCCAAGCCAGATATCCTGTGGTAAAATGACATCAGACCACCTCCTAATGGAAAAATAATCCCATCCAAACCACAATTTGGACAAAAGTAGATGCCATATGCCAATTTTTTAGTAAACAACTGCCAATCATATAATAATAGCAAAGCAGGCAGAGGCGCCAGGTTTGAGGACACTACTGCAGATTTTACAGCTACTGCAGTGTAACGCCAGTGAGAAAGTATTTCTGTATGCTGGAAACCTGGAAAAGGAAGAGCCATGCTGAGGCATGACACAGGCTCATCCTAAACGTATCCTCATAGAAATGTTGGAGTGCTTCTTCAGGTGAAGTGCTCACCGCTCGTGGAGGTGCGTGAGCTGCCCCGTCTGCTGCTCCTGTGTCATTAGCATGAGCTTTCGGAGCTGCTCACACTGCTGCAGCACGTGCTGATCTCTCAACTCCTGGCTTTCAGCACTGTGGGCCTTCATCATCTCAGCCCACTCGTGGGTATGGGCGGCAGCCACTTCTTTAACCTGTAGTAAGAAGAGGAGAAGCAGTCACGTCGCTGTCCCACTGAGCACGCCGAGCACTGTGTAAAGCGTGGAGCGAACCACTCTGGAGACGAGGGAACAAACGGAATCCAGCACCTTTGTTTTGTGGTCTGTGGTTACAGTCTTCATCTTCAGTTCTACTTCTCTCTCCATTTCACAGCAGTTGCTTTCACTGAGGTCGCATGAAAAATGGAAAAAAAAAAATAAAAATGAAGAACTCGTTCCATTTCGCACACAAAACAAGATTAAAAATACATTCTTTTGAGAAATCATGAGTCCGTGGTCTCCATTATTCACTTTTTTTTCCCCACACACTCTCTTAAGTGTATGTCTTTAGAACCAGAATATTTCACCTCACCATGACTCACAGGTGTGTGTGTGTGTGTGTGTGTGTGTGTAGGCTACATTCATGAGGGTATCATACCTGACTTTCTTGCTGTTTTTTTGTACTTGCTTTTCCAGCACCCGCATTTCCTTTTCATGTTGCACAACAATCTTGTCCATTTGAGTGCAATGAGACCTCTGCAATGCAGTGCACGCCTGAAGGAACAACATCATCGCATTAGAGTTCACTACTCCTGCCCCGCAGGCTCATACTCCTGACACTACATCTTGTAAGTAGCAATTACAAAAGCAGGAACAAAGTGCCCATAATCAAATTACTGCACTTGAGAAAATCAAAGCCTTCACTTGCCTTTGCTTGCTTTTTCTTATGTGCATTAAGTTCCTTCAGCTGCTTCTTTACCAGTTTTAAATATGCCTGAAATAATATTTAGAAACGTTAGAGGAGTACACCATAACTTAGTACTACTAAATAGTACTGATTTTCATTTCATTCCTTAGAATTTCTTTCCTAAGCACCCTAATTCACTCCCTATAAAAATCTGTAAATTCTTTATACCTTCATCTGTTTCAGATCATCCACAGTGACCTGATGTATAAACGTGGCCATATCTGAAGGTTCAGGGAAATAAAATAATAAATGTTAAGTAAATAAAAGTGGAACAATGAAAAAAAATGTTCATTTCCATGCACCTGATGACGGGATTTCTGAATGCAAATACAGGTCGATAAGTGCATACCCTTTTTAAAGAAAACGCTCGCATTCGGTCCCAATGACGTGCTGCGTGTCTCTATACTCTTCTGAGGTGACACAGCCTTCACCTGATTCGCCTTTCCTTTCTTACTCCTCTTCGAACTGTCATTCGGTACATCAGCTATCTCCCACTGCACAAACATGAAAGGCTCAAGAACCGTAATGATCTGTCTGTGCTCGACTAATTTCATCTTTTGAATACCTGCTGCAAGTCCTACGTAATTTGACAGTGTGACCTTTCATACAATGCATCCTATTTCATAGATGATAGAAATATACTTGTGTTTAGTATTTGGTTGCAAATGCTTTACAACTAATGGCTACATGAAATATGTGACCCACAGACATCAGGAGGCACTGACTCTTCACCGCTGATGCTCTGTCCTACTTTTTTCAGTTCTCAGTGTCTTCAGCTAGTGTAACGTACCCTCACATAATCAATGTTTGACCCTGAAAAACTTTCTTTCCTACATTGTGGGCTTTTGCGGGAAGCTATCATACAACGATTTTGAAGTTCAATCTGAGAATTTAAAGACTGGAGAATTCATCCAGCTACTGGTATTTAGTCACATCATAAAGAAAGATGAGTGATCCTGTTGAAGGTGTCATGCTCATGCTATGGGTTTGTGTACTTTGGATCATGTGCGGTTTTACAATATACTTTCTTTACTTCATTCTCACGTTTCCAAAAGCCTTTGTCCCAGAAGTCTGCAGACTTTAAAATACGAGCTGTTCTTGTGGCTTAAAGGAGTAGTTCTAAATTCCACTTTTTCCATTTACGCCAGATGTACATGATCAGACAAGACATATGTCCAAATTGTGTTTATTTAGTTTAGCAGAGGCTGGTGTTGCTAACAAACGCTAGTCATGTTGATCGATTGTTTTCAGTAAGTGCATCCCCCCAAAAATCTGCGCAAGCCTCAGCTCTTCATCAAGGTGGCATGGATTTTCTGATGTGTTTTAGAACGCAGTATGACTTATTAATATGTTCTGAATCTGTTTATCAGTTTCCCCTCATTTCTGGAACGATTTTCTCTCCATCAAAAACTAGCAAACATCCTGCAGTTTAACCTTGTAGTCAATATTTCATTTCAAATCCAGGATGCTGGAAATTAGAACCAAACTGACAAAAATTGTGTCAGTGACCTTTTACTTTAGGACAGCTCGGTCTGTATTCCCAGACAAGGTCATTTCTCACCCACACGAATTCAACCACCATTTTCGCCCTGATTTTAATGGACGTCGCCACTGCTGTGATTGTGCGACTTACATTCTCAGAAAACGCTCTTACTCATTTCCCTAATTATGCGACTGAGGAAGGAAAACATTTGTTTATTTTGCCTCTGTATGCCACATAGCCTCAGACTGCTTTACTTTGCTCTGATACGCATGTTTTTTTCCTGCATTTTAAGTATACTGTACAGTATATGGGGGTGTAATGTTAAAATGAAAAACATGAATAAACATTAGACCTTGAATTCATTATAGCTTTTTGGTAAAGTTCTAGAATTTGAGGAAAGGTTTCAAATGCCTTTATGGGACCTGGGTAAACTACACGTTTAAGGTAAACATTTACATGTGTTTACCCTCCACTACATCTCTGACAGTATGTGAATAATGTCATAGTGTTGTATGTATTACCTTAAGTGACTTAATGGTAATGTGTGCAGTTATGGTGCAGTAATGATGGAGATACTCACCGTCTCAATGCCCATGGCTCTCATTTGGTCCGTTCTTTTTTCACAGACAGACAAGAACTTTTTTGGATCAGAGAGCGCATCTACAATGGCTACAAAAGATGCATCAAAATGTTAACATAATGCAGAAAAACAGAAAACAGAAAAACAGACCGTGAAGCCCTATGGGCACTACAGATTTCAGATGAAATAACGATGAACCGTTTGGGTTGGTAAGAACATCAATCTTAAGACGTACTATACTATATAAGTTTCTGATATTAACAAACTACTCCATACTACTCTGAATTAGACAGTATAATTACATTATTAAACTAATATGCAAGTTATGTACTCATAAGACTAAACCTCTGAAGAGTGGATCTGCTGCCAGGTCCTCACGAGACCTGTGGATTTCTTGCTTGGAAGTTTAAACTTAATTAGCAACATAAAGACAACAATCTCAATTAGCAGGAAGCAGATACTGTTAAAAACTGCCTGACCTCCAAATCCGTCAGGCACATATGTTTTGAGGACGATGTTGCAAAAGATGGTGGGCAGTGACAGAGGCTTGTTGCCCTCGTTTCGTAGGGAGATGTGTCTGTAGCCAGCCTGCAGACCATCCAGGGGGAGAATCCTCTGGCCAATCAGCTTATTGTTGTCATCATACACTGCTATTCTGAGCACTGCAAGGTCCGGTAGGATTACCTTTGGGATGGCAGAAAGTGTATTATTCACTCTGTGTGTATTTGTGAGTGTGTGAGAGAGTGTGTGTGTGTGTACAAGAGGAATTTCAGTGATAAGCAGAAATTCACAGTGCAGCAGAGCAGAGACATCAGGAGAGAGCAGAGAGGCATGAAAGCACCACAGTAGCTTCTCCTCATATACTGCTTTTACACTGCTGAGGCTTTCTGAAGAATCATAAAGGTCATATGATTTAAAAAATAGTCTAAAAAAAAAAGGACTATGAGATCGAATGATTTAGCTGCATGAATAACTCATTCTGAATTCATTGTTCTTGCATATGTGCATCTATTCAGCCCACAGTAGTTTAGCCACACCCAATCACATTGAAGTTATAAAGAGTGTATTAGTCCAAACTGTTTGCCATTTGGTAGATTAATGACAGCCAATAAGAACAGAGTACATATACATACATACATTAT
>JBBJLS010000001.1:30543411-30570092 GCA_037577275.1 Bryconaethiops microstoma
TGTGTGTGTGTGTGTGTGTGTGTGTGTGTGTGAGGAAGGGATGGGTGATGTTCATGTGTGCCCATGTGTATGATGTGTCTCTTTGTGGTAACACAGTAAAAAACGTGGCTCTTGGTCTCTTGTTGGCCACCCCTGGCCTAGTGGTTAGGGCATTGGTCCTGCAATCAGAGGATTGGGGTTCAAATCCCAACTGCTAGTGTAACGGCTGAGGTACCCTTGAGCAAGGTACCGTCCCCACACACTGCTCCATGGGCGCCTCATTGGCGGCAGAGAAATCACTTCACTGTGTGTTGTACTTGTGTTATACTTCAAAGGGCAGGTGAGATTTCAAACAGTGGTACTGACCAATTAGGAAAACTGCAATATTTACCAATGGTTTCTCCTGGCAAATTAGCAGAAATGCACCCTAAATATGATTTATCTTGAGTGAGAATGAAACTATCCCTCATCAGTGACTCTCCACACACACAACAGTGTTCTACAATGTACAATGGTCAAAGGTGATGCCGGCAGGATCGTGGTGTGCTGCAGAGAATAACGTAAGTGGTAGTGTGTCACTGACTGCAGTGGGAGTACAGGGGGTTGTTGCAGTGTGCAGCAGCAGCAGTGTCTGCATTACCTGGGGTTTGAAAGTTCAGAGAAACCATCTGGCAGCCAGCATTCCAAAAGATCTGAGGCATATAATTACTGGAGTCCACTCTGCCTCCTTTGGGGTAGATCCGACTCATCTGCCGCTTGTTGTAGCTGTGCATCTCATTCAGGGGAAACATTACAGGTTTTTTAGGGATTCAAGAGGAATCTGCTCTATTTATAGATCACAACACGGTAGAATCAGGTTTATCCTATGGGGCACATTCTGTGGGGGCTATTGTTTTGCACACCACAAACAAACTCAACTTTAAATTCATCTTTTTGTTCTGCTCTAGTGATGCTCCGCTGCTTCCTTTGGTCTTTCTTTTACGCACATGTTCCTAGAAATGTTGTGCCGTTTCACAGATATTTTCCTATTCAATGCCCAAATAAACAGCTGTTCATTGTATCTTTCCTTTTCTCTTTAAAAAGTCTTAAAGCTTCAGGTAGAGAGGCAGCTTTTAAGCTTGGTATTGTTTCATTTTTAACAAGGGTGCCCCATGGCAGTACTACGATCTGTTGCAAGTCTCAAGCAAAATTTGTCAACAGTAAGACAGAAGCTTAGAATGAAACTAAAGTACAAATTTACAAAAGAACCAAAGAAAATGCAAAAAAAAACAAAAAACGTCTGGTTTCAGACAGAGATGGCATGGTTATACAAATACCATAAATATATATAAATCACTCCTTGGTGCAGATTTTGATGCCGGTTCGTTTATTGTAGAACAACAGATCAATTCACTTGAGACGCTATGTTTTGTTCCTTACGGAAGTGGTTTAGGCATTTTGCAATAAGTACCTCAGACTCACTTGTCTGTGCTTGTGAAATATGATAACGTACAAACTAACACAAACAAGTCAAAGGACTTTTGAACTATAAATAAAACCTCTCACTGTAAATCGTCATAAGAAGAGGTCTGTGCAATGCTGCAGCTCTAAGGGGTTCCACAGAAAAAATCCATTAGTGCAGACAGAAAGGGCCTTAACCTACAAAGGAGCTGCATAGCTCTTTAGCTGTATGCCGACCAAATAACTACCACAATCCAGAGTGAGAGGCACTGTTTCGACACAGCACGGCCTCAAGCCTGTCTGGTGAAACAAACGAACAGTTGGATGCAATGTCAGTCAGTCTTAGAGGCTCTGCCTGCTTGAGTGCAGTGACAGATTACTCTTCCTACGGGGTCCACTGTGTGTTAGCTCTGAGGAATTCAACCTTGTCGTGCCACCTGCTTGGCTGATAGAGGCTAGCGGAGCGCTGGCAGCAAAAGCATGCAATGCCCACCGTAGTACAAAGTAAAACAGACTAGTCCTGCACAGCTCACCGAATTTTTGCCTTTTCAAATGCTCCTTACGGTGTGACCCATTCAAACATCCAATGAGAGACTTAATCTTCTAGACTTTTTAAGGACATGTTAAATGGAATGTCGGGAGAAGCTGGACTTTTAATACTGAACTATTACAACATGCAATGGCTAGCAAACAAAATAGCAAATATGATCAAAGTGGACACGAATGCCAGACAAGATAGCAACAGTACGTCATGTCAATAAATGGCCAAAAAGGTCATCAAGAGGTTTTTGTTACCAACAGCTGGTTTAGTAATGGCATCTTCCAGAGCAAGAAAAACTGAGCTTCTAAAATCTAGCAAAAAATGAGGCATCCATTTTGAATACAGACACTCTTCCTTAGCTGAAAAAGTATATGTGTGAAAGGAGGCATCTTGAAAGTTTTAGGAAAATTAGGCCTGCTTCCCTCCTAAAGTTATAATTAAGTTTTTAATTATTCAGGTGAAATGGCTATTTCCCCCCACAACGCTTTTACAGAACTAGCTGTAATCAACCCCTAAACATCTCTCTCTGTGCAAGCTCCATTCCAGGAAAAGGATACTTGACAAATTCAATGGCATTGGTCCTTAAGTACCCAAGGCCTACAGACTCATTAAAGGAAGACATGTTGTGGTGAATGTTCTTTTCTGCAAAATAAGAGGAAATGAGAAAACGCACAGATTAAGTATTTATATTATGTTATATGCTTAATATAAATTTTGCAACGGAACAATTTCTTCTGAATCATAAGCAATACAAAGAAGACTTGCCTTCAGCTTCCTCAAAACCTGGGAACTTCACAGCCTGGGCATAGTTGACAATATTGGACAGGTAGGGATGAATATTAGTGGTGGCTGCAACGTATGTGTACGACTGAATCAAAGCTTGCTCATCAGCCACACTTGGTTCACCAACCTGTACGAATGGAGTTCAGACACGCAAGTTAAGCAGTAAACAGCATAGATGAAGTTGCAGTAAGGAAACCAAATGTAAGAGGCCATAAAATAAGAGACCCCAGATCCTCAAATACACTTAAAGAAACCGCAACAAACAGAAAAGAAAATGCACCTTCTTTGCATTTTCTTGACATGAGGCTTCATGGGGTGTTTGTGCTAATGCATTCAATACTGTAACATCGTCTTTGTGTTCCTTCAGAATACAAAAGAGTGTTATCAATAATACACAGTTCCACCTCCTTGATCTGAAACAGAGAGACAGTCTTTTCTTTTCTTAACATCAGTCAACAGACTCTGATCATAGGTTCTTGATATAACCGTCCATTTTAAGTAAAGGAGATTTTTTCATCATTATCACAAAAAGCATTATGAAAAATAGTAAGCAATTTGTATGATAAACCATATTTTTAAATCTCCTACTAGTCTAAAAGTAAGAAAGAGACATCAATTTATATGTATTTATAGCTATCAATATATATAAAACAGTTACTGTGTAGTTTTATTTAAAGTCATTGTGTAGTTAAGCACATATTTGTTTTATTGAAAAACTGTCTACTTAATTAAAAATAATCTGTATATACTCAATATACTGAGTTTTTAATATTAACAACAGCAGCAAAGACCAGTAAAATAAAATGGATTAATATAAATACATAAATAAAAATAAGTGAGGGAGGAAAAAAAAAAAAAAAAAAAGACATATGGGACAACCTTTCTAGCCCCAAGCACATTTCCCTCACTATTATTCGTCTGGCCAATGACAAGACTGCCACACATCCGCTCTGGGTGAGCCTCATCCACAAGCTCTGCTACACACACACACACACACACACACACACACACACACACACACACACACACACACACACACACACACACACACACAAAAGGACAATGGAAACATTTCCTCCATAAGATGTCAATCGACTAAGTAATCATTCTTCATTTTCACTTTGCAGTATAAATCAATGGTTCTCAGAATTTCAGCATGATTCAATGTTACTCAGCATGTGGCAGGAATACCATTACGTTTGACTGCTTTTAGCTAATGGTCTTATTGTATCTAGGGATGACCAAGTGTGCTTTTTAATGAGTGTATGTGCTGTGCAATTTTAAACTAGAGGACCACCACTGTCCCACCAGAGCAAGTATCCTCCTCGTTCTCATCCTCAGACATGTTAGTAGACATGTTCACTTCTCCAGCTTCCATATGCTTCCTGAAGTGCTCCAGTTGCTCTGCCAAAAAAAACAAAAAACAAATAAAAAACCACAAAGTATGCTTATTTTATTGTCCTTAAAATGATTCATTTTTTAAAAAATAAGCAGTGCTGCTACAAACAACACATTATGTGGAGCACCAACAGAAGTTTATAGTGCAACGAATAACTCCTCCGGTTCTCTTTTTACAATTCATCTCAAGAAGAAAAATAAAAGCATACTCTTTTCAACTTCGGGTTTTAATCTTCTGTTCTTAATGAGAATTTTTCCTTTAAGGTCATTCGGTGAAGGCAGAGGTTGTCCAGGCTCCATCTAAAATGCAAGAAATAAAAAAAAAAAAGGAGTCTCCAGCAAGAATGCCATTAAACCTAATGAAGGACAAATCATGCACTCGATCAAAAGTAAAACATACTGGGAAGTCATCTAGAGGCTGTCTGAGGAGCATATCTCCAAAAATGTCTTCACAGCATCTGGCCAGCTTGTATTGCTGATGCCTCCTATTAAACATTAGAAAATGTGAACAATGCGAGCTTCTCAATAGTTCTTTCAAACTAAATGACGGCTAGAAAAAAGGAAAGGTTTTATGTGAATATATTGACCCTGAACACTGCTGCAATATGCCTCCTTAGTATTGGATGAGTTTGATCTGTAGCTAGTGAGTTCATTATGAATAAATCAGTATATCAATTAAAATTCTAGGAAATCTTTTAGCGGCTGTGAATGTACTTACGAGCAATGGTTCTCAAACGAAAGAATCACAGGGTACTGCGACGACACAAAGGCAGTTTCTTTGATGGCCTGAATGACATCCTGGAAAAGCAAAGTAAAAGTAAAGTACACACCACAGCACACAGTGTGAAATTCTGTCTCTGCATTTAACCCATTCATCAGCAGTGGGGTGCCACCAATGGGGGCCGTCCAGGGAGCAGTGTGTGGGGACTGTACCTTGCTCAAGGGTACCTCAGTGGTGTCACTAGCAGTCCTTGGATTCAAACCCACAACCTTCTGATCACAGGGCCAACTCCCTAACTACTAGGTTACCAGCTGCCCATGTTAATTTTGGTACATTATGCCAAAATTAACACTATATATGTAATTATGGCATCTAAAAGTCAGAACATTGACCAGTTTGACAAGCAGTGAATGAAGAAAAAGTGATGTTGGCACATCTTAAACCCTTCATTATAATGAGCAACTCTTAGGATGGGTTTCATGTATCTGGAAGGACTTTTCACCTTGAACAGCACATCTGTGCACATGGCCTTGCCATGAGTTATAATAGGCTCTTGATCCTCTCCCTTTCCGTCCCAGCAGTCTAGCTCCACACACCTGCAATCAAAAAAAAATTACATAATGGTTCAACACATACGTGTAGAGACTTACAAGAGCAGTCACCCTCAAATATCGATCAACTGCATTGTTTAGCACAACCCCTGGCAAGAATTATGGAATCACCACACTTGGAGGATGTTCTCCCTGTGTTTTGCTTTATAGCAACAACAACAAAAAAAAATCATACATGGAATGTATCCTTTCTTTGTAGCTGTAACAGCTTTTACTCTTCTAGGAGAGACTTTAGATGTTGAAACATTTATGTGAGGATTTGATAGCATTCCTGGCTTTGGGCATATTAATCTATGGGTCATAAGAAGCTGCTTCCGAGCTCCTCATTCTACAGACATGTTTTCTATAGATATTACACAAACTGTACAAGCAAACCCTTAGATACATCTTTACATATATATAGGTTTATATATACATATATTGTTTTTCAGTACACAATATTTTTAGATTATTTGTGTACTGTACTTTTTAATACTGTGCTGCTGTGTAGTATAGTTTTCATTCTATTGTTTTTGCCGCGCTTATCTTTGTACTGTCCACTTTCTGCCAAAACAACACAAATTTGTGGGACTAATATAAAGGTTTATCTTATCTTAAAATAGAATAATTCTCTAATTAGAAGCCATGTCTGGACATGGTTATTTTATTATGTGAGTTCTTCTAAGGATTTTAAATTAAGGTTTAGTTTGAGAAAAATGAAAGCCTAATCTAATTTAGCTCAGATGCTCTTTGTGCAATAAAATACTTATACACAGAACTTGAATCGGTCATTATTTGCGAGCAGACATCAACTCTTACGTGAAGAATTTAGCTAAAAGCACCTGCAGCCAGACAGCAGGACCTGCCGGTACATCTCCACTGAGGACCTCCCTCCAAACTGCCTGCCCGTCAGGTACGTGTTATGGGAGGAACTGATGAAGTAGTGGGCGAGTGGCTGGTCCATTTCTTGATAGAGCTCCAGCCGGTCTAAAAACACTGGAGCGTTCTCATCAGACATCAAGTAACGGCAAAATCCATCACACGACATCAGTCCTGAAAACAAGCCGGTTATTTATATGTCCCACAGCTGTAATGAGATCCACACGTACTTCGGATGAACTAAAGAAAGGTCAAGAAAGGTCTACCATTTATCAAGTGCTGACGTACATTAACTAACACAAGGGAAATGGAAAAGAAAATGTTTACTTTCCACCACTAGATGGAACTCACTGAACAAGAGTAACATCAACATCAGAAAATGATTCCAAGTAAATGCTCCATAAATTCCGTAAACAATAATATGTATACTGACCACAGCTCACAATGTCCTTTACCTTTCTTTATAAGCTTCTCCTCAGTCTCATAGGTTTCTATGATTTGCCTTGCGCGTTTGGAGTCGTAAAACGGGAACAGAATCTCGTTAAGGCAAGGGTCCCGCTGGTTCTGTGCAGAAACAGCAATTTTAACAACAACAAAACAAGAATTTTACTGGAGCGGCTATACTGCTTCTGGTTGCAAATTTGTACAGTGACGCCACTTGCAAGTGGAACCGCATCAAACATGCAAGGCGGGGACCCTAACAGCGCATTACCAGAGAGCATACAAAACATGAAACGCTGCGATAATGAGTACGGAATTTAAACCCGTTTTCCGCTGCAAAAACGGGTGATATTGCTTTGATACCGATAAAGAAAGTGTAACCTTTCTAATGATCTTAATATGCAATGTTCTGGAGGTAGCTGTTGAGATTAAAATGTTATGCTCTGTATGCAAGTGCTTTAACAGTACTTAATGAAGCTGCATTTAGGAGAGAGTGGGAGAAAATGTGCTTAAATCAGCAGAAGGGTAAGCTTGTGGCAGGAGAGAAAGGACACCGCTGCATTTTGCTCTCAGCTCTCAAAGGGAGGGAAGCAAGCTGGGTGAGGTATGATTTAAGCAACTTAAAAAATAAAAAAAAACCAGGAAGCTAAAGTGGAACAGGAGCAAGTTAATGAGTGAAAAAAACTCTTACTTCATTCAAAAAGCTGACTAATTGGCCTATGCTTAAGTAATCACTTTTTTCTCCACAGCTGAAAAAATATCAGACAAAAAACAATAACAATCAATTACACAACGGGACACAAACAGGATCCTTCTCTGCGAAATTTAACAAGTAGTCCATTCTTTATCATTCCAGCCATTTCGTCGTGGGAATGGGTTAAAATTCAAACTCCACAAGCCAGACGCATTTCAGGAAAGTCAGTGAAAATGTAAGGTTTTGCGATGAATGCTAATCATTTACGTACACAGCTTATTGGTTATAAAAAACAAAGGGACACAAAGTGAAACTGTAGTGGGAGAATATGTGGTCCTGCAATATGGGCCAGTGAGAAACCAGGAGAGTCTCACATGTAGGTCTACTCACAGATTCCTGAACAGCACCTCAATGTCAGTTCGGGGGCAAATCTTCTGAGTGAGAGAGTAAAATTTCTCAAAGGTGAACGCTTCAGGCTCGATTTCATCATTCTGCAAATGGCGAGGAAATGGTCAGACATGAATTCAAACTGAAGCTATGCATTCAAATTGATGTAAAGTACAGATTCAATATTAATCACAGTGGTGGTCACAGTGGGCTAATCAGATGTCCGAAGAGTTTGTCTCTAAAGCCAATTTAAAGAAAGTTGCTACATACAATGGTTACAGCTACACTGCCAGAATTCTGAGCGATTGTTTGATCTTAGTTCTGATATAAGGATTTGGCTTAAAATGGTAATGAAGTACACGTAGTACATAAAGAAAATGAGAAGTCGGCTTTTCCACAGAAAATGTCAGATTATCAGTATTTTGCCATTATCACCGGATTAGAAACTGTTCTAAACGGCAAATAAATTTATTATTACATCCCTGGGTTCCAATCACCTCCACTGTAAAAGAAATTGGTCAATTAATCCACAGTGCCTCAGTTGAATTTAAAATTGTTTTGGTTAGTTACAAAACGAATTAAGAGAATTCATTAGGTCAGATTTAACCTAAACACTTTTCCGCTTTACCTTTCTGCTGGGTAGGCCAAGATCTTTCAGTGCTTGAAATATGACCTTCTCTGTTTTTCCTGAGGCAAACGTTCTTGTGATGCTGCACAAAAAGAAGTAAAAGCTATCATCCATTGAAAAGGCTCTTTTGAATATCAAACACTGGATTATTTTTGAGGTACTACAGAATTACCACTTTACCAATAATGGTAAAACTGGAGGGCATTTACCAAGAACTTAACTAAAATATGTCTTTCATTCATTCAAAGCAAAAAAACTGCTTTGAAAAAATAAAGTTTTGTGATCAGAGGTGTACCTTCTCACTGGAATCTTTCCATTCACGTTGGTCAAAAATGACAGCCTCCTCCAGCTACAGTGGAAAAAGGTCATTAACCAACAAGACAGAAATGTGTGTGATGTGCATTAACAAACATGCCTCAGCATAATTAACCGTAGTCATAATCACATGTAAAAACACGGTTTGATCCACAGCTGGGAGCAGAAACATGACCTTGAAGGCTTTAAAAGATTCGCAAATGAGTCTGCATGCAATACATTTCTTTCCCAAAAGGGCTCTGGTGACTTATTGCTTGGTTATGTTTGCTAATGGCGGTCTGGCACTCACTGCTTCCTTAGACAGGTCATTGGGCACACATTGTTTGCCCGGCTGTTGTGAATCAATGACCGCAAGCTGTCAGTCCATTGCTGCAAACAGAGGCAGAGTGGAAAATGTATGGGTGAAATTAAAGTGCCAGGAGAAGGCTCCTGCAGCAAGCACTAATGTCTCAGAGAAGTGAGAATGAGGTCATATATACAGTAAAAGTAAATACAAAGATAGAAAGAGGAACAAGACATACATTCACATATATAACCCAGATTATTTTAGGTAAAAAAATAAACAGGACATTTTTCAGACTGAGAAATTGGTCTAATTGAGGTTTCACCACAGACCTTCTTTTCCTCAGCTTTATGAGCAATCACTGCAGGAAAAAGCAGGGAAATCCTCTTCACATTTGAAGACTTGGATGACTGATGGAATTTTTTCGATATGTAATAAATGATGCCTTAAACATCTAGGCTGAGCCCCCCTCCCCTTTTTCCATTTTGTAACTATGCATAACAGTTTTATGAGGGAGCTATTTTTATCGAAAATTCCAGGAGACGGATGATGCCTCTTCTACTGTTTAAGTGTGAGGTCTTCAAATGTACTTGAGACAAGCACTCATCCCTCCTTGGAAATGTAAGGATGAATTGAGCATGTGTTCCAGACAAAACAATACAAAGAGAGACAAGCTGAGTCAAGACTAAGCATTGCAGCTACTTGCTGGTTTAGCATAAGCAATACAGACTTGGGGCAATTACCGAGCCCTTGAGAGGAGCATCTAAAATCCGTCTTTTTAAAGAGACGGCCATGGAGTACCTGACAGCATAAGCTTACTTTGATCTCAAAAGCTACAGCTGAAGTTTAGTGATGGTTTCTTGCTAAGCACATTCTTGAGAATAAGGAAGAGAACAGATCAGCTCGGTTTCCCCCTTCTCTCTGGGAGTGGCGAGGTTACCTTTGCAATGCTAATGTTTTGGGCCACAATGTACATGGAGCTGAGGTTGACCAGGTCAGTGCCGCTGCATATGCAGATGATCCTGCCCTCCAAGTCACTCTCAGCCTTCCCTGTGGCTTCCAGAGCTGAAATAATCTTTGGATCCTGCAGGGACATGAGGCAGAAAGCAGAATACATAACACACATTACTGTAGAGCCCATACTGCAGTGTGTGCTGGAGGCTAGGTCACGGATGCAGTAAAAAGGACAACGATTTCTAAGTTTGTGGCCATAGCATAGCACAAACCAGACAAAATACATGAAGGATCCTCTCCATTATCACAAGCCTGGAAACGTCTGAATTTTTCTTTTTATGTATGAGGTCTAACTCAACCTTTTTCCTGCACGTTAAGAACGGAACAGTCTCGTGTAAATGACTTTACCTTAGGAACATTTGCATTTCGGATGCTGTTGATCAAAGAACACTCCAGTACTTGACCTTCCTGTAGACAGAGGATTAAAACACGAAGACATCATATGTGACGAATCCCTCATGCACGAAATCTGAGTCATCAACATCGCTGTGCATACACAGGAAGGGTGTTAACACTTGTTAACAAAAAAAAGTTAATGGTTCATCCTGCCATGCACTGACGCGACTGTGAAGGTGATAGCATTAATGAATTAGTCTCACAGGAGTAATCATACCTTTCCTTCACTCTGCCACGTGATGAAGAAGCCAAAGGCATCCACTCTGAAAAAGCAGTTAGGTTCAAAGACAAATGGGTCCTAGTGGAGAGGGGAAAAAGCAGTTAAAAAAAAAAAAAAAGGCCGCAACTGATAAAAACTGTCACAGATCATAAATATACGGATATTAAAGAGAAATAAATTAATGTACTGTACTACACACACACATACATATACATAAAGTCAAGCCCAATGCAAGACTGAGTCCAACGAGATTCGAGTCCGAGTCAAGACAGTCCAAATGGAAGAGACAGGATAAAAAATTTTTTTAAATCCCCTTGAATCCCAATTCAAGACCATTTTCTCACCTGTTTATATTTTTGTAATGCTATAGATACAGTATCTTATTTTAAGACCATTTTACACAATAATTATATATGCAGTGTAGGATCAAATTAGGATCAACAAAATTGTAGGATCAAATTAGGCCACATTATTTACTTTAAATAGTGCAGCCAATATCGATTCATTTTGAAGTATCTAAAACAATGCAAGTTTTCTGAATTAGCTTGTGGCTGTTTTGGTTTCATAGACACGGAAGATTTCAAAATGATAAAAGATGCTTCACAACATGTTTCATTTTAATGATGTTTTTCCACTGAGAAAAATCATCCTTCTAGAAACTAGAACTCAGTAGTTGCAGGTGTTGCATAGGAGCAAGTTAAGATAGCTGCAGTCTTCTCAACTTGTTTAATACGCTTCATATCAGGACACATGGAGGATAGTGTTGGCTGTATCATTTCCTCTACTGCGAGGCTCTTTGATCACAGATCTAAAAACACAGTTGCTAGACTAAAACGCTGGACTTTTCAGGATGTCAAACTTAGTGTAGCTCGGCAGGCACTGTAGCTCGCAAAGGAATAAATGACCAGGGGAACTCTGGACTGATAGATAAAATGACTCCAAAGCATGAAGTAAACTCTCTGTAGCATAACCGCCAGTATTCACAGATGCTCTCTTCTCCACTGACCAGTCTCTGGAACCTCCAGGAGCCCAAGTAGTGCTCCTTTTTGTGTTAACTTCCTGTCTATTCTCCTGTGTTTACAATCTCTCCCGCATCCAAGTCTTCATGTCTCTTCCTCATTTCTTCCATGCTAGTTTCCATATTTCAGTTCATTTCTAAAAACTGCGTCTGTCCCCGGCATAAAAAGGGTCCACACTGTTCATAACTTTTGAAATCTATGGTAAAATCTTATTGAGCATTTTATTGTGCATTGTGTCGTATAATTGCTTCTTTTACAAGCACCAGTACAGTTAGGTACACATTACAATGAATTTCCGTTATAGTAACTGAACAGACTACTTGTGGAATGATATGAAAGATGGGAATCAGAAGAACAAAACCAGAAGACGATGGCAGCGGTCATTCATTTTTTTTTTATCTGTCTTTATTAATAGATAATGGACCTCCAAATGTTTGGATGACTCATTCAGTTGAATGGAACTTTCAATGGAACTGTTCTAAGAAAATGCAGTGTTTAAACCTTAGTTTGTAAACAACCAGCAGCAATCAACAACACAGTCCAGCATATTCATGTTCATAAACCATGGTCTTCCTGCCTCTCAGCTACAGTCTTATTAGGTTTCACCGTAACTAAACAGTTCTCACTTTCCACCATAGAAATACTGTTCAAAATATCACGTACGACAGTACTGAGTAGTGAACCAAGTATCAGGAACCCAGTCATTAATCACTTTCATTAATCAGGAACATCGTTCAGCCACGGGGGGTCTTACTAAGTACTTATTTTGGTGCCCAAAATATTTGCACACATTTAGTTCCAAATAAATGAATACATACTAGTTACATAATAAATAATTGTGCATTGCAATTTACAGAAACAGATCATATCTAAATGTGTTACGTGCAGGTGATAACTTCTTTTACTTCAAAAATCAACAAAAAGTGTCATTTGACCCGAGGAACTGTATGCAATCAACTGATCAGTGTGCAGTAATCTAAAAAGCAATCCTTATATGACTGTATTACCATATTAACATCTTTAATAGGTTATTCAGGATCAATAGGTTATTCAGGATTTTTTCGAATTACCAGTTTGAAAATTCAAATTTTCTTCAAAATATTTTGTGTAGGAGTACTGAGCAGAGAACCAAGAATCAGAAATCCAGTCAAGCCAAACAATAACAATAAATCCACAGGTGCTCAACAAAAGACCACCTATGTCCCGGATAGATCCAACGAACATCGCGCATATAAACACCACTCTGAAGATAGTTAACGAAACTTCAGCAAGTAAACAACAACTGCGCATTGATATTTGTAAAAACACATCATATGTTAATTTGTTCCATGCAGAACTTCTTTTCACAAAATGTGTGATGTGACCCTGATCTTTTTACTGATCTTTTGTTGACTACAGGCTACGTGTGAACCACAATAGAGATACTATTTGTTAGTATCTTGCTTGATCTATTCTGGTCTAACTCTATGAATTAAATACACATCACAGTATTACTTGTATTCATAACCGGATGTTCCATGTTTATGCCTCTTTCCGCCTCTTTTCCGATCAGGAACATCATTCATCCACAGGAGTCTTACTAAGTACTTACTTTGGTGCCCAAAACATTTGCACACTTTTTATTTTAAATGAATCAATACTAATTGTATGATAAATAATTGTGCATTGCAATTTACAGAAACATATCATATGTAAATGTTTTACATGCAGGTGGTGTAAACAATAAAATGTGTCATTTGACCTAAAATGTATGTAATCAATTGATTAGTGTGCAGTAATCTAAAAACCTAATATGACCGTATTGCTATAGCAACATCTTTGTTCATTAAGTTATTCAGGATTACCAAATTACCAAAGTTCCAAATCACTCATGCCCTAACTGGGCGTTTGCACTGCCCCAGTGGTCTGGAGGCCCTGAGGTTTCTCTGACACTCAGAGATGCTGTGAGAAATTCTCTCTTTACATCTCTGTCTGGAATAAAACTTGAATGGATTTTTTTTTTTTAATGTTTTATTCATGTCCTCTTTTTTATTTATGTCTCCAACTTCACAGATAAGGTTGTTGGTTTTGGGAAAAAATAAACACAGCAAAATAAGCCACATGATAAACATCGACATATTAGAATCCATCGCCGCCAGCGCCTATTTTAGACCTCCATGTAATTCACAAAAAAGCAGCACAATGGATTTTCAGAGGAGACTCACAAACCAAACAAACATGGCTAAGCTTCCTCTTTTATATGAACGGAGAGAGAGAGAGAACTCCCAGAGCGCTCTCTAAAGCCCATGGGACGTCCGTACTTTGACAGCTTGAGCCCGGTCACTCACACATCCTACGTGAGAATACAGCCTTCCAAAAATGTCTGGTCCAAGATAAACCTCCATGGCCTGACTAGGAATTCTCGAGGGACTTTTGAGAACACAGATGTCCCCAGCAACTGACGACTTTCAAAGATGCAGAATCCATGGAATGATTGCTTTGGACCAAAGGCAAAACGAGCCGAAGCGTATGCATAGAATCTCGGAGGAAGTGCGTAAATATCCAAAACAAACTCAAAGCTGCTGTTCTATACATTTATTTGCAGTACAGGACAATTCTCTACAGAACTAACATTTGTTAAAAGGACTAATACACTGTATCTGATTCAGAGATTTCATGCACATTTAATTACACAGCTGCTATTACAGAATCTGTTAAAATAATGTATTCATTTACATTATATTTACATTACTGCTACTGCTTTTGTCAGCTGCACTGTATGCTGCCCTGTCTAATAATATTGTATTTCTTTGCTCTTGTTTTAGAGTCTTGCACTTTCTTCTTGCATAATCTTGTCCTGTCTGCACTTATGTACTCTTGTGGTGTTTTGGTGTTAAACCCACGTCCTGGAGGAACATTGTTTGGTTCCATTGTACAGGGCGTAAATGCTTAAAATGAGAATTTAAAACCTCCTTGACTTTAAACTTTTCCATTTGAGTCATGTGAGATAAGACTGTAGTTTAGTGCAGGAGGTCAGTAGAGGGCATTCTTCCCTTTTTTAAGAATGCAGCAGTGTTAGAGTGATACACACTTTTAAATAAAAATGTCAGACAGGATCTTTGGAGAGAGACCAGGGAAGACTCACTTTTGGTTCTTAAAAAATAATCTTTCAGCAGACGGTTGTATAAGAGATGAGAATATATGTTGTATATGAGATGTGAGAGTGTGAATATTCTTATAAACATTTAAAGAGCCTAATGTGACATAACATCATACAATATGATATATGTTTGTATACCATTCACCAGGTATTCCAAGTACTGCACATAAAACAGATTCAGGAAACGTGATTTCCCTGAGGGTATAGCATGGAAAACACACTTTTAATACTAATAGAATATACTATGAAAACATTGAGCCTGATTTGTCTAAACGAACAAATCAACTGGTCCACCACATAAGAGAAGGGAAATTATTTCCTTACCTCTTCAAATCGATCAAAATACTCTCCTTCTTGCATACAGGAAGGTACCGGCCGCTGCCAATTAAATTCATAAGGTTTCGCCATTTGACCTGCAAGACAGAAACAGCAGTGTTGGCAGATGGTGACAGAAAAACAAATGGAATAACATCATACTGGACACATCATGAGAAGATATAATCCGTCTGTATATGCAAGAAATGGGAGGTGCCACAGTGGTCAGCTGGCCTGACAGACTCCAAATGTGATCAAAAGGCTTTTCGTCTGCTTCCCTTCTGTCTTAACATTTTCTCTTTCACAGAAAACAGATTTATTTACCAGTTTGTTTCACCACTTCCATCCCTTTAGATGTGCACTGATGCCAC
Organism: Bryconaethiops microstoma; assembly: GCA_037577275.1. Taxonomy (NCBI): domain Eukaryota; kingdom Metazoa; phylum Chordata; class Actinopteri; order Characiformes; family Alestidae; genus Bryconaethiops; species Bryconaethiops microstoma. The sequence goes on from JBBJLS010000001.1 coordinate 30,558,965, forward strand.
TAGTATGGGGCCAGTGCAGCACAACATCTGAAACAGTTCTGTTGTATGTGAAATAACTAGACTGAATAAACTCTACAAAGCTCAAAAGCTGCTTGACTATCTCATGTATATTCAGAGAACTTTTAACACATCAGCAGTGCTTCTGAAACTGAGTTTTGAAGTTTACCGTTGCTTATGCTAATTGTGGGTGTGTGTGTGTGTTTGGGTGTGCATGTGAATGGGTGTGTGTGCCAGTGTGTGTATCTCATGTGCTGCTAAAACTCTCAAGGAGCACATTTGTGCCTTGAATACAGAATTATCAAGCCGTAAACTTAAGTCAGTATCTCAGACTGTGTGTGAAGGCCTACATGGTAGAAGTCACATGCAGTTAAAGGCTGGCTGGAGGGTAATGTATTGTTTTCTAGCACCACATGTGATTTTTTCCATTATGGTCCTACTATCAATAATGTGATTCATGTCTAGGGAGGATTCAGGTCAACACATTTCAGAGGAAGTGCAAAATAAATCAGAATTAAATCTGATACTCTAATTTCTATTAGAGGAGAGATGCAGTGCAAAGCATTACAAATGGGTTAAAGGTAAAATACTAGACACATACAACGGTAACGCCTTTGGATTTTGCCAAAGAAACAACTTACTAGTTAGATAAGAGTTTAACATTTTCATAAGTGGTATAAAAGGATGATAGGGAAAATATCTACAGAACAGTTCAAATCAAAGATTTATAATTTTTTTTATTTTCCTCAATAAGTTTGGTCATGGGTTCAAATCTTACCTTCTCCACACCACCACTGGGTTCCTCAGCAAGACCCTTAACCCCAAGTTGCTCCAGGGAGACTGTCCCCTGTAGTTATAAAAGCGTCTGCTAAATGTCGTAAATATAAATGTATGTACGGTGTGAGGTACACCATGCATTTTCACAATTTCATTTCCAGCCTCTCTTTATCCCTTAGTTATAGTACACTTTACATTTTGTTTTTTCTATGTGTCAACCTTAGCAAATAATGAGAATTTGTACACGACAATTTGCATAAGAATACCATTTTTAAGTTTGTTCCCTGTAAAAGACGTGTTAAAGAGCCCATATCCTGTGTTTTACCTGTATTTTATTTTTTCCCTCCAAGATCCATTTCTGAAGAGTGTGTGGTTTAATACTGTCAAATTCATGCTTATCTGTTTATATTGTTCAACCTGTCTTTATCCCAGAACACACCTGTTTTTGCAACTGCGCCTTTTAAGACTGATGATGTATGTAACTGACCTGGATTGAAATCAAGACTGAAAAACTCCTCACGTGAAAGGGTTTGACGTAATTGCTGTAGTCTGAATAGGTATCTGTGAAAGCTTTGGTTAAGGTGACACCTCAAACACTTAACTGGGTGCTACAATATAGTTAGGGTTTGTTAAAACATTAGCTCGGTAATTCTCACTTTTTTCTGAGCGTTGTCTAAAATTCAAAAGGAGCTGGTTTTGCAGCTTAATAATGGGTTGTATGGGCAGGGAGATGAATGGAAACACTGTTCACATGCTACAACAAACTTTTTCATTTAAAATAAGATTTATATGGGCCCCTCTAGTAGTAGGCGGTACAACGGTTCACCAATATGATCATAAAAGCAAATACTGTGTCGAAATAACAGCACCAAATGCATTGTTTATGCATGGGCCAGCCATCTAATATAAAGTTTAAATAAATTATATACTGATAGTCTAGGTGGAGTTTAGCACACTTTGGTTTGTCTTCAAATAAAACTTTTGCATTTCAATCTTCAGATAGGATTTGCAGGATAATATTGAAAAAATGGTTTTTGGACTAAAAAAGAACTTTTAAGCAAGTTTGAAATATCTTTTCTATTTAATATTCAGAGTGTATAAGCAATAAGGCAGTAATACAAATAACATTTACTTATTTAAAGTTGTTTTTGCTATTTTGCACAATAAAACCACATACCACAGCTATGACGTGGTTATTTGTAGTAAAATAATCCTCTGTTAACCCATAGAAACAGTCTTACTGTTTTCTAACAGGTTTCTATTTGGAAAACAAATGTCACTTCACTGTCCCATGCTACCAGCACCTTGAAACGTTTGAAATATTACGTTTCATAATTTTTTTTTTTCCATACCATTCACTTTTACTGAAAATGACTGTGTTCACAAAGTGTTTTGTTCCCTGCATCAGTGCAATGAAACAAGTTTTCTGGACACGTTTAGCTTAAGTCATCAAGAGCATGTGGGCCGATAAAGCTTGAGCTTGGATCTTTTGCTGTCACTGGCTTAGCCCCAATAAATACTATAACCATACATTTTTGAGGTCAACCAACATTTTTGAGGTCTGAGGCAAGACGCTTTATCTTGTACGTTTTGTCAGCGCTGGTTCTGTGTTTGTGGTCATCCAGCAGCAACAGAAAGCTTATCAGAACGGGCCAACTGGGTTCCATTACCACCACTTCAACCTGTCAAAAGCATCCCACTCTATAGCATGCACAAGTCAAGCGGATCCAAATGTAACACGAAGTATCCTGTTCACTCATGCGAGCCTTACACAAGCCCTCAAAGGTATTGAATTAAGCTCTCAATACAATAATGCATGCTGAACCAGCAGCTGCGGCTCGCTGTTCAGAAGCTCCACAGAAAGCAAAAAAATAAATAAATAAAATCACAGACTAAACCTGGAGCATGCTCACTTTCTCGCTGCAAATGACAGCAATAATGCAGTACTGCTCCGTAATCGAGAAAGTGACCTGCTTCACTGTAGCGTTAACTATAATAACAAAGAAACACACACGCCTTCAGGTTCCCCTCCCGGTCTGGGTGGAGTTGGACAAGGCGAGAGGCTGGTACAATGTCAATAATGACTACACACGTTTATCTGACTTCAGACTATTAACGCCCATTAGAATGGGGCTCATTAAAATAGATTAAAGTGGTCCCTTATAGACACACATGAACACAGCACAGCACACAGTGTGAAGAATGTGAAATTCTTTCTCTGCATTTAACCCATTCACCAAGTGAAGCAGTGGGCTGCCACCAACCCGATAAGCAGTGTGTAGGGACGGTACCTTCCTCAAAGGTAACTCAGTGGTGACAGTAGCAGTCCTGGGATTCAAACCCACGAGCTTCTGATCACATGGGCCCCTCCCTAACCACTAGGCCACCAGCTGCCCCCCAAATTACAAAGAGAAAAGTCATAAATGTGAGTAGAAACGTGTTTATCGTGTTAGCACAGGCAAATAAAGACCGTGGGCAGACCACAGAATTGTGTTATCGCAGTATGAACAAGATTCATCTATTCATCTATCTTTATTTTCCACATCCTTAGGCAGGCATGTTCAGCTGTCACTCACACAATCAGGAAGGTTCAGAAAGATCCCAAGGACATTCAAACAACTGACAAATCAGCAAGGGAACATGGCACAGGGCTACACGGGCCTGAATGCTGTCTCCTCTGATAACAGTGCAGGAAACATTTGCATATCAGGGCCTTCTCTCTTAGTGATGGAACTGCAGGGCAGAATTGAGCTGGAAGGCCTCAGACAGAAAGCTACGAACAGATGAAGGCACTTTTAAAGAGACCAAAGCTGATCTGTGGTCAGAGCCTGCTTAAATCACTACCACATGAGACAAAACTGATGGAAGCAACCTGTTGGCAGGTTTCAAAGAAGCCTCGATTTCTTTTAGCATGCCATTCTCTTTCTCTCCGAGTCTCCCTCTCTCACTCTTGTCTTCTCTCTCAGTCTCTACATGTATCTCCCTCTCTCACTCTGCTTCTTTCTGTCTTCCTCACTCACTCCCCCTCTCCTTCTGTCTCTCTCTGCTTCTCTGTCTCTTCCTCACTCACTCTCACTCTGTCTCTCTCCCTCCCTCTGTATCTCTCTCTGTCTCTCTTCATGTCTCTCACTCTTTCGCTCTGCTTCTCTGTCTTCCTCTCTCCGTATGTCTGTCTCTTCCTCACTCACTCCCCCTCTCCTTCTGTCTCTCTCCCTCCCTCTGTATCTCTCTCCCTCCCTCTGTATCTCTCTTTCAGTCTCTCTCTCTCACTCTTTCGCTCTGCTTCTCTCTGTATCTGTCTGTCTCTTTCTCTCTCTCTCTCTAAATGAAAACATGCAGCCCAAGGCAAGGCCGGTTGCAGCACAGTGCGCATGTTCACTGAAGTTCCTGCACATAGTCAACCACAGCAGTATAACACTGACTCTACATTTTTCTGGATCCACTCTCATCAGACCACCTTAGTGATCTAAGTGACCACACACAACACAAACCGTGCAGCACGTGCTACATTTCTCCACCCGCAGCCTGTGTCTGTATGAAGATCAGCCTGGATCTTGCTGGTGTGATCTACAAAGTGTAAACCCGCTCTCAGTCCTGAACAGGTGAGAATAAACCTCCTGCAACAAGTTTAACACACGAGGGGTCAGAAGTGGTGAAGTCCACTCACCCGTCGCTCTGCTGTCTCCGAGGGAAAGTGTCCATGTGGGGCTGAGAGCCTGTCTCCCATAGAGACTGGAAACAGCGCCCCCTACATGCAGGCAGCGGGATATACAGACGCACTTTATCAAAGAGCGTGTTTTTTCCTCTTGTGCTTGTACCACATTACTAAATCCTTCAAAAAGCAGAACGCATTCAGAAGAAACATTCAGAAAGCAAACATTACAACTTGCACAGCACAAGTAAGGTTTTAAATTCAAGAACATTTACCTTAGAAAGATACAATATTCTTCATTTGTGTACAGCCCATTCCCAAAAATGTATGACATGAAAACTCTTCATATGTTGAAAGTACAAGGTTTTACATTCAACACAATTTATCACAGAAAGATACAAATGTTAATTCTGAGCATATAACAAAAGAAAGGCAGCTGCATGATGAAAACACTTTTATTTTTCTAATAAAGGTGGTAACAATTGATAGTATTGATATTATTTGTTTGTATAAAGGCCACTCCCAGCAATGCGTATCATGAAAATTCTTCATATGCTGATACCAGTTATATAAATGAGTTTAATTTAAAATAGAAAATATCTTGACTTTTATCCTTTTCTATAAAAAACAACAAAAGCATAATAATAGATGCAAGTTAATAGTGCCAAGCTCGAGTGATATACTGTCCACTGTTGTTGGGTAGGCTCTCACACACCACTGTTCATAAATAGTATTGCCTTTGGGTAAAAAAGTCAAAAAAGTGAAAAAAATAATTAAATTAATGGAAATAAATTGTGTCTAAGAAAACAAGAACCCTTAGCATTTTCTTATTGATTAAAATCACACCACAATTACTGCCACATCTAGGAATTTAAAATAAGACCATTCATCCATTTATTAACTTGTTTTTCACTTTTTAAGCAGGCACCCAAGTTTTTTCATCAACCCTGAGATGGTCATCCACAATATCCTGTTTCACTGGAGTATAAATGTGGGAAGACACAAAGGTTCACAGAGGGTAGTGAACTTAGAGGATGCATATTTTTACCCCAGTGCACAGTTAGAAGGGTGGTTAGAAAGGCACAGATTTCCTCTGGGATCACTGCTGGAGTTTTGCAAGACAGTAGCCGTTTCAGGCAAGCCATTCTCCAAAAGTACAATAAGACTTTGTGCAAATATCAACAAACCATTTGGAAGGATAGACAAAATTAGTCTTTTTTGCAACTGAACATAAAGTTTTCTAGGAACTACAAACTTTGACTTGAGCCTGATTCTATGGTCAGATGAGCCAAAATGTTGTGGTAAGAAATGCTTGAGGTGGGTTTAGTATAAAAGAAGGATGGTTACATAGAGGGAATATCACAGTGTTGAGGATGTGTTATGTTTTGGGATTGTTTTTCCTCCAAAGGACTGACAAAAAGCTAAAAGTAGGTTGTAGTAGGACCAGTGGAGCAATAAAAGATACACATTCAAATCCAAATTAAAAAGATACACACAAAAATATTTCGGTTTCTACAGAACGAAGGGTTTGACATGGTTTCCCCAGTCTCTTGACCTAAACACAACTCAAACCTTTGAGGTGAGCTGAAAAGTCCAAAAGAGAGGACCTAAAGGGGGCATTTGGCTGACACTTATATCCAGAGCAATTACAATCATTAGTTACAGGGACAGTCCCACTAGAGCGACTGAGGGTTAAGTGTCTTGCTCAAGGACACAATGGTACAAAGTTAGGGTTTGAACCTATGACTTTGGGTTCACAAGCAAGTGTTTTACCCACAAGGTTACTAGCACCCTAGAGAGGGTCCTACGTCAGGATCTGGACAGATCCTGAGGAGTGGTCTGAAATAGCTTGTTCTGATCTCATCAAACACTATAGGAGACTTAATGCTGGCAAATGGAGGTTGCACAAATTTACTAGATGCACAGATGCAAAAAGCTGGAATAGACACATGGTCCTAAATGCGTATTTTTTTAAAATAAGGGTTTTTCTTTTCAAAAGCAGGTTTCTTTCTCTCATAATTTCAGTCCGAGATTGCACAAAAAGACATTTTTCATGAATCCTCCCCCCTACCTTTACCAGCTGACTGTATTTAATACTGATGCTATATTAAGAGCAGACCAATAACGAGACTGTAATCCATGTCCTTATGCTACAGCCCCTAGCAACCCATTTTGAATTAATCAATAATCAGTACAGGGATAATCAGTGCAGTAAAAAGGACTGGCCTGGTGACTACTGTGTTGGATAAGGTCGTCAGATATTTCCCAGCAGACATAAAGCTCACCAAATTCCACATTTCACAAAAAAGTTTTATTAAAACCCACTGCACGGCACAAGCACAACTTACATTCAACAATATTCATCTCTGAAAGATGATATCAATAATGCAACTAGATGAAATCAAATATTTGATATCTTTTTTGTTTCTAAGCACTATCTGCTTTGTCAATGGAATTAGAAGCAATAAATAAAAAAAAAAGTCACTCAATAGCATACACAGTCAATAGTTTGACGGTGAAATCATTTAAAAGTAAATCTTCAGTATAAAGGTCTTAAAAGTGCGTGCACAGTTTATACAAAAAAGAGAGCTCTATACATCAACACTTTGTACATTCCACATCTAACACAGCTAACATTCAAAGGCACGGAACTTCACTTCAAAACGATCAAAAATAAGTTTAATCAGAAAGGTATTTCAAGTAATCTTAACATTTGCAAAAAGAGTTTGGTCAAAAGAAAGCAATAGCATGGGGTTAGTCTTGTAGAAAAATTAGATGTGACCACACTGAATCACATTTACACACAGGTACTCACTATTAAGTGTGAGGATTTCTGATTAACTTTGTTACTGTAGATGCAGCAAAGTAATCAGAGTTTATCAAGATTATAATGTAGTGTATTGCATCTCTAATTTGGGCCTAGTGATATCCTTAAACAAAAACTAGATCACCGTACAGTAGTAGTAGGTGTTAAGAGAATAAATGGGACAGTTACATGTTTTGAGGATTCACGTTGGACCTGCACATTTTGGCACTTTGATTTAAATGGTCCATATCCAACAGATATTGCAATAAATACAAAATATGATTATAAAAAAATCTCAAACATTTACATGAAGTTAATTTAGCAGGTTGAATATAGATATTTTTTTTTCATACTAAAACTTAAAAAAACAGAACTAATCTGAATATAACAAAACTAATCACTAGCAAGAGAAAGTAACCAGAGCTAAACGCCAAGAAACCATAGGGGGAGTATGGCATAGTCTGGGGAAAAAGACACCATTTCAACTTGGCGTTTTTAAACCACATTTTTTTAGACCATGCTTGACATCCTTTTAACTGGACCAGTAAAATGGAAACATACATACAGAAGAGTTTCACTCAAGAAAAATTGCATAATAATGGCAATACCTCATGACATCCAAAGTGCATATCCACATTTCCAACATTATTTCCATGTTCTTTCCTTCATTTCCGTATATAGTGACTAGACTATTTTGCTATACTATTTATGGAACTGAATACAATTCTGTTTATCGAATATGCTATAATGAAACTCAGATAAAGGATAAAAGCTAGCTAAAACAAAATGGAAGGTTTTTTTTTTTATGGCTCCATATTAAAATAAATAAAACAACTGTCTTTGAGATATAAATTGACTGCAGATCCGCAGATAAATACATATATGTACGCAGCTCTAGAAAGGAAATGTAAAAATAATAGTACCATTGAGCAAACCTTTACAGATCAATAACAACAATCACATTACATCACACAACAAGCTACAATGTTGCATTTACAGATGTGTAGTAGCACAAAATGTTCCAAGCAATCGATTCATGCCTCCCTGAAAACTTTAACTGTTACGGTCCAATACTGGACAGCATACTGATACCACTTAGTTCAAATCTTATACACTGTAGTGTCTAATCAATAAATGTAAAACAAACAAACAAACAAAAAAAAACTAACAATATCAGCAGCAACATTAGCAAGATAATGGATCTATATCAGCAAGCCACCCGTGCTTGCAAAATAAAGCAAATAGACCTAAATTCAGTGCAAATATACAGTTTGAACCTTTCACGCACCTATACTTACATCTGGGAAAGAGAAATGATGGCTACAGTGATGTATCTGTGTTAGTACCCGCCCTCTAGGACACATGACATCATCTCCACTTCACAACATGGGTGCTCATGCCCTGCACCTTCTTAAACGATAAACACTAGTCAGTTACTGGCCCTATATATGATGAGATCGATCAGTTATGAAGAACACATCATATTAACTAGAACAAAAAGTAAAATAAACATACAAAACTGGTCTTATTACAGCTGTAAGAAAGTCAGTAACATGTGCACATCATTAAGACCTAGTTTATGTAATCATGGTCCATCACATGGTGCTTTAGTTGCCATTTCTTTGCTTTTTTCCCTCCCCCAACTACTGTACACTCTCCCCCTGAAACCTTCCCAAAAAAAGTTCAACTGTAAAGATGTTGAATACATAAAAAAAAAAAAAAAAAAAAGTTTCGATCAAAAGCCAAAATGAATTAGGAAGAGTGCCTGAGGCACAGCACAACCACGTTAGTCTTTCCTCTCCTCTTCCATATCGTCCTCAGACTGCGCTCCTTTATGGCTGAGTTTCTCCAGCGTGGAGGAAGAGGGGAGAGACTCCTGATCGCTCCCTTCAGTCTTTCTCTTAGTGGTCTCCTGCACAAACTCCTGAATCTCCACCGGGAGCCGGCGGAACTTGTCCTGATACTCCTGGTCCAGCTCGTTTTGGAGCTGCAAAGACATTTCACATTTATTTCAAACAGAACTGAAAATGACTCGGTAGAAAAAGACAGTGGTCTTTCGCAGTACTCGCACTTGACCTCCTTAACGATGACCATGACAGGTTGTTTTGCTTAGAACAGTGTTTGTGGTAGACAGATGAAACCTTTAAGCGGACTGAACGAATTCAATCCAATAACTAAAACTCTCCCTAATGCGGGATGTCTTTTTAAAAATGAGCAAGCTGAAAGATATTTTATTGAAATGCTAAGGTGACACTCTGACTCGGCACACAAAAGGCTGAACGAACAGCAGCTAATGGTGACAGAGACCCTGTGCCTGCATAGTGATGAATGCTCCAGTATTGATAGGTCCAGATCAATATCCATTCACTGTGCTTTAGACGTGTTCTCTTTAGAGCAGCACGATCCAGCAGCAGCATTCCACAGCTTCCACTTTCCACACACTGAGTCCGTTTAGGCCAAAATCCAACCCCACAACTGTGTCATTACTCTTGAGCATGTTCACTTTGTCACCAGGGTATAAGGTACTCCTACCTTCTTCAGTCGTACACATAAAAAAAAATAAATAAATAAAAAAAGGAACACTTCAAGTCAAATTTCATGTTCTGCTGATTTTTCTAAGCGAAAATAAGGTAACATATTTACTACAAGTAATGTACTTTCATGGACGTTTCATGCAAAGTCTAGTGCATGATTTCGATTTATTTGGAGAGCTTAACATATTGGAAACCAAGAAAACAGAGAAGAAAAAAAAAAAACCCCACTTTTGCACAAGCCGCTCTGTTTAATTTTATTTTGTACTTCACTGTTCAAGCAGTGCCTAAACTCTAAACTTTTGCTATGGCAGTACCTACATTCATTGGACATTTTAATAGGTAAAAATTTAGGTGCATTTTATAGGTTTACAATTATTAACCAACGGTAGCCCACCTGTTGCAGAACTATTTATAGCCCCATGACAGGACTGCCACTTACCAGATATTATTTGGGTGCTGAATCATTCTCAGTAGTGAGAATAAACAGTAATATCAGACACAGTGTGTTGCTGGGGTGTGGAGGCTACTACAGTCAGAAAAAATATATATATATACACCTACAATGTACACCTATATAGAAAAGATCAAATGTCCAGTGAGTGTAGATGTAAAGCGGCAACTCAGTGCAGAAAACTGATTTCAATATGAGCACGTTCAGGATTTGGGAAGATGGAACAGACTAGACGAAACACTAATGATATATTCATGCTTTAAAATATTAATACTCGTACGGCTAAGCTACTTTTGAGTGCAGTGTTCCTGTACGTAATGTCATAATTTGCAGTCAGTAGCACTCTGTGGGAACAGATGCTTGTGAGGGCACCCTGAGGCCTACAGGACCTTTGGGGAAAGGGAAGGAGCCTACAGAGTAGAAAATGCAGTTTATAAAGCTAAAAGGGACTCAGCAGCACATTTAACTAAAAACTGCAACATTTTCAAAGCAAAGCCTTCAGAGAGCAAGACTGGAAAACTGTCGTAACTCTATTCGGGCCGAGGGAACGCTACTGAAAGCAGTGTTACTCGGGAAAGCCAGAGAGAAGAATGGGTCAATTAGTGGTAGGTGAATGCTCCTGAGAATTTTAGGTTCTTAAATATTTACGCGTTTAGGGGAAGAACTTCGTAAATCGTCTGGAAATCACGTCAACCAGAAGACAGAAGAGATAAAATAGGTGGTGAATGGGGGATGATGAGTCCTTCTCATGATGGCTGTGAAAAATGCATACATTCGCAGTGTCATGATGCAACAAATGTCAAACATATTGTAACAGTAGATAACAATATACTGGCGCACGCACACACACACACACACACACACACACACACACACACACACACACACACACACACACACACACACACACA
>JBBJLS010000001.1:30574144-30611920 GCA_037577275.1 Bryconaethiops microstoma
AAAAATAAAAATAAATAAGAATATAAGGAAATAAAAAAAAGTAAAGAAATATATATGTATATATATATATATATATAAAATAGAACAAAATAGGAAATACAAAAAAGTATTTGATTAGTATATGATTAATACTAATAACATTATTCTAATGACTTGGCTGGTAACAACGACAACACACAAATGAGTGTATATTTTATAGAGCAGTTGTTTTGACAAGAAAATTACATACAAGGTAGTGATTTGCCAGCTCCAAACTGTGATTTTAAGACCATATTTTGTCTTTCACTGCCATCTAGTGGACTTTTTCTAACCTGCTATGATCACACTGAGCCACAAACATTGTCTCCTCCTGTGCATTCATGATTCTGCAGAACGCCCTTTCATAGAGATGCCCTAATTGTAATACGCTAATTTCCAGTTACAGGCATGCATTTACTAATTTGGAATTCATAATGATAAGAACAAACGTCTTTAAAACCAACAGTCTTTTTGAATGAGATCATAGAGTTTGGCACTTGAATGCATGTCTAAATCTTATTTATCACAATTGAACAAATACGAATGATTCAGTCATGTTTCTTCAGAATAGGCCAAAATGTGTTTTAAAGCTGTTTGCCCTAGTTCTGTGGAGAAGTATGTGTGAACTCTACTTACTCCTCGGTTAAGTGTTTCTCTTTTGATTTGGCTTCATTCAGTTTCTCTTGTCTTTTCTTGTCCATTTTCTTTTTCAGTTCTTTCTTTTCTCTGTGAACATTAAAAAAAAGAAGATAAGCCTGATGTTCATACTAAAAAGGACATTATAAATATTAATATTAATATCAGGCTTACTTTTCACACAATTCTTTCAGTTTTTTCATCTGATTGCTTTGACTCTCCTCAGCTACCAGGGTTAGTTTCTCCATTAGCTGTGTGATGCATGTAACAAAAAAAATGGCAATTATTCATTTAATTGTCAGATAAAATAAATAAATAAATAAATAAATAAAACATTTTTTAACTTGGATCTATCCGATTATGACACGTGAGTGAAACTCTTGATGTTAGATTTTCTTTTTCCGGGGTTTCGTCTTCCCGAGCTGTCGTAATAGTTTTTTTCCTGAGTGACCAGTTAGAGAGCTGTTAGAGTCTGAGAGTTGTTTTCACTGTACCTGCTTGATGTGTTCTTTCTTCAGATATTTCTCACTGTAGTACTGTTCCTGTCTCAGGTTCAGGAGCTGCTGCTGCTGCTGCTCCTTGAGCTCAGCCAGTTTCCGGCTGCTTTCCTGGTCCAGGTTCGCCAGCTCCTGCTCGAAGAACGAGGCTCCATGCTCCGGGCTGGAGGAGAGACACCTGAGGAATACATCTCAGTCTGACTTCTATCCAAGTTACGGGCAATAGTCCACATATGTAGCAGCATACTGTTAAACTTTTAAAGAGCGATCAACAGTGGCTTGAGAGCAGAAGAAGCAGACCTACCTCTTCTTACCATCTCTTTTTGCAGATTTCTGTAACACAGCTCTTCTGCGCAGATAGTCATGCTGGAACTCATTGTATTTGGCTGTATGCTCCTTGATCATTTCAGTGGTTTTCTTGTGATGTTTCTTCATAAGGTCCTTCATTTCTTTATAGTGTCTTCTCTGCTCTCTGACAAACACCTTCTGCTGCTTCAGCTCCTCTAATGTTTGAGCCTCCATCTCTAAGAAGGTGCAAGATTAACTAGACTTAGATTCACACTGAAAAAAAAAAAAATCTTATATTTCACCGTTAGACTGCTGTAAAAATATTAACGACAATATTAGAATGTCTAGACATTGCAATACTTGTATTTTATTGTAATATTGTAATTATTTTGCTTAATTAACTTGCTAATACATCACTTTTGGCAGTGCAGTCTTAACAACTATAATGAATTTTAATTACTTTAGGTTACGCAGCTACACAAAGACTTTTTACACATTAAAAATAAAGGTTAACATTCATTAAAGACAAACAAACTAAAAACAAATCAGGTCCCAAGCAGTATAAACATGTTTGCTAATGAGTGTCCAAAAATTCTGATAACCAATAATATCAGTTTATAGATTTAATGTCTAATACTTTATTAAGCATTGCTTTAGACACTCAAGATGAACAATTCACTTAAACAATATAAACACTGTAACATAGGACATGATGAAACTGTTCATTTCTGTAAATGACCTCTTATTCTTCACGTTTTTCATCACTTGTCTTCATAAATAGGATTCTTGCTAAATAAACATTTAGGTACGTGCTTTTGTTTCATTAACCAAAATGGTGTTTTGTGTTTTAATTCATCAGTTCATCCTGCACTGCTGTCATATTGCATAAAGAGGGGATAACAGTTTTAGTTTCTGCCACATCATTGGGAGACTGTGAGTTTCAGTCAAATCCAGGCCATGTCACATCCGAAAGATGTCATCTGCATTATATTTGAAGATAAGGATAAAGATAAAACCGCAGGTTGTCGATGCTGGCTGCTGTTATATAGTTAATATATCAGTTAGGTTCTCACAGGTTCTCTAGATATGGACCTAACTAGGAGTCCCTGACAGCCATTGCAGTTCCCAGTACAAGCAGTTACTAACCGGTGAGGACACTCTGAATGAGATCTTCAGTCTTTGCCGCAGGTTTAGCTGATCCTGAAATACACACACGCACACACACGCACCTCCAGAGATGAGCTTTGTGCATATTCAAGGTGACCCCTCTTATTTTGCTATTCAGGATGGCATATTCATTTGAAACTGTTCACCCGAGCTCATAAACCCGAACACAGTTATGCGCAGCGTTCAGGTGTGTGAAGAGGCTGTTACCTGTGGGCTGGGGCTGTGGGGAGAGCTGTGAGGCTGGTTTGGGTGTGGCACTGGGAGCATGGCTCAGGCCGTTCTCTACAGGAGCAGGATTGGGCTCATTCTTCACTTCCGACGCCTGCTCGACTCCAGGCTCGGTCTGTCAAATGGAAAAGTTGGAAATAGAAATCAATGGCAAAACAAACATTTTATGAAGATTATAAGTCAGAGAAAGTTATCTTTTGGTCTGCATTTTATATAATAAGGTGGGTTAAGGAAACTTTTGAGCCCTTTGGAGAATTCCCAAGAGGACGGCACACTGCAATCACTTAAAGCCTCTCTCACTTCTGCCAGTATTCCAAGTTTACTTCTACAAACATCCTTTTAAGCACTACTGAAATAATTATGTCTGAATAGCGGTTTAGACAAATATAAATTTGCTCAAACAAAATCATTAATATCTAGATGGTCTTATGTTATTTCAGTTTTGAACCCTTCACTATTATCGCAAAAATATGAAAAGCCCATCCTAATTTTTGACTCATGCTATATATAAAATGAGATCAAATTTAAAAAATGATATTAAATGCAGTCATTTCACGGTTTGTCAGGAGGACACACCATGTGGTGACCCTGAAGAAAAATGTTCAATGTTCAGTAATGTGTTCAATATATAGAAGTCTCCACCTCTTTGGCATCTTTCTCTTCCTCTCCCTCCTCTAATGTTAGAGCAGCCAGCTGCTTGGATCTCTGCTCCATTAAGTTGACATATCTAATGGGGTTAGACAGGGCCTCTATGACATCTGTTTCAATGAGAAGCGCACAGTCAGTCACCACAAACATGGCAATTTCTATACAATCAGAGCATTCCCTGTTTACATAGACCGACACTTGATCGCAGTTCTTTCTCTGCTGCCTCTGAATGTGACAGGAATGTTCCCTGCCACAGACGTCAAGGAGTCCACTCTTAACAAGAAATGAGCGCCAGTCAAAAAGAAAGTGAGCAATAGCAGTGAAAAGGTCAGAGCTGTTTCCCCCCCATAAGCCCCTGTGGCATAACACATTTTAAGTAAAGTCACACACGCTGAGTAGTGTTGGGCACAGGAAGCCCCAGCCTCACACCTTTAGACTGTAAATGGAGCATTTCTTGCTAAAACCGCTGGCACTCTTATCACAGTGAAAAATCAGTTATAAAACTGTCTTCCTTAAAGAGCATAAGCAATTGTTACATGCTTTTACATTATTACATTTGACAACAGTGTATTTTACCTGCAAATGTATCCGGCACATAATCTTTGACTTCGATATACACAAACAGAGCAGGAAGAGTGAGAGACTGGTTTTTCTCATTTCTCACTCCAATATATCTATAACCTGCAACGCAAAAAAAAGCACACATAACCACTTCCATCCAGCACCTGTATTACAGCTCTAAGCTGGTTTACGGAAGCCTACATCTACACTACCTGGTCGGATGGCCGTCACAGGAATTAACCGATGGCCAATGAACTTTCCGCCCTCCTCAAATACAGCTATTCTCAAGGAGGCGAGAGTGGGTAACACCACCTGTCAGAAAAGAAAAAACAGCAATAAAATGATTTATTTAATGCATCTGTATCGCCCCACATTTAAACTTCCAGTCAGATCCACTTCACCCTTTACCTTTTTGAACACGATCGGTTCCTCATCCCACACAGGGTTGATGGCATTGTTCTGGGATGTCTTTGTTTTGAAGGCTTTCCGTCTCGTGTCCACTGGGAGTCCAAACATGTCAATTTCTACGTATACACCCACTTTCTTGTCTGTAAGAAACTGTCCTGATATGATCTGATGGGGAAAAACAGTTATTAGGTATATCAGCAACAACCACTACTATAGCTACAGATGGGGGGGGGGGGGGGTCTTTGCCTTGCTTACATATATATTGCATGTTGTTTATACTAGAGAAGACAGATATAAAAAGTTATTTTGATGCTTAATTTATTTCCAAACCAAATAAAAAAACAAACAAACAGTAAATATACATTTTAAAATAAAATGATACTCATTTACAAAGTACTCCAAAATGCAAAATGCAAAAATGATGAAAAATGAATTCTGAGAAGCAGCCAGAAAGTATATATTTCGGTATATATGAAAGTTTTTCAAGCCTCGTGGAAAAGCATCATGAAGCTGCCTGAGAAAACGCCAAGAGTGTGCAATACTGCATCAAGGCAAAGGGGGCTAACTTTGAAGAATTTAAAAGAGTCAGCCCTCTTGTGAAATGAGAAAACTTTATGCAACTGGCACATAAAACTACACAAAACATTCGTGTCTGGGCCCTTGATATCACTTTCAGATACTCTGTGGACTTATGTTTTTGTAACCAAAACACTGAAAAAAGTATACGGATATTTACTGCTTTTTCTCACTGACTCAAAACACTGAATGAGGTCAGTTTAAATAAGTCAGCTGGGTGGACACATGGATATTAAGGTCGAACGAACCTTTATCGATAAAGTGTTGGCTACTATCCCGTCTACTGTGCTCTCTGTGAAGGGGTCAAAGTGCTTGTCTGGTCGTCTCATGAATTCTGGCTTGAGCCTGTAGCCACTCTTCCCATTATACTCATACATGCCCAGGTTCAGCTGCATGGACAGATCTGGGTGAACAAGAGAGAGAGGGAACACAGAACGAAAACAATATTTTCAGCCAACAAGAGATGACTTTTTTGGCACCACTAATTATCACTTAACATACAATCTTGTGTTCATTTCTGACATGCATTCTTAACATGTATTCTTGTGTTTATTTCTGCGTTTGTGGGATTTTTTTTTTATTTTTTTTTACCTATTGTCTGGAAGTTTAGTGCCACCAGCTGGCAGCCTGCATTCCAAAACACTTGAGGCATATAGTTGGAAGAGTCAACTCGAGTTCCCTTAGGGTAGATTCTACTGAGCTGAAGCTTGTTGTACCTTAGAGCATCTGAGTTAAGGGTAGAAACTCATAAACAAACTTCTCGGATTATTACAGATATAATGTGTTTCAGGGCAAATCCATGTCAATATTAAATACCATAAATTGCGAGGGATAATAAAAACAGGATGACGCTGGTTAAAATACCCAGTGGGAGTGATATAATAAGCACAGTGTGCTTTATAATTAATCTCAAATGATAATTCACCAACACTGAACTTGCTTTGGCTGCTATGCCTTTCATTCACACTAAGATCAGCACATGAAGTTGACAGATCTGACTATTTGGGTCACAAGTAGGGCATAAAAAATGGATGCACATGTCCTCGTTTCTCCTCATGTGCCTAATCCTCCACCCATATGGGTTACGGCAAGAGCGCTCTTATTAAACCTGGAGGGTTTTTTTTTTGGGGTTTTTTTGTTGTTTTTAAAGTGGGAAAAGGATGCTCCACAAACTCCACGGGAGTTTTCGTGAGCTGCTCCAGAGCCTTGGTCTCCACAAACGATGACATTTGATAACTGCGGCTTATTTCTGAAAGCAAAAATGTGGAAAAGGCATCAACAAGTAGCTTTTTCTCAGCAGAGGCACGGAATGTGTAAGGCAAAAAGAATGGACAAAAACAAAAATAATCTCACTTTTCGAAGTCTCAAAGGAATGGAACTTTGTGGGTTGGATGTAATTGACCAGGGTGGACATTTCCTCAGTAGCAAAGGCCTCTGAACCTGCTGTCCCCTGTGGAGAAAACACACAGACATCTCAGCAACTACGTATTATAGGTCTATAGATATAAACATATATAACATATCACTCCACGTACCTCATCCATGGACTTCTTACAGTCATCATCGTCGTCTTCATCGTCGTCGTCGTCATCAGCCTCTACCTCTGCTGTGGCTATACAAAGTCAGTGAAGAGAGGCGTGAAACAAAATAAACGACAAGGACATAAGTTTGAAGAGTCAGTTTCACATATGTTGTATCTTTCAAGCCACATCAGGGGCTGAATAAAAAATGAGCCAGAGTGCAAATAAGGAGCTGACAGAAAGGGAAGGAGTCGATACAGCTCACACATGAGCACAGAGACAGAGGTGGTAAAGTCCAGCTTCCTGCCTGATGATTAATTCAAAACGCCTACTCGCACAACTTCATCTTTACAGGGAACTTACTGAACAGGGTGGCGGCAAAGAAAGTGAAAAGGAAGACATCACACTGCGTAAGTATTAGCAGGTCACTGTACCCAAGGCCTGAATAGAGAAAAGGAGATTCTGAAACGGTTTTGTAAATGGGGTCTGCCAATCACCACGGGTGGTCGGCACTCAAATCCCACTGTTGTTGGAAAACTCAAATGTATTATTCTTACATGCAGTCAACCATACTTTTGTGTACACCAGGTTCTCTTCAAAGCCAGTCTCAAGTGATCGAAGTTAAGTGCTTGAGGGTGTTTTGTCCTGGGGAGGAGCCTGCTGTGCAGCAGCTGTTTTCTTCCCAGCAAAACTGCCTGGAGTTAACCTTTAGAAACAGGGCTAACCTCTTAAAAACAGCTCCCAGCGCCTGCCTCCGACTTGGGAATCCACATTTGAAAGACATTAAATATTCCAAACTGCAGGAACAGAATAACCTACACCACTCTTCAAAGTTGACAGAATAACACTGCATTAGTCATATTTTGCTCTTCTACAAACAAACCACCAGATGGCACTGTAAGGATAGGCAGGAAGGCCAAACACCTGAAGCAGGTGGTGGTTTTAAAGCCTGCACTTACTACAGCAATCAGCACTTTTTACATCAAACCTTCCATTTAAAGCCTCTGAATAATCAATCAAATGTCTGATGTCACGGGTACCTGCAGGGCCAGCACTGGGAGAGGAGGGCTCAAACACGCTGGACGAGTCACTGTTGGTGTTTGAGGCTTGCTCTGATAGCTTCTTCTTAGTGCTCCCATCAGCTGGTTTGGGATGAGACTTTTTATTCTTGACGAGGATCTTGCCCATAAGTTCCTGCGGACTGGGCAATGGAACCCCAGACTCGAGCTAAAACACATAAAGCAGAAACAGCCATTTCTTCACACGCTGGTCTTTCTGACTTGTTCTTGTAGACTGCATTGACTTTAATTGTGAGAGTGTAGGAGTGAAAACAGTCCTGAGCATCATATACTTACAGGATATTTCTCAAGTGGCTCAGTTAAAAGGGCATCTCCAAAGATCGATCGGCAATATTCCGCCATCTTGGCCTGTTGCTTTGGACTGTGATTAATTGCAAGAAATAAACTACTAAATACACAAATGGTAACAACTGACGTGCGTCTTATTCATAGGCAAGCACGCATCATCACTCTAGCAATTTCATGACCTGCTCCTGAAGTATGTTAAACCCCTTATTCATATAAGGGCTCTTATTCTGTGCAATGAGCTGTCAGTTTGGTATGCTACATTTTCTTGTACGCAGCGAAGAAACACAGACGTCTCAAGCAGCAACTGTGCATGACATCTCAAGAGAGATGACTGAAAACAAATTATGCATTACAGAGTCTGCTTTAATCACTCTACTCCTTGTTGCCATAGTTGCAATCAGCTCTTAGTGCGGAGAACATTGGCACTCCAAGGCGAAAGGTAAAAGAGGCTGCTGGAGGCGGACAGTGTGGCGCTTTTACTCACGAGTCCACATGGTTCTCGAAGGACAGAATGACAGGAAAAGGAGAGGTTTTAAAAGCACATTCGGCGATGGCCTCAATTACTTCCTGAAAGAGAATAGACAAAGAATGAATTGAGAGAGGAGAATCACAATTTTAACACAGTTCAAATTTGATCCTATTCAGAAACAGTTCATGTCAGTTTAAACCCTTTGAGCTTTCAGCTTTTATTATTTGTGATGGAAAAGACACCCCAATATATGTAACTATGAATCTAATCACATCTAGATGAGTGTTAGATTAGATTTACATTTACATTTACGGAATTTAGCAGACGCTTTTATCCAAAGCAACTTCCATGGAAGCAACTTGTCTCCCTGGAGCAACTTGGGGTCTTCCTCAGGCACCCAGTGGTGGTGTGCTGGAGGTAGGATTCGAAACCACGACCTTTTGTTCCAGAGGCAAGTATTCTAACACTACGCCACCACCAACCCTGTAGATGTATTCAAGGATATCATAGAACCCTTAGTTAACTTCTAAAACTCTAAGACTTTCCTCACCTTCTTAACTACATTGCTCACATATCAGTTTCATAGAATTTATTATTTATAATATTTTAATAAGAATATGTAAGAGCAAGCATGCAGTCCTTATCGGGTTATAATCCTGATTCAACAGTTTACCAGCCACTGGTGTCTCTGTTAAAAATCTATTGCACTTGATCTTGTCACAACATCCTTTTTTAAGTATGTCTTCGATGGCATTTGCGACTATTCCAGACACAATAAATTGCTCACTAGAAATGTACTGCATTCCAGATTCACTCAATGTTGCTATAATAAGACTGCTACTGAAAAAAAAAAAAGATTCACACCTCTCAATTACGAACAATCTCAAACTCACACTTCCAATGGAAATGTATGAAAGGATAGTGCTTACTAATGGTGTTTTGTTTTTAAGTCAGTCAAGATTCAAATCTAGTCCCCAAACATTACCTAAACAAACTCAGACTAAATGCTGACGCTAACAACATAGTAGTCCTTGTAATACTCAAGCATCAGACTTCCGGAAATATCCTTAAGTGGTTTAATTCTTACTTAACTGATAGAAAAGTATTTTGTTAGTCTTGGTGACTATGTTTCTAAAAAGTATGATAATCTGTATGGTGTTCCCCAGGGGTCCATTCTTAGTCCTCTTATGTTGTTTGTGTATATGGCATCAGTTTTCATAGCTTTGCAGATTCCATTTAAATGGATGAATATTTATTTCCTTAATCTTAAGTTAAACAGAAATTATTCTTGCTGGGATCTGTGCTAATAGAGAGAACACTATGAAAAAATTATGTAATGTAGCCAGACATGTTAAACCAGTTGTGAGGAATCTGGAGTTACTCTCTGACTCTCAATAAGGTTTTAAAACACACATTGGCAATGTTACTCAATCTGCCTTCTTTCACATTGTTAAGAGTTTGTATTCTATCACAACTTGCTGTTTAGGAGTTTGCCAAAAATGTGCAATTGATAAGTTGTGGCTCATCCAGAATGACACTGCCAGGTTATTACAAGCAGAGTTTTAGAAAAGCTTTTAAAGTACTATTGTTATTTTTTAAGCATTAAACTAATCATCATGCACCTTGCTTTAGTCTTGGTTTACCTTAAAGATAATCTCAGAGGTCATAGTAAAGCCGTGGGTGATGACTGGCTCCTCCTCAGCTGTGCGGCCTTTCCAGCAGTCCAGCTCGACACAGCGGCAGCCCGACAGCAGCACCTGTCTGTACATCTCCACTGAGGAGTTCCCTGCCAGCTGCCCAGCTGAAGATAACACACACCATTTAGAATCTTAAACTGATTTATTATACGAGGACTAAGAGGCTAGTGCAGTGGTTCTCACCTCTTCTGAGTCTTCTGAGTACCCCTGGCTTATCTATTTTTGTACTGTCTCTGCTCTAACACACTTTAACTCAAGAAGAGCTTGTTATTCATATCATGCCTGGCATCTCACATTCAAGACACTGGGGGTGTTTCCGTTTCCTTTGTATGTGAATGTAATGCTATAAAATAGCCATAGTAAAGTGTATCATCATGTGGAATTTGAGCTTTCTGTGTAATACCATGTATTCTTTCAGCACATAAAAGAAACACCGTTATACCTTTATTGTTGAATGTCTGGCAATAGTTTCTGGATAAGGATGATTTGTGTTATCAAAGGACCGGTGAAATCCAACTACAGAGTAAAGTACACTGCTAATTATGAGCTTGCTTGTTTTAAAAAGCCATTTGTGGCACAAAATCTACAAATGCTCAGCCTAAGTAAAGACGATTGTGTTCTTATACAATAAATGAAACAACACGCTGAGACGACCAATTACTAAACCCGAAAATCACACAGTTGCTTTTTGTGTAGGCAATAAAGGGTTTGCAAGTTGGATCAGATGTGTCACAGCAGAGAAAACATGAGAACATGCTGGACAGCGGTAGTCCATCATGAAGTACTGAAACCTACTGAACTAATTGAGGTTCAGGGCTTATCAGCATGTGTTCATTTAAGAGTGATGATCGCCATAATGAACAGTCATCAGAGCCTTCATTGACTGAGCAGAGTCAGTGGAGGTGTTTTGATCAATGTATGGACATACCGGAAAGATAGGTGTTGTGTGAAGAGTTGATGAAGTAGTGGGAGAGAGGGAAAGTCATATCTTCACTCTGGTCCAGCTTCTCAGGTGGAATCACACCATTCTCATCACTAATCAGATACCTGGAAAAGCCCTCCACTGAAATCTGCCCTGTAACACAACAACGAATCAATTACTTTACAATATCAGTCTAAAGTTTGGACACATTAATGTATCAAATTAAAATTCTATTGAAATGCTTCAATATAAAACATTAATTGGGTGTGTCCAAACATCTGCTTATTACAGAAGGTTCGCATGTTAAATTGTATCACTTCAATCCACTATTCCCTGTCTTAACATATGTTTTCAGGGTAAAAACACAATTTCTGTAATGCCTGACAATGTGCCTTTGCACCTAAAATAACCACCTGTCTCATCAAGGAAATTAGCACTGGAACTGCAAACAGACAGGAAATTAAACACAAACTGTAAGATCCGCACATTCCCTAAACAGCGACCGTTCTTGTAGGGAACACACTCATGGATGGGTGTCCCTCGTGACAAATTCTCACCAGTAGTTTACATTAATTAAAGCCATTCTTCGCAGAGCTCCAAAGGTAATTAACCGTGGCCTTTTTTGCAAGCAGAAAGCATTGCATAGCGACACTACATTAAGTGTTTCAGAGTAATCTCAATGGGACTGCCACTGTCACTGTCACTATGAGGCAAACAGGCTTTAGTTTACATAAGGCAAGAAACAAACCACCTTGCTCTCCCTAGAAAAGAGAGTCAAATGGATTTTCAAAGACTACAATTACTGCGCCCTGCTGAAAGTTAGCAATTGTTCCGTCAAAGTGGAGGATAAAGGGAAAGCGTAAGGGAAGCAGGGCTACAATTCAGATAATATCTTTGGTTGCGAATAGTCACATTCAATTAAGGACACAAAGATCTATCAGTCAAATCTGAATTTAATTTGCCATGACTTTTACTGACAGTCTCACGCATATAATCTCTTCGGACTCTTGGGGAAGATAGTATACAGACCGTGTCTTCACAACCCAGCCCCATGGCTAACCCAAAAATGTCTACGGTCGATTCTCCAAGTAAATCCTGAAGTCTCTTGTGTGGGCAACTCATATGCCCCGTAACCACTGTTCCCTGCCTGTCGCTGAGAGTGGGCCAGGAGAATAGATAGTTTATAATCTGTGTGACAGCGAGGTGTCGTGCCAGCACTGCAAGCTAAAGAGCTCAATGATCATTCCTATCTATCCCAATCTCTAGCCTCTCCAGGCTGAATATGTTTAATCAATCAAATGTCACAAGGTAACTGTCTTTCGCACACAATCGTCCGGTGTCCAGATCCCCCAGTGTAGCCTTGCTGGTGGAATTATATAAATAAATGAGCTCAACTGCAGTGTTGGAGATGGACTGCATCTCAGGAGTTACTGTTGCTATGGTAATGAAACTAAGGGAAAGGTGGAGAAATGTATGAAAAATGTTATTGTGTGCATCGAAAAGGGAAAAAACAACAGGCTTAATATTAGACAGCTTGCAATTCAAAGCAATTCATGGAAGAATTCTTGAGGAAGAAGGAACAAGTAGGTTTCACTGTGGTCTGAACCATGCATGATGGGTCTGGGTTTCATAAAGTCTGATGTTATATAGAGGCAGAAGGAGATGGCATTCCAGTTTGAAAATCAACACAGAATATTAGAAAATAGGCAACAACAACAAAAAAAAA
Source organism: Bryconaethiops microstoma (assembly GCA_037577275.1). NCBI lineage: Eukaryota > Metazoa > Chordata > Actinopteri > Characiformes > Alestidae > Bryconaethiops > Bryconaethiops microstoma. Next base: position 30,586,873 of record JBBJLS010000001.1, read on the forward strand.
CCTGGCAGACACAAAAACTCAATTTACCGGTGACCAAAGAGGAAACCTTATTGAAACATGACTATATTCTTAGTAGTAGCATTGCAATATATTTCTCTGATGTTCTTGGGTACCATATCATCACGGTATATGGTGCCCTTTAAAATATATAACATAAATGTTTTAAAAATTACAATGGAATGTAATTTTTTTTAAAATTATTTTTGGACCATTTCTACTGGTCCATCCATCATGAGGTTTTGACCCAATGTTCCGGATCACCGATGTTTTCAAAGTGCGAAAAGAAATCTGATGTTCAGCAGATGTTTCGAATATCATCTGATAATTTCATAATGGGTCAAAAATGTCAAATAAATAAATTCATTAAATAAATAAATAAATCAATCAATCAGTGAAACGGGAGATACGAGGTTTTGTTCCGACAGCAACGATATGCTCAATATTAGAGGCAAAACACAGTCAAAAGCAAAGCTCAAGTCTGCCGTTTATAGCACTGCTCATGGCTACTTGGCATCCCTGGACAGTGTGGGCTGATGTGACATGACAGCACATCAACCAGCTGAAAGAATCAAAGGGCACCCCAGGCAGGCGGAACATGATGGCTAAGGAGTGTGCATGTTTAAGGCTGACCTTTTTGGATCATGCTGTGGTTGGGCTCAAATTTCTCCATGAGGAGCTGTGTCTGCTCAGTCTTCAGCGGAGGATAAAGAATCTCATTCAGACGCGGATCTCGCTGCTTATTGTTGATGAAGTCAGTCATCTGCTCCATGCTCAGGTGGTTCTTGCCCTTGGCTCCACTAAGAAGGAGGAAAGAGAATTGGGGGATTTTTCTTTTTTAAACATTAGCTTCCATGCGTGACCTACTCGAAAAGGTAGGCGAGTATTCAAAAAAGTGTGTAGTCTAACAACATTGTGACTCACAGGTCGGCGAAGATTTGGTTGATTTCAGGCCGGGAACAGAGGTTGGCAATGAATGATTTGTAAACATCAGGAGTTAAGTCATCCAGAGGAATGGAATCATTCTGCATAGACACCAAAGAAAAACACAGCTGTTCAAAACCCAATCAATGCTTATGCATTTATCCTAATATACTGCAGCTGCTAAACACACCAATCACCCAACCCGGAGCAACTACGTGCTGTAATATCCATCAAACACTCACACTAAATACTCATGAACATGATCCAAAACACCAATGAGTCTGGACTAAAAATAGAGGATGAGCTGCTGCTTTAATGCCATGCTGTCCAATATTAATAACGACTAAAAGCTCCAAGAAGGCCTTCAAATTAATTAATGCTTTCTCTCCAAGTCTCCAAGTCTGGGGACTATCCGGTTAATTTGGCTTTAAATCAACTGGATCATTTTAACAAATGCAATAATAAACAAAGTTGTCAGAGTGCAAACACTAGTCAGTGTCATCTCAGCGTTGTCCCAGATTCATCACTCCCCAGAAAACACTGAAAACATTTGAGCCAGGCAGTCAATCTTGAAGGCCACACCAAGGCCCAAGGCCGACTGACGCTTCGTTGTTTAAAAAATTGAAGAGACCCAGAGAGAAAGAGATGAAAGGCTCAGGCAGTGTCTGACTCACAGAGGAGGCACTGGGAATTACGCACTTTTTGCTCCAATCCCCAGAGACCTTTTAACATTATGGATTGCATTCAGATTTTTTTCCTCTTTGAAATAGGCCTTCATTTCTTCTACAAAGGAGGAGACATAAACTGGCATTTGTTAAATATTTGGAGAATGACTATTGTGGGGATAGTGCACCCCTGCTTAAAGAAGGGAAAAAAACAAAATGGAAACAACAAACTTTTTACGTGGAAAAAAAAACACCATAAATAAGTGTAAACGCAAAGCGCTATGAAGTGAATATTACCAAACATTTGATAATGTAATCCACAGAGCAACCGAAATACACGCTATTCATCAAATGATTGCGTAGCTGCACAGACTCCGTGGGCAAGCCTCAATGGCGTTACTGGTAAAGACGATGCAATCACTTCCTGTCAGAACGTGAACTCGTGCCACTTCCCAGCAGGAACCTGGAGTGATTAGCTAAACATATGCTCACCCTGCCTGACGGAAGATTACAGCTCTCCAGCGCAGTTTCTACACGCTTCCTGTCAGTCGAAAACATGCGAAATATGCTGCACAAAAGAGAGATCATAATCAGATGATTCTCAGAAGAATCCTTTATCATATCTTTATGCCTAAAGTAAGAAAGTGGAGCATTTAGCATCCAGCTGCTGACTTACTTCTTCACCGGAATACGTCCCTCTTGGTTTGGTTGCAGCTTGAGTCTTGTGTAACTGATTTGAAAAAGCGGTATATTTCAAAGAGAGACAAAAAAAAGAAAAGAAAAAAAAAAGCAGCATTTAAAATACAGCTTTTGGGGATTTCAAAGAAAAGCGAGCATAAATTAAGAAAAATAAAAGCCAACTGGTACAGACGGAAAAACTCTTTTGTTAACACATGAATGCGCTTTGACGCAGAGACAGTTTGGTAATGTCAGTTCACTCATGTGTGATGCTGCCCTGAGGCTAATAGTCAGGTCTGAAAAGCTTCTGGCCACCATCATATTTCATTTAAAGCCTTGTTGATGAATTTACACCATGAGAGATTATCTGCAGGTGCTTACGCTTTTTCCAGGCTGGCCTCTCTATTCATGTTCTGAGCCAACAGGTTGGACGCCAGACTAAACAACTCCTCTGCCCACTCCTTTGTGGATGACAAAACACAACAAAAGAGGCAATATCCATTAAAATAGGTCAAGTGCCGCTCCTGAAAATGTTCTACACAGATACCTCAATGGCAAAATGCACTAATAGTGAGTATTTCCCACTCTACTGAGGGGGAATTGAATTACTGACATGATAGCCCCTTAGTAGCTAGAGCATCAAATACCTTCGCCACTTCCTCCTGGAAAGCCATGAAGTTTAGATAGGTGATGTTGACCATGTCAGGGCCTGTGACCACTGTCAGCATCTTGTTTTCGATCCGTCCCACCAAGTTCCCAACATCTAGTAACTCTCGCAGCTTGGCTTCCTGAAGAAAGATTGAAACAACTGCCAATTAAGAGTCAGAGGTTGGTTAAATCATCAGACACCCGCAAATGTATCTTATAGCACCTGTTCATCGATACAGAGAATGATGTACAAAGTGTTTACTTTAATAGACAAATAACATGAAGTCAATTGACTTTTCTAGGCACATACAATTACATAATTTTATAGTTACATGAACTTGTTTGCCAAACAAGATGCAGATTCCAACTTTAAATTTATCATGGTAATGGTAATATCTCTTCTATTTAAAAACATATGTTGCATGGCTTGACAGTCATGAATACATATTTTAACAGAATTTGTCTGATTGTTCAGTAACAAATAATATTCGTAAGTGACAAATAATATTCAAAATAAGGTTAAAAGGTACAGCGGGCAGGATTGCTCAGAGCATGCTTTTGTAACTACCAGCAATGACAGAAAATATCAAGGGTTATGAATGGGTCTGGAGATCTGAGAAATTCTGGATTCACTTGAGCTGCCAGGTGATTTTGATGGGGAGGGGGAGGGTTAATTAGAGCCTATACTTTGTGTTGCATGGATCTTCTGGATAAAGAGAAGAGCCCTGTTGCCAGGGGTGATGTGCTGGTGGTGGGAAGTGAGCAGTCAGGAGCTGTGGCTCATTGCTGGTGAGAGTGGAAGTATGTGGTGTGCAGAGTGAGCACTACCATTATCCACAGCATTGTACCTGCCTACAGAGAAAATGAATAGTCTGCTGAACTTCACGAGAACTAGACTGAAACCACCCAGCACTCTTCTGATTTCGACACTTTCAACCCAACATACATATACACATTTACAGAGACGGAGGTACCTACTTAAAGCCTTTGGATCTCAATAACTATAAAAGGCCAGCAAATTTTGTAACGATTCTTCTACAGATTCCATATCTGACCTGCGGTGTGCTACGCATTCATCAAGGCAAAGATAAGACCAGCCGTATTTAAGTGTGTTTGAGCATTAAAGGAATGTTTATCCAAAACAAATCTAATTTACACAATTACCTCCTTAGTCAAATATGGTTAACTGGCCATTACACGTTCAGTGAACCCAGTTTACTTCTTAAGATACGCATTTCCGTTGAGAGCAATATATTAGAAGCCTATGGCTAAGTTCACATTATGAGGTTGCACACTGCAAAGTGGCACAAATCCATTTTTCACCAGAAGTGACACAGATCTTTAACTTTTTCAAGCGTGATCCTAAATCTGACACATAGCTGATTGCTGACCGTGAGACCTTAATGAGAATGCTTAGCTCAGAATTGATGTGTTTTTCTTACACTGCACCATCATTCAATATTTGTCTTACTACAATTATGAAAGTCTGAGAGCTGTTCAGAACATATCATCTTTGGCCTTTGTACGTCAATGGTTCTCTACACCCTACATAGTACATTACATTTGAGATTTGAGCCATTTGGGATTCAGTCTGTGTGCATCCTACATACATACTATTTGGGTGCAGAAATCATGGTTCCTCGATTCACTGAATGCACTAGGGAGAAGGGAGCCATTTGGGTCTGAACCGTAGTTTGACATTCATGTGGCATACAGTTTATTCAGGACACTATTGCTTTGGATTTGCACAAAAGAGTAATTTCAAGGAGCAAGCATCACTAAAAAGTAGGGCTGCAATTTATATATCATCTGTTAATCGCTATGGCGATATCGGTCTTTGCATTACTGATCAAAGAAGGCTGCCACATGCAAATAAGACTCTAACCAGTCACCAATCAGTGTTTTCGACAGGGTGACCGATCACAGCTCCGGGTCAGTGTTTGATAAACTTGAGTATTCATGTAATCCAACGAAAGCCAAATTATTTTTGTCCAGACTTTAGCCATTAAACTTTACCAACATTTGCATGCTTTACATAAAAAAATATTTTTCACCCAAAAAATATTATACGTCCCTATAGCAATATGTAGCAGTATAACTACAATAACAATATTTTGTCCATACTGTGCAGCTGTATTAAAAAAGTCACTTAACCACACCAAAGTGAACCATCAGATATGAACCATATCAGATCTGAGCAAAAATCAGAACTGAGTAATAAAAGAACTGAGGCTTGTGATGTGGGTGTTTGTGAGGTGAGCAATGAGTGCTGCTTGGGATAAGCGATTGTTTACATTTGAGTATATGGTGAATCATTCCATTACCCACTGTGATTTAATTGCAGTGTATCAGCCATAAAATTTAAATCCCCTTTCTAATACTGTGTGGGCCCCCCTTGCGGCACCAAGAAAACTCTGACCTGTCAAAGCACAGACTCCACAAGCCCTCTGATTTCATGCTTGTTATCTGGCACTGAGATGTTAACAACTTATCATTTAGGATCTGTAAGTTGCAGGGCGGGGCCTCCATAGGTCAGACAGGTTTGTCCAACACATTACACAGATAGTTGATTAGATTAAGATCTGAAGAATTTGAGATCAAATGAACACCTTGACATTTTCCTCATACCATTCCTGAACAGCGTTTACAGTGTGGCGAAGCACATTTTCCTACTGAGAGAGGCACTGCAGGTGCTTTCAACAGTGGTCAGGTGTCAGCATGGGCACTTGAACAGGTCTGCAGCTACACAGCATTGTATGCAGTATACTGTGGTGCACTGTGTTCTGACACCTTTTTATCATAGCCAGCATTAATCTTTTCGGCAGTTTGTTCTCCATTAGCTCTTCTGTGGGATCAGACCAAATGAGCAAGCCTTTGCTCCCCCCCGTGCAGCAATGAGCTTTGGAAGCCCATGGCAATGTCACCGGTCCAGCATTTGGCCTTCTTTGGACCACTTTTGGCAGGTACTACCCACTGCATACTGGGAATACCCCACAAGACCTGCCATTTTGGAGATGCTCTGACACAGTTGTCTTGCCCTCACAATTTGGCTCTCGTCAAAGTGGCTGAGATTCCGCTCGGCCATTTTTCTGCTTCCAACACATCAACTTCAAGAACTGACTGTTCACTTGCTGCCTCATATATCCGAGCCCTTGACAAGTACCACTGTAACGAGACAATCAATATTCGCTTCCCCGGTCAGGTTTTGTTGTCGTGGCTGACCTGTGTATACTAAATCATGCACTGTGATCAGCATCAACAGCAGTATCAGTATAATACCAAGCCCGATGCAATACATATTCCCTCTCCTCCACACAGCTTCCACCAGCCTGCGAAACTGTTCAACAGGTGCATTGGACCCTACTGTTCCTGCATCAGCTGCCAGAGCAGCTAATGAAAGATAATTACAATGAAATGCAATGACTTTCCAATCAAGGAGTGATTTTCGGCGCGCTATCTGCTGCACAGCCGAACGAACGGCTGAACAAATATAATTCGTAGCAAAAAGACTGAGACTAGTGATTCTGGTTGGACGAGCACAAGCATGCTGAAACGGCAGAGAACACGGAGACAAAGCCGAAAGAGGAAACGATGGAGAAAAACACCTCGTCTTCACAGGTTCATAACAAAAAATCCTGCCAGCTGAACACAAAGAGCGCTTACAGTTTATCCCAAAATGAAAAAACAAAAACGCCTCTTTAATCTAATTGAATTTACTTATGTTCATCAGCAAAGTGAAGAGGCCGGAACACTCTCCAGCCAGAACGACCTCACAGTCAGCACGCAGAGGAAGGTTATACGAGGCAAAGCAGTGAAGAGTCACTAGTCGCTTTTGTAACTGGTTTGCTAGACAACACCAGTGTGCTTCAGTGATACCAGAGTGGAGTTCAATCCTACTCGTCATGACTCATAACTCTGTTCTGGTCCATGCTGGCATCTTTGATATATTTGGTGCAGACACACAGGCCAATTTTACACTTCAATTCAGCACAGTTTGCCAAGAAATGGTTGGAGAGCTTTCACTTCCTGGATTTCCCTGCTCGGTTCTCTCTTGATGCGCTTATTATTTCTAAACCTCTCCCACCCTTTCTTCAGATCTTACTTCAGACACTGTGAGATGTTAAAGAGAAAATCTGTGTGTTTTCATTTTTTTTCCATGTATCATGTCTCATGCTCATGTCTGTGATTACAATTTACTGAGCTCTCTCAGCACACTCCACTCGATCACTGTGTGCCAATCTACAATCACTGGACTTCCTTCAGTCTGATGAGAGCTCTATAGAATGGGCAGATTATATTCGAAGAAAATCCCCCAGAGGGACTACAAGAGATTTAAATAAGAGTGGAAAAGGGTTTGATAAGTCCTTGACGTTGTGCCAGTACGTTTCATCATCCTTCACTTGTTTTTAAACTCACACTTGAAACTGATGTTCGTCATCATTTACAGCCATGCACAAGCATTATTTTAGCACTGAGAAATGGATCACTCCTCTGGTCCTAAGTTTTTCACTGGCCTTAAACTCTGACAAATCTGCTGTTTGAAAATAAGAGCCTCCCAATATAAAAATGCATGTAAAAAAAAAAAAAAGAAAAAGTCTTTAAAAAGACTTTAAGAAGAATTTCCACAAAACAGTTCTCTTCACTACATCCAGACAAAGTAGCAAGACGTATGCGTTCATGTTAAAACTTAGGTTAAGGTTCTCAATATTAAAGCTATGACTCAATTAAAACAAGACACAGGGAACAATACAATTGATATGATCTAAATAAAAAAAACAAGTGTAGCAAGTGGTTAAGCACGTTTTCACGTTTATAACTGATGGACGATAGACGGAAGGTAAACTGGGTTAAGAATTATCCGTGCACATGAAAAACACTCCGTCAATGCTTCTGCAAATCAATGGCCGCGACATTGCTACTCTACTTATTACTATTACACTTTAATCAAATACAATTCTGGATATTATACAGGCTTTTTATGCCATTTTTAAGAACACTATGCCAGCATCATTGTACTTTTCCTGTAGTATCATCTATATATTTTAAATGGAAGAAAACCAAATTGTGCTTCATGTTATAGCACACAAGGGTATTTTTTGACATAAAAGCTACGGCAATCACCTCGTCCACCCACACACCACGCAAATCTATGGCACTCAGTGATGATTCTGCTCAAACATTCTCTCTCTGTCACTTCTGTCCAAGTGAGAATGGTCCAAAATGCATATTCATTATTGTCGCCGTGCTGGGGAGGCGGAGGCTTTGGATCAGATGAGTCAGCCGCGAATACGGGGAGGGCTGCAACCTGTCTGCAGTGAAACACTGTTTGTGTTGTCACCTTGTCCTTGCTTCGGCTCCTCGCCATGTTGGATGCCCTTTCTTCCTACCTCATTAGCTCATGTTCCTATGGCTTTGGTCACACACAGTGAGCCTTTCCACAAGAGTTTCTATGGCAACAATCCATCAAGGCACTGCTGCCACTAGGAACAGGATTTTGCCAAATGTTTAGCTGGTCCTCTAGCAAAGTGAAGCTCCACAGTGCCTCTGGTTCCACCAGCTTTGTACTCAAGGTGCACATTGGCTGTGTCTCTCTCTTTCCCAACCACTAAAGCAAATTGAGACTAGGTGCCCTCTACAACAATGAGACTGTCTGTGCCAAAGAAAACAAGGTATTAATTTTGCCCGATAAGATAATTATAACAATTCACCGACATGCTCACAATTAAATTTGTGGCTGCGATTATTGTAATTGCTAAAAGTTTGAGAGGGGGTGGTACAAAACATTTGTTCTTTTCATGTGATAGCTGAATGAACTGAAAGGCTTTGTTACTGAGTGCTAATTCCATCCTCTGTACCATCCTCAACCTACAAAAAATTCCTTTATGTAAGGATTGCGTCTCAGTGACCATATACTGTGTTCTAAGAAAACAGTATATTTTTCAAAAATATACTAGATGTTAGGCCAGAGAGAGGCACAATAGTGAGTTTTGACATCCAAACCGACATTCAGACTCTGCTCTCCCCGAGAAGCGTGTCAACAGATGGGGCGGCCTGATTTCATGGCAATGATGTTGAGCTGCTAATCCTCCTAGAGGTACTATTTGCTTGAGTAGAAGTGGGCAGGAATCAGGGAGCAGTCTCTTCCTGCACTCCTCTCTGGCCCAGGTCCTGCTGGATCCTGTGCCTGCTGGGCTGAGTACGGATGGCTCAGCACCCAGAGAGAAGAAAGTTGTTGCTGAGGCAATGTATCTTTTTATGAATACCAACGTGCAATGCAATTTAAAGGTTATATATGTATACACACACACACACACACACACACACACACACACACACACACACACACACACACACACAGACACACACACAAACAGACACCAATACACATAACACACATATACACACCCCAATCATCCACAACATTAAAACCACTGACAAGTGATGGTACCTGTGAAGGAGTGGGATACATTAGACAGCAAATGAACAGGCCGTTTATGAAGTTTGTGTGTTGGAAGCAGAAAAAATGTGCACGCGTAAGGGTCCGACTGATTTTGACTAGGGCCATTTGTGATGGCTAGACGACTGGTTCAGAGCATCCCTGCAAGGACGGTTAATCCCTATCAAAACGGACCAAGGAAGGACAACCAGTGAACTGGAGAAAGGGTTACATTTACATTACATTTACGGCATTTAGCAGACGCTTTTATCCAAAGCGACTTCCATTCCCTAACTACAACTTGGGGTTAAGGATCTTGTTCAGGGACCCAGTGGTGGTATGCTGAAGGTATGCAAGAGGTCTTGGGTTCGAATCCAGAGGCAAGTATCCCACCCACTAACCCACTAGGCCACCACCCCAGGGTCATGGGGACCCAAGGGTAAATGAAGGCTCAAGGAAAGGCTAGCCCATCTGATCCGTTCCTACAAAGAAGCTACTGTAGCACAAATTGTTGAAAAAGTTGATGACAGAAAGCATAGGGGTATCATAGGGTATCACAGCTTGTGTAGCCGCGGACCAGTCAGAGTGCCCATGCTGACCTCTGTCCACCGACAAAAGCACCTATGATGGGCACAGGAGCATCAGAATTGAATCATGGAGAAATTAAATTTTATTTTATTCCATGTAGATAGCTGAGTGTTAACATTGCTTCCTTGGGAAAGAGGGAAACAGGATGCACCATGGGAAGAAGAAAAGCTGATGGAGGCATTGAGATGCTCTGGGCAATGTCCTGCTGGCAATCTTTGGGTCCAGGTATTCAAGGGGATGTGAATTTGACATGTTTGCCTCATTATTGATGCAGACCAACAACACCCCTTCATGGCAACAATAATCCCATTGGCCACTTGCAGCAGGCATTCATGTGGATGTTAATTTGACATTTTTGCCTCATCATTGCTGTTGACCAACAACACCCCTTCATGGCAACGATATTCCCATTGGCTTCTTGCAGCAGGATAATGTTCCTCTACTATACTGCAAAAATTCTCCAGGAATGCTTTGAGGAACAAGTCAAATTTAAGGTGTTTAGTTAGCCTCCAGATTCTCCAGATCTCAATCCAATCCAACATCCGTGAGACGTGCTGGCCAAAGTATTCCAATCCATTGAGGCCCAATATCCACACTTACAGGACTTAAAGGATCGGCTCCTAAAGCCTTGGTGCCAAACACCACTGTGCATCTTCAGAGGTCTTGTGGAATTTATGCCTTAGCGTGTCTGAGCCCTTTTGACAGCATGAGGAGGACCTGCACACTACTAGGCAGGTGGCTTAATGTTATGGCTGGCTGGTGTACATACATACGTGTGTGTGTGTGTGTGTGTGTGTGTGTGTGTGTGTGTGTGTGTGTGTGTGTGTGTGTGTGTGTGTGTGTGTGTGTGGTGCGTGCACGAATACATTATAAAGTTCTGGCACACAAGCCAGTAAAAACGGTTTCTAGAGAACCATATGTTCATTACCAATAGCAGCGCCATTAGCAAAGCACCAAAGGCTTTTCACCAGATGGGTACACATAAACAATCCACCACTTAATCCCAGAATGCAATCTGTAACAGCGCCTTAATTCAACTCGTGTACATTTGTGGTATAAATGTCTCATTATCTCATCTCCAATTTACATTTCTCCACAATCTCTATCTCCTGTTACAGCTCTTGTATTGGTCTGCTGAGACTGTCAAACACGCTCTCTGAGGCTTTCATCAAACTCTGGAAAATTGAAGAGATGACAAGAATGAGCAAACAAAGACAGACATTAGTGGAAGATGACTAGTCTTTGTCTCTGATTATGTGCTCCTTTGCTGTGCTATCAAATCGATTCTACATTTAATAGCATTGTTTTCAATTTTCACACCTTATGATAAATTTTACACCAGTAAAGCGTAACAAACAACGGCACAGCATTTGAGTTCCCTCTGTACATAATGGCAATGAAACTGTGTTGTGCCATCATGCGCTGATAACGCATTAAAACCAAATGGTTTTCTATTACGGGCTCACTGTGCCTTTGGGAATAAGAATAGTGATTAGAGATGGAGATGGAGATCTCATTGCTCCTGCCTAGTCCAACCTTTCGGTTTTCACTGCAGCCAAGACTGCATTCTTTGATCAGTGTGAAATATTATGTACCTTCCTCCATCTGTGGCGATCCAGATATATGTGAAGACAATTCTTCATCGGCTGTGTTTCGGTCTCTCTTCGTTTGTCATATTTCATTAGGTGCCGAGTAATACATTCGATCACTCCAGAAACATTTCCTCAGACAACATCTCAAGGCTTCTGACATGAGATTGAGTTTCTCATTAATTTTTTTTTAATGAAATTTTTTTTTTTTTTTTTAAACAGCTTCGCCCTCACTACGCACGGGTGAGTGGATGGTTCGTAGAGAAGCTGCAGGCACCTTTGCATGAATGTGAAACCATTCAGTTAGCTCACAACACGTTTCCCCTGACTTACTTTCAGCCAAGACCCTTAAGCCATCCCACAGCCCTTGGAAATCTCGGTCTAAGACGCGGTCTAAACTGCTGAACAGTTTGCCTCAACAAAGAGGGAAAAGGGGAGGGATGCTCATTGTAAACCATGTTACACACTACAGTACACATCCAATCTCTGAGGGATTTAGGGACACATCCCCTAGTTTGGCCTGATTAACAAAAATAGCCATGTGTGTTTCACATGTTAGTGATACGTTTTGTTCCCCCCCCCTTTGTCCTTGTCATTTGTAATTACGCTGCAGTTAGCCTAGGCACGGACCCTGTTCTCATTTTGTTGTTCTAGGATGTGTGGGTGTACGTGAAAGTCAGAGAATAAAACATTGTTGTTTTTTTTTAAAGTTCCCCCAAAGAGACTCGGAAAACACTGATACTTTTTTTAGCTGTGAGTTTGTGTCCAGATGCCTGCCTCTGGCAGTCTAGCCCAGACTGCATAACCCATTACCACTGTTGAGAGATTCTTATCGCCCACAAGTGCCATTCATCTATATTTAGTAGAGAGGGCAGGACGTTCAGAAGGTGTAATAGGTAAGCCTGCTATTTAACTAGGATGTACTGGAAACCTAATAAGAGCGAACAAATGCAGACAGGTTGGACTGTGTGTTCTGCAAGGAATACAGGGGTAGTCATAACACATATAGAGCATTCAGGCCACCGGCTGACAAGACTTACCTTTGGTGTTTTGGTACATTTCCCAGTTCTTGCATCTTTGATATAGGTGATGTCCAACAAATCCGTTTCCTGTCATGAGAGATAAATAGAAAGAATTATGCATCGTGTTGTTCATAACATTTTCACATATTTTTAAATACAAATACATACATTTACAGTATTAAGCGGATGCTACAGCTTTCTCCGGGATGACTTATCAGAAAAAGGAAAATGTAGAATTAGTATTCTAGCCAAGAACACGGTATACAGTGTGATGTGTAAAAAGTGTGAAGCAAAAATAATAATTAAAGCATTTGTTAGTTGCCTTATATAGCTTTATATAGCTCCCTAAACTACATTTAAAACAAATTATTAAAAGTGAAAATCCTGGTGGCCTAGAAGAACAGAGCAGCTATTTCACAGTGTGTGGAGGCTACAGTTCTCCAACATGAATGGTAAGAAAAACGTGATTTTTTTTGCAAGAAGTTTGTCGAGTTTTAAACCTGTTTTACAGCAGTTTTACATCAGCAAAGAAAGGGGAAAAAACAAGCTAATCTTGCCGCCTAAAGCCGTTACATGATGGAGCTGTGACGGACACCGTGGACTGGACGCAAGTACTTTACTTATGCAACAGTTATGTGATGTCCAAGGCCTTTACCTAATAATGGTTTTGTAGTTTAGGCTAACTAACTTATCTTTTAAATAGAGAAGCAAATATCAAATCCATCCATCCATTCTCAGCTGCTTATCCTAACCAGGATCACTGCAAAATATCAAATTAACAAACAAATTCTTGAGTAATTTTTATTGGCCCATTCAAGACAAAATGTTCACACTATGTAAAGAGCAACCAGCATTTTCAAATGAGTGAAAATGAAAAATATGAAAACTAAAAAAATTCCAAGAGGCTGCCATACAGTGCATTGCATAAAAGAATATGATTGACACAGGATGTAAAAAAGGGAACGTGTAAAACAGAATGGCTGATTCAGGCTAAAGCCACTGTGAATCCAGTTCAAAGACATAAGCGGACAAATCTAAACAAAAATATTCCTGAGAAAAACATGCAATTACTGAGTTCTGCACTGTCTCCTAGCGCCTTAGAAATAGTGACGCTTATGCCTTCAGACAACTGCAGCGAAACCTAACGCCATCCACGGCTGACAGCATCCTCATGGCACGGTCGAGGAGCAATGAACTATACCTGGGCAGGAATAAATTAAGATGGCATTTGCTGTTCTAATTCATTTGTCTAAATGTGACGAGATTAATGAGGTTTCAGGCATCGCCTGTTTTCTCAGCCTGTACAGGTCTGTATGTCTTTAAATTGTATCTTCTTTGCTTATTTCATTAAATTATTTATAAAGGAAAACATGTTGCAGTTATGTTCAAGAAAAACAAATATTAAAAGTCTAAATCATCATTAATAATACATTCCACTTGAATGTAAAAACCCACTGTTTTTACCATTTCTGTGTCTTCTGTTTACATTTTCTTTCCATTCAAACTAATTGATTTTTCAAAGGCCTATCTCTCTTATTCACTCAACAATGATACTAACCATGACACTCGATAGTCAGGAATCCGGCAAGGACACAAAGTTGTAACATGCTGTTTTCAGACTGAAAACAAAAGGAAAATTCTCCACGGATAGTCACAAAAATGATTCTAACAGGGAAGTTTTCTGTAAACTCCGAATGTGGTTATACTTCAAAAACCAGCTGTCCAGAAAACCAAACAAAGATTAAAAAATTTTTTTAAAAAAAGCCACAACCAGTTTTGAGTTCTCCATATCTCAGGGTAAACATTGATACGTAGCTTGTGACGTCACTTCTTCCCTCACTTCTGCTAAACAAAACAAAAAAAAAATTCCCAGCATGACACCAGCAATCTGATTGGTCAAGGGTTGAAGGTGGAGTACATAATCTTACAGAAGCAATAACCAAACTGTAATCTCTTAAAACATTTCAGGTAATCCACATGAGTTTTGCTTTTTTATTTAGAAATGTAACGCATCTAGGTCTAACAGCATCTAATTAATAATTCTATGAAGGCTGGTAGCTCACTCAGAGCTGACTGGTGTTACATTTAATGCTGAAAGTCATTACATTCAGGGAACGTCTTATAATGCCAGTGTGAAAAGACCAGATATGCACCATGAACCACACAGTAGACATGACTCATACATGATCGGTGGCCTTATATAAAAATACAATTTCTTTTTGCGGGACTGGTTCAAACTAAAATGTCTGCTGTGTCAACTATACAATGTTTATGATAAGGGAATCGATTATTTATATGACAGTTTGAATAATGGGGCTCCATTTTACATGTTCTCCCGCTCTTTCTCCATCTCCGTCACCTGGATTAACAAGACAACTATGAAAATTCAGACACGGCAGTAAGCGCTTGACTAGCGCCATGGCAACAGGGGAGGCGGGTTGTCCGTGAAGGGGACTTTGGGTTACAGCACTTTCAAGGCAGGAATCAGACACACACTCAGAAAAAAGCTGTGGAAGGTACAGCCACAGACAACCGACATGACCCAACAAGACCCTTAAGAACAGTCACAGAGCTACGCTGAGCGGTACAGTTTATTGACTTCCTAAGCAGAGAATAAGTCATACAGCTAATAGAATGGCAGTAGCCCAGTGCTACCGGGGACTAAACGAGTGTCATGTTTTCCTTGCTTCTTACTGTTGACAAGCCAGCCTGCAGTGCTATAAAAATAGAAGCGCAAGTATTGATCAAAAGACCCTTGGTTTGCATAACACTACAGCAAGCTATGATGTTACCCCCACTGGCAGACGTTTATGATTTCCTTGCACATTCGGTACAAAAGCTGAAACGTATTAGAGCTCATTGTAAGCTGCGATTTGGTGAGTGGACTGCTGTGTCTCTCTCAGACACACTTGTTACACGGAACGTCCCTTATTGAAAAGTCACGTGTAAAGTGTCTTAAAAACATCACATGTGAATAATATGTGATCACATGCTACATGGTGGAAACACGGTTTTGCATGTAGATATATTTCTTTATACGCAATGTGAAACACGAAGTGTGATTGTGATTATTCACACGCATAATTCAGGACTGTAAGGGATATGCTTGTCTCTACCTGTTCATCATATCCGCAGAAGAAAAAAAGAGCCAAGTCATTAAGGCATACAAATATCGTCCCATGGATAAGCCTTGGTTTCTTCACTGTTTTATTCAACAGCATCTGGGACCCAACAATCGAAATAATGAGGAAAAGGCACACCACTAGATTTTGGTAGCAATCTCCCAATCTTTCTCCATTTCAAGAGACCTGATCCTATGCTCAGTTTTGTCCGATGTTATGTTTGTCCCAGCCATGAAGGATGTATTTTGTCTAATGGACTGAATCGTAATTGATTTTTAAAGGGGAAAACAATAGTTGTGTGTGGGTTGGCCTTTATATTAAAGTGGCCACAAAAAGCTGACCCACACAGAACTAGACAGCCAGTACAGTGTCACCAATTTCTAGTCTGATCTTTCTCTTTAGCTATATTACAGGACTCTCAACTGTATTTGCTATGCCAAGAAAACACATTCAAGGTCAACACACTGCATGTGTGGGTAGCCTTCCTATAACACGAAGAGCAAAAATGCTCCCTTTTGAGAGAAGTACAGCCAGTTTTCCAGACATATCGTACATTAAGCTTAGTTCTGGAGTGCTAAGTAAGGTAAACAGAATTTAAGTTGGAGAGCTTGTTTGTTTTTTTTTATTTTATTTTTTTATTTCTGCCTGTTATTTAAACATGTGATGATCTGAGACTTGAGCAGGTCATGGAAGGACGATCTCAAGCTAACCATCACTATGGCAAGAGGATTCAGATCAAATGTGGTAAAGCTGAAAGTCCAGACTGTCTCTATGAATTAATGGCACGACCTCAACATGAAGTGTGAAGCTGAAACGGCTTCACGCCATCATTGTCGTGAAGGTCATTTGACTACAGGCAACAATACATTCCTTAACCAAATGCCTGAGTCTTGGAATATTTAATGAGCACCAAAGACACCATCCATTTTTTGTGAGAGACCTTATACTGCAGAATTCTCCATGTCATCCTAAGGAGAGAGAAGTGAAATTTAGCACTGGTTCAAATAAAATAACAGCTGCATCATTTTCTATTGTAGCATCCACTTCCACTGAAGCACAATACCACCTAATTTCACTATGTGATTTCCTGCACTGCAAACTCACCCACTCATAAACCTATTTGAATCATTTTGAAAGCAATTACTATTGAGCACAAAGTATGAGAAGCTATTGTAATCAGCAGTCATGCCATTTCAGAAAGATGTCTGCTTGCCGAATAGTCACGAATGAGTAAAACTGTTCAAAACGTCTCCAAAACACTGAACAGTGTTTGTTTTGAAGAGCATTTACCACAGAGGTTTAGGCATCATACTTGTCTTTCCTACACTGAACCATCGCATAAATTTTGCTCATACTGGAAGCACTTCGAAAGTACTTACATTGGCAGGCATAGTTGTTAGCCGTGGACAACATGTCAGCGGTCGAAATTCACTAATAAATGAGAAACTTTCATTTTAATTAGTAATACACTGGAATTACAGCCAAAAATTCCAACTGCCCCATTTTTAGTCATGCATGCACTGACACACATACAGGTCCTTACAGCTGCAGAGAATGTAGAAGATATTTAATATCAGTAACATAATTATACAATCGGTACTCAAGCATATGCCTCTATAGCCTAAGAAATATGAGGCAGCTAGTAACTTTAGAATCTTAACTCGAGGCAAAGGTTCCACCCATAACTGATCTATAAACCAAGTAGAGAAGACTGAATGAAGAGAATGGACAAAACAACATAGATCATTAGTAATTTTATACCACCATGGCATAGCTACATCAGGTACTATACTATAAAATAGGACCGTAATCCATGGTTTGAAATGATAAGAACTGTGACCTCCAATAACAGTGATGCATTTTTCCTGCATTCTATCACTTTTTTTGAGAAATTTGAGAAAGTTAAGATGTTAATTCTATCAACGTTTGATCATTCAGTGTTCTTACTCAAAATGGAATAATCTACAGCTCTGTTCATTTTTGTAGACAAGTCTAAAAGAGAAAAATCCTGATAGAATCTAAGAAGGAACCAAAGTTTCTGCCACTAAAACATGTTCAAGGACAGCACTTTGGTTTTTGGGCTGAAAGACAAAAAGAAAAAAAAAATGAACAAAACAAAAACTACCGAAAACAAAAGACAAAGTCATTGTTATTGATCTAAAAAAAAGACAACAAATATTTCCAACTGTAATACAATGAGTCACATACACAGCATGTGTTTCATGCAAGGGCCATGCACTTGTTCGTGTAAACGAAATAAACTCAGTTTCGATACTCATTGACCTCAAGTATTAACCAGCAAAGATCCAAAAATCTAAATTATTTTACATTTCGGAACTGAGAAAAAAGGCCTGTCTTGCAGAGTTTTATAATTCAGCATAAATTCGCGAGAGACTATAAATAAAATGCCAACTGTATGTATTTCATATTTCATGTATTTTCACAGAATATACGTATTTTCATCATCAGTACTTGCATTTTTCAACAGCTCTTCACATTTAGGTCAATTATTCAATTATTTGCTGATTCATTCACAAGAAAAATCAATTATTGAAATTCGGGTCTAATTTGGATGTTAATGAAAATAGGAAACAGCAAAGCTAAAACTTCAAAACCAGCATCAACAGCAGATCAACACTGAAAATGTCATCCATGAAGAACCGCTACGGTTTCTACGGGGAAGACAAAGTGATTTATAGTCAGTGTTCATTCAGCAAAAGGTGCAAGCATGCCCAAGGGCTTATTAATTACAGGTTTGATTCCACTTGAAAACACAACATTCCGCTTGACATGCACAAGCAAGAAAGTCCCACGATGATGCCACAGCTTTCTGAAAAGACAGACATCACAAACAACAGTGCTAACAGTGTGAATTACAACCTAAAAAAAATCAGTTCTTCGGATGACGAACTTCGGATGACCAATGCATTGTGCCGCAATACAGGTGAGTGATATCAGCCGCATTCAAATAATTATACTATCTAATGCAATTGTATTTCATCAACACAAAGGTCACAACCCACACCAGTACAATCAGTATCATCCATCACACGCCCAGCTTTAGGCCTTGTGCCTCCCAGCTCTCGTCTCATTAGCAGGCTGCGCAATGTCACGGATGGTTATCAATTCATGTCTTACAGCAAACACCAAATTGTGAACCCAATACTGTGAATCCAATCATATTGTGAGCTGAGAGTATCATCACACCCTCACAGTGCATGAAATATGTACAGCACAATGCACCTCTTAAACATCGTTTATAATATGCACCTGTCTCAAACATGAGCCTCTCAGCTTTCAAAAGGAATCCAGATTTTTTTTAAAAATATCTTCTTCCATCTAACTTACATTTTACACCCTTTTTCCTATCCTTGGTTTTATTTAAAGTGGGACATCTCCATAACCCATACTGCCAGGCTATCTGAACAGTTGGCGGCAGGCTGTCCATCTGGAATAAGGACGTTCTCTCCAAAATATCTGCCTTCAGGCTAGATTTCAACTTCAGATCTGAATGTGACAGTGTATTCTAGATAAATTTAGACTACATGTGATATGTTTATTATTACAAAACACATCCCCCAAGTGTGCTCCCACTAAGAAAGCTTAAAAGTGTGCTACATTAAATCTGGCAGCTTTGCTTGGGAGTCAGCTGGCATGCTAGTGCACAGAAAATACATTACAGCTGATTTGTATACTAAATAAGTAGAAAAGTAAGAACAGTTTCTATTGATTAGATTTTTTTTTAAAGTGCAGCAAACCTAAAAGTATAGGATAGCACCTAAAAAAGTATAGTAATCATACAGTAATATTAATCTTACCTTATTCTGATCAGTCCAGTACAGAAAGTAGCCCTGTGGATCCACACGTAAGGTCACTGGGGTCACTGTGGAGGAGTCCTTGAGAAAAGAAAAAAGCAATTGAAAAAAAAAATTCAAAAATAATTTGAAATAGTATGTTTGGCATGTACATTTCTGAGCCACAGGTCCTTTTAATGTAGTTAAATTTATTTGTATACTGAGTGTTACAGCAACATTTTATATTAAAAATGGCCTAGGAACTCAGGCCATTCCACCTTGTTTTTTGTGCTGATTTAACAACAACAACAACAACAGCAACAATAATAATAAAAATTACACTGAAAAAATGTCAAATAAAAGTCTGATCCACGTGCATGTTTCTCATCCATCCTTTATTTCTCTGTAATCCTCTTTAAAATCGGCATGGAATATTTTGTTTAAAATACGTTACTTAATACGCTGTGTGGCCTCTGAGTCTTGGGGTAGATCAAAATGTGAAGTTTGAGTCAGACATTGCATAAGTGTTCTACATAAGCATGATTCATGTAGGGTTTTTAATAATTTCCCCCGATGGAAGTCACAAAATTCAGGCAACATGGACCGAGTGCACCTCCTCCACATAGATTTGAGACTGTGGTCTCATTTTAAGATTACATGGACCTTCCCACTTAAGAGCGACATTGAAATGGTGTGGCAGCGAAGCAAATACGTCCTCTCTGGAAGGAAAGGGACAATTTCCCCCCTCAGCCCAGAGCTCTCTGTCAACCAGAGCGTTATGTACCCTTTGGAGCTCTCTAACTGTGTTATTTTAGATCTGTTGAGGATCTGCCCACATACACAAGCACATCTAAGTTGGGTGGCAGAGCGCATATTAGCTAATGTAAGGCAGGGAGGACGAAGGAGGATTAAAAGCATGGAAGTTGCCATAGCAACAGACCAATATTTTCAGTTTTATGTGTAGTCTGTCGAGCTTTGAATTGCCAACATTTTCAGCTTAAGCATGCAACAAACCTTTATTTACTGTCTCCTTTTGGTAGCTTTCAAGATTCTGCCGGTGTAATTACGCAGATCTGAGCAGCATTTATTAGACATGTGTGGCTCACCCCATCTGACCACTCTCCTTGACCACAATTAATCAGGTGAGACCACAAAGAACAGCCCCTGAGATGCACCACAAAGCAATATGGGTTTACTTAACATAAAGCTCTTTTGAATGACAACTGGAGATTTCTAATAGTTTTCACAACACACATGTAGTGTCCGCATTAGGAGACTACGTGCTTTACTTCAAGGAAGTAAATGAGTGAACACAGTACGGCTTTCATAGACATATGAGGAATTTATGATATGAGGTGAATGACTAGAGACGGACTCAAATCATCTGAGCTCTGAACAACAGCCAGAGACGCAAGAGCAGAATTTTACAGACATATTTCATGTGCCTATTCTGCCAAGAGTCCATTGCACCGTGCATGCCTGAGAATCCCTCATAACCACTTTATTATTTTTGTTTTTATTTTTTGCAGTGGATGGTATTAAGTAACATCTTCTCATTAATAATTAATAGCATCTAGAACCCCTACTCTATTGTGTTAATTATTCAGGGATCAGAATCAGTGCCACCAGACTGGGAACACTACACCTATCCTTAGAGGAAAAAAAAGGTATAAAACAGTTTGTTTTTAGCTCAGGTTCAGTCCCAGCAGTGGCGAGTTTGCAGTATCTTTGAGCAGAACTCTCTGAACCAACAGGTGACACAGCAGCATCTTCCGCAGCACCGTTTCTCCTCCACCATTTACAGCTGAAGTACTGCATGACACACAGCACCCCATACAGAAGGCTTACAATTAAGGACCAGGACAACACAGAGTTTGAATTTTAAAAAAGTGGCAATTAGATGTGCAGAAGTGGGTCCATCTGTGTTTTGAGTAGGTGAAGTCAAGCACGTCAGAGTAGAAAAAGTAGCCAGATTTTCCATAAGAGCAGCAAAACAATGAGGAGTAACATTAATCCGCAACGTTAAAGAACAAGTGGAGAAATCGGACTGTGTGAACGCATAAGGCTGTTGCTTAAGGGGTCAAATTGGGGGCTGGGAGAGTAACGAATCTGGGCTCAGATCTCCAATCGCAGATCCAGTTTTGAAGCATTTCTTGCCTGTATATTCGTTTGGACTGATAGGACAATAGACAATCACTGGTTCCGCTGCATGCGCTATTCTCTCAGCTTTTGGATGAACTTGGAATGGAGCTCGCCAAGACTGCAGAGCCCCACACACACATACACATACACACACACACTTCCACAGCATGCACCGATGCCTTACCTCATCCCATTTCATAAACCTGCTGCCTTTCTTCAGACTCTCCGGGACCGAGACCGGCTTGAGCTGCAGCGCGTGAACCCCGGGCTGTGCTCCGGCCATTCAGGCTGCACATCTACCTCCCAGAGTAGGCAAGAAGGAAAAAAAGAGCAAAAAAGACACCAAGGAGAGCTCCCCCGTCTTCTCCGAGAGCCCTGACGGAAGGCTGCCTGAGAGAGAAAATATGTCTGTTGAAGGAGATCTATGCACACACACACGCTCATTTGCTCGTGCAGCCCTGTTCTGGATGTTGTATGTTCTCTTTCATTTTTGTTGCATGGAATTCCGGTGGAGGATGAAGAGGGGGTAAAAAAAAAGAGCAGCAAAGGGGGGAAACGGTCACAAATGATGGAGAGTAATGGGGGCAGCTGCCAGCATGAGTGGCCTCCGCACATTGACTCATGTGCAGCTGAGAGCTGGAGACGCTCGCGCGCTGGGATCCAGCGCCTCCTAGTGCGCGCGTAAAAAGCGACGATAAGGGAGGAGGAGATCCCACATTCAGCTTCACACAGTTCTACTACATTATATGGACAAAAGCTATGGGACCTGTTTTTCAAGGTTTGGGCTAGGCCCTTTACGTCCAGTAAAGGGCAATCTTAATGCTTCAGCAAACCAAGACATTTTGGACAACACCAAGCTTCCAACTTTGTGGACACAACTCGAGGAAGAACATTTTCTATTCCAGCATGACTGCTCCCCAGTGCACAAAGAAATGGCTGGATGAGTTCGGTGTGGAAGAACTTGACTGGCCCGCACAGAGCCCTGACCTCAACCTCATCCAACACCTTTGGGATGAACTGGAATGGAGATTGTGATCCAGGCCTTCTCTCACATCAGTGCCTGACCTCATAAATGCTCTACGGAATGAATGGGCACAAATATCCCACAGAAACGCCTTCCAAGAAGAGTAGAAGCAGTTTTAGCTGCAAAGGGGGACCAACTCCATATTAAAGTCTGTGTATTTTAATGCTGTGTCACTACAGTGCCTGTTGGTGTTATGATCAGGTGTCCCAATACTTTTGTTCATATAGTGTATCTCTGGCCTTCCTTGCATCTTAATGTTTGGACCTTATCAGTTAAGACTTTCACATGGGTTAGTGTATACTGATGCTGTTGCTGGAGTTCTGGGAGTTTCTGTTGCACTTGTGGGTTCTTCTCAGCCTGTGCCCTTGAGTGGTACTGAGTGCTTTTGAGCTAACTTCTTGTAACCTTTTGCCTCTAAGCTTCACTTGCACTGGTGGTGCTGCCTTCTTGTGCAAATTAGATGGGGTTTTTTTCCAGTGAGAAACTTGTGCATCAAACTCATCGCATTAATATGGTTCATATTACAAGTAAACCTAGTTTAGTGGTGACTAACTTAGTGTTTTTGGTGACTGTTTTTGGTGATTGGCTCTTGTTCAGGTTTCAGTAGCCAATCAGGTGTAAACACACCCAGAGCACACTGTGAATAGATTGTGATCTAGTCATGCAAAAAAAATTCTGAGGTGTTTAGAGACAGATCTTGAATATATGCAACACAAGTGTGAATTGAATGTGTTTTCTATATGCATTTCTATATTTATTTTTGGGCCACTGTAAGCTAGCCAAGCTTGTGGATTTGTTCATGAACGGTGAAAAAGTAAACAGATGTTAAATGGAAATGCCATGTGTTGTATTTTACAGGAAAGTGAAATCAGATCTCATCCAAGTACAATGGGGAAGCAGTTTAATTATAAATGATAACTGAAATCTATAAATATATGAAATGATTCAATTCGGACATGAATCGTGGTTGTTATAGCCTTTCAAAAAACAGAGAAAAAACAGGACTGCGGACTGTCTTGAATATCTAAACACACTGAAAGTCTTGGTCTTTACAGTCATTGGCCCACCCATGTAGTGCAGGAAAGTGTATGGATAGCAGTGACAGCTGGCTAGCTAAAGAGCTAAAAGCTAAAATCAAGACTATAATTTTAGTTAGCCAGCGTAAAATCAAGGGAGTTAATGATAGTTGAAATGTATTGTCTAATGTAATGTGCTTTAAGGCGTTTTTTGAATATGAAAACTGCACTGATGTCACAAACTTGGATGTGTTCTGGGTCCAAGCCAAAGAGTTGGGACCCATTAGTGACTCACCAGCACAAACAAAATAAAAGTCCCATCATTCATTTCAGTAACAGACATGGTGGGAAAACAAAGACTGCTGCTAGAGATCCTAAAAGTTTCTGCTTTTTCATTTTGATTCTCCACGTCTCCTCTGTGTACCAAAAATTGATTTTGTAAAACCTACCTGCTGGAGGAATCAACTTGGAGGAATCCAACAATTATTGAAATTGTTTTTGTTTCTATTTATAGATTCTCTGTTTTGTGTAGCCTGTACATGATTGTAAAATAACATTTAAAACATAGAGAAGGCTACACAACTATATGTAGTTGGCACCAACAACTGACTATCAGGGAAATAGGGGCGTGCTTTCAAGCCAACATTGTGATTGGTTTAGAGTATCAGTAGTTTCCATGTTCCACCCTCTTCTCTCCTTCCCTTGATACCGCCACATTCTTCCAGTTTCTGGATGCTGCCCAAGTTAGATCCATAAAAAAAAAAAAAACATCTTCAAGTGACAGCAATGTCTGTTGCCATTTTTGTTTGGAAATTTGATAAGACGTTGCTTTACTTCTCAAATTCTTACCCATTGTCTTGCAAGTAGACTTGACTAGATGCTTCTTCTTTCCAGGAAGACAAAGCAATCTGGTGTTGATAAATTAGTTACATTTGAAAAGCCGGAGTGATTCAGATTATAACCAGTGTATGCCAGGTGGTTTCCTACTCCTTTGTTCACAAGATTGGTTATGCAAGAGGAGCCATCCCCACATGGGGCACCATATAGAGGCGTTTGGGATTCATCCAATTTGTGGCCTAGTAATTTAGTAACCTACATAAGAAATGTCATTTTGTGCATGAAACTATTTTGAGCGGCAGGACGGGATCCAGTTGTTGTGAGTTTTTTGGGGTTTTTTTTGTCATTGTGTCTCTGTTTTGGGTTTTAAATTAAAACTGAATCTCCCTATTGTGTTCCTTACAGCCTCACGGGCATAATAGCTGTATCATTAGAATGTAGAGGCAGGTGCGGAGCGAGCATTAGGTATTAAAAAGGAATGGTGTTCAGAAACAATGGTATTTCAGTCTAAACAGATGTACCCTCCCAGTCCAACAGGCAATACACACACACACACACAATATATA
>JBBJLS010000001.1:30625063-30642688 GCA_037577275.1 Bryconaethiops microstoma
TATATATATGTCATTTTTGCTGTTCTTACCTTGTACTGTCCACTTTCTGCCGTGACAATGCAAATTTCCCACTTGTAGGAGTAGTAAAGGATTATCTGACCTTATCTTATGAAAAATGACATATGATGAATGTTGATATATTATTGAGTATCGCAATTAGTCTGTTGATGATCCTGCGCAGCAATATTAAATTTTACGTTTTTAAATATTCCACTATGTCTTAAAAGGTTGCCGTTCTCTAGAGGAAGTTGACCGAACCCTTGTGAGAAGATCTGGGCACATCTCAAGGATCTGAAATGTCATCATTACAGTGTCAGTGCTAGAAACCTCTGGGGTCCAGTTAAAACATCACTCAAATTAAATTGATGCCAAAAAGTAATTAGAAAGATGCTGTTTATTAATGAGGTGTAAATGATATTGTGAATGTCATTAAAGGTCTTTATAATAACCTTTTACTTACTAGTCACGCTTTAGCTATTGGACATTTATTAATTCAAGTTAATCTACTAAATATTTACAATTTGATACTACAAGCATTTATAAAGGCAAACTATTACATTTGTCTTCCTCCTTCAGTAAAAGCACCCAACAGAATGGGTTCATTTCTGATATATTGTCCTCATTACATGACTGTATTAAATACAGCAGCATGGCATTCTTGCTTGTTGTGTGTGTGGATGTTTGTGGTAACAGTAAGAGAAAATCATATGTCCTGATATAGCCTCCTGTGCCGCACTGTTGCTGCTGGGTGTCTCTCATGAATATGTAAACTCCCCCAGTGAGGCCCAAAAGGCAAACGGGTTTGTAAGAAGTTCAGGAAGGTCACCCAAATCCCTTGGGATTTCTTTACTAGCTCTTTCCATGGCTGAGTCGCTGCTGCTGAATGAAGCCATTATATGCATGGACTTGGTGCAGGAAAACAAACTTTGTCAGGACTGTTCATTAGCACCTAGCACTTTGTTTGAACCTCCTCCGTTTGCAGGGGCCAGCGAGGGGAACATTTCCCTCCTGCTGAAATCAAATGAAATGTTCAGTTTATGAAGGAGGCACCGTGAACTTGGGAAGAAATAAAAACCTCAATGCCACATCTGACCAGTTCATGATGAGAAAGGTTTTGTTTTCTAATGCAAACATGACCTGCATTAACTTCGGGCTGTCACGATTACTCACTAAAAAAAATTACTGAATAGAATTTACATGATAATAATTACTTTGCAACTGTCGTGATGATTTTTTTACGAAGTCTTTTTCAAAAGGATGTCAACTTGTTTTGTCAATCAGCTATAGGGCCATGAATGAAAGTATTACTGACTGCCAAATAAAGAACAATACTGGTCATTTTGATTCTTGCCCTTTCAAGTTTCCTCGGGATTTGCATGACTTTACTGAAAGACACTGGTGTGCAGTGACCTCTCAAAAACTAATCAGAGTCAGGACACACTTTGAGTCCTCTCTACACAAACCAAGGCCTCGTTATGTCTGACCAGTCGGCAGTGAGAGAACTAACTAGCATATGAGAAACACCCCTTACAGTTTTTACTATGGGAAAGTGAAACTTCAAATGAGTGAAACCCATTTTAGAGAGCAACACATCCTCGTCTGAACAACACCTCATATCTGCTGGTTGGGCAAGTGCTCGAGTGAAAGAAGGGCATCCCTCTCATATTTGTTTAGACAATAACGTTACACACTACCAGTCAAAAGTTTGGACACACCTTCTCATTCAACGATTTCCTTTGTTTTTATTATTGGCTACATTGGAAATTAATACTGAAACCATCACCTATTTCTCTGATGACAGCTTTGCACACTCTTGGCATTTTTTCAATCAGATTCATGAGAAATCGACCTGGACCGGTATTTAATTAACAGGTGTCAAGAGTTAGCCTAATTAGTGGAATTTCTTGCCTTCTTAATGTGTTTGGGACCATCAGTTGTGACGGTCGGGTTGGTCCACAGTTAGTAATCCTATTCCACTACGGTTCTATTCCACATTATGGCAAGAACCACTTAACTCAGTAAAAAGAAACAACAGTCCATCATTACCTTATTACACAACATTTTCTGGTTTTTGTTTACTGCATAATTCCATGTGTGCCTTCATCATTTTGTTTGTTTTCAATATTAATGTACAATGTAGAAACAAAAGAAAAAACATTGAATGAGAAGCTGTGTCCAAACTTTTGACTGGTAGTGTATATGTTTTACTTACCCTTTTTACCCTTTTTACTTGTTTTTGACCAGCAGTATGTGATGTTCATTTGCGTAAGACTGCTTGGTGACAGAGTCAGTGCACTGCAACACAAAGTCTCACCAGACTCTAACACTCAGTACTTCAAGTACTTTACCACAGTTTATTGGGCTAATTGACATTTGTTAATGTTTTAATAACATATAAGATAAATACATGATATAGATCATTTCAAGCGTTGTATGTAGACCAAACGTCTATAAGATTATTTAAAGTTGACAAAATACTAATATTTAGCTAAAGTGGCTTCATGTCTGATTTAGAATCCCACTTTGTGTAGTAAAAATAAAATCCATGCCTATCTCAATGGAAATTTTAAATCTGAGCTTGTACAGGCCCTGGAATATCGAATTGAAACGACAAGAAGTTGTCTTACCTACAACTCCCAACAGATGTTGTGTCACAGGGGCAAGAATGGATCATTTTCTAAGCTATATCGTAAAGGTTTACTTGATTATGAGCATGTAACAAAGGGCCAAATCATTTGCACGTTTTCTTCTGACGGGTGACAGGTCGTTTCTGATATGATAGGCTAATGTTTCTGATAACCACATAATGCAAATTTATTTGATTATTTTCTTGCCTGACAAAGAAATTCGCCCTGCCCTGTTCACTCATTGTTACTGATGAAGCCTTTTTACACCAGGTTTACTTACTTGTAGTGAAGCTTAATGGTGGGCTGTTGTACTGAGAAGTTTTAAAAGTGGTTTAAGTTCACAACAGTGACAAAGAATGCCGAGGTTTAGAGAAAACACTATCATTACCTTGAGTGAAGGCCGGTCAGTCAGACACGGATAGCCTCCTGCCCAGTGGTGGATTCTGCTGTACACACACTGAACTCATCCATGTCTTTATGGACCTTGCTTTGTACACTGGGGCACAGTCATGCTGGAACACAAAAGGGCCATCCACAAACTGTGTCCACAAGGTTGAAAGCATGGCGCTGTCCAAATGTCTCAATGCTCTGAAGTAAGATTGCTCTTCACTAGAAGGGGCCGAGCACAAACCCTGAAAAACCCAGGTGTGTCCCAAAACTTTTGACCACATAGTGTAGCTGTGACAAAGCCGAAGAACGGGCAGAATCTCAGACGTAGTCGTTGCGCATTACAAAACCCTTTTAATGGAGAACTGATGCCAAATTTAAAAGTAAAATAGAAAATTAAATATCTTGGGCACATGTTTCTGCACTACCTCGAGTCTAATTGAGCCCAATGTTTGGCTAATTACTTGTGTTAGTTTTTACCACTTGACTCTGTGATTGCCTTAGTCACTCCTTTTCTACCTTACTTTCACCTTTCACCCGTCCCGCAGATTCAACTGAGAAAAGCATAAAAAAAACAAACAACGAAAAGACTGATGCCCTAGGGTTGTTTATGTTGCCACGGTTACGCCACTGTCAGTCACAGTTATGAAATGCCCACGCAGTCCAGAACAGACATATACTGCATATACATGGATAGATAGACACATAGACACACACACACACACACACATATACATACATTTTCCTGTCTCAACTGCCTGCATGTCCTCCCTCACCACATCCATAAACCACCTACTAGGCCGTCCTCTTCTCATATATATTTTTATCACTACCAAGTGATATCAGCTCATATATATTTTTATCACTACCAAGTTACACATCTATGGGATCAGCTTGTCAGTCTAGCTTTGAATGACTGAAGGGCTGCTAATAGTTTGTTACCTTCACACATTAATTACTCAATGAATAATCTAAATGATTAGTAGATTATTCAGCTGTAATAATGGCAGCCCTACTGAGGACTGCTGCCACGACTGTCTTATTTCAACCAGAATATGGTCTTAATTACTGTTCAGTCAGATATGTTTGGCATGGGGTTATATTTGACCTGGCTGTTGAGTCTAACTGCGGCGGTGATCTTTGGTGTGGTGGTTGAAGCTATCCCATCACCAGCGCTGGCAGAGCTGAGCACCAGTTATCTCAATATATCCCCGCCTGTGCACCACAGAGAGAGAGAGGAAGGTCTCCATTTTGGAAATCGCTTACATCCCTGCACCACTCGACTGAAAACAGCCACCATCACACAGCTGTCGTTCTAATTTGTTTGAACGTTTGCAAATAGCACAGAGACCACACTGGCCGTAAAAGTTCGCAGAGGTTTTGCTTAACAAGGCACTTTGGCCTGACCAGACTGAGGGCAGTCTGCCCAACACGCAAACTGAAGAGGAGACAAAAGCCACTCATCACAGGCCCAAAGAGGGAAGAAGATTGTGATTATTGCTCTTTCGGTGGGAATGCACTTAGCAGGGGTGAATATAACGCAGAGGGTATAGAGGGAAAAAAGTGAGCCACTAAACCAAGCTGCTTATAATAAATAACAACCAAAGGCCAGTAACAGCATGGGAGTTTGTGACAACACGTTGAAGCGTGTGTGTGTGTGTGTGTGTGTGTGTGTGTGTGTGTGTTTATGCAATGAGATTAAACTCTTTAGTAAACATACAAATACATAAATATATAAACATTTACACACATAGGCATATAAACATATACATACATACACATATACAAGCAAACATTAACACACATAGACATATGAACATATACATACATACACATACATATATATATATATTTATATGCATATGTACATACGCTTCAAGTCTTGACAAGGCATAAAACATATTTCATATGTGTGAAATACAGCCTTGGCCTGACTCCAGCACTTATGGCTTTAGGTTTTTCCACAGTGAGGGCCAAGGAGGATGCCTGTATGGGACAGGCTGTACCTTGTTGACTCAAAATGACAAGACACTGCTCCAGTGTCCCGGCCCGCAGGCCTGCTGTGGTTAAGCCTCAGAGCAGCTGGTTGTCTAGACCACAAATAAAAGTGTAAGAGCAATGTAATGCAGGAGAAATAAAAGTATGATTAAAATACGTATTTTTAATGTATACCTTTATCTCTAATTTTTCTTGAACATTTGTTAATAGTCTACTATGTTGACTTGGGCTGTTTAGTTGAGTTAAATGAATGCTATAGTCTTTTCCAACCTGTAAAAATTGTGTTTAAAGTAAAAGTTGACTGAGTTAACAGAATATAAAATGAGTTTTGCTGTGCTAACTGGACATTAGAAGCTTTGTTAACTCACTTTTTATGGCAGCCCAGTAACTTTTTTTTAAGTTAAAATATCTTTTATACAGTGACCTCTGTCACAGAGAAATTGTTTAAAATTATTATCATATGTAACCAACTTTATACTACACATAGAGATTAGGTTAAAAAGCCTGAGTTTTTCCTTTAAACATGAACACACATTAAGACAAAGTCCTCACACATGTAACACACCTGGTAAATTAAATCATTATGATTTAGACCGATGTCGTCAGCTCACTCGGAAACTGTATAAAAGAGAGTGAGAGCGCCTATAAAAACCCTTTAAAAATAAACTGCACAAAACGTCATTATTTATTGTCATTTACAGCAATCTAACAAGAAATGCTTTACTTCTCGTTTTTTTAGAGCATCAGCGTTGTGTTTTTGATAAGCTAGAGAACATTTTGACTCCAGCAGAGGGCAATGCTTCACTTCCTAGGCTCTTTTCTAGGACAGCTCACTCTTTGCTAAGGGTGACTCTGGAAATACCCATCCAGAAAGACTGTGGCAACCACAAATGTTTGGGAATACACATTTGTTTTTGCAAAAAGAGACCACAAATATAAACCAACATCTCATTTCTAAAGTTAAAGTCTTTAAAGTGAATGTAAAACACACATTCATGAGAGACGAGCAGAAAAGCCAGCTTGAAGTGTGCTGAGCAAAGGGTGTGTGAGTCAGTCAGCATCTACTGTATCAGATTGCTCTTTTATTAGCCTCACATGTGATGGTAAAACTGTCCACTCAAAAAGGCAGGCGTGCGTGATGCAGTGCAGAGTAATGGGCTGGAAAACCATATCATTGTGCAACTAATTATCCCATCATACTTTCCTCAGTAGTCAGCATCAGGCTATTAACACTGCTCACACTCCGAGAGCCCAACAGTGGATTTTCTTACACTTGATGAAACAACAAAAACAGACACAAAACTAAACCAATATTTAAAGGCCCCAACCACGAAAACAAAAATGTTCCTCACTTAATCATCGCTCAACAGTGTGGAAACATTGTTCATGCTTGACAATGTACCATAATTCCAAGTTCATATGTGGAAACAAACAGTAATAGAAATGTGTTGTTTGTGATGTCACAAAAACAAGTGCATTTGCATATGTCTGCCTATTTAGTCTGCAGCAGTTCAGCCTCTTTCACTCATGTTGATGTTATTAGGAGCATTCCAGTCTTCCATCCACTGCTTTTACACGGGAGCCAACCACGTGTATCACTTTTAAAGGCACAGTAACAATATCAGCTTGTTTATTTCTAAAGGATAAACAGACATGGAAGATGATTGCATAAAAATGAATTAGGACCCTTTTTTTGGCACATAAAAGCACAAAAAGAGGGTCACAGGGGGAAAAATAAAAAACAAAAAACAAAAGAAATGCAGGATATGGGCCCTTTAAAACACTGTATGTGTTATGATTTGCTAAGCACTGCGGTGCCCAAGCTTTCCTTCTACATTTTCAACTCTTCTTACAAAATGTCGGCTCATGCTCTTTGTTTTCCTTCGCTACGTGTAAGAATGTGCACGTTCTCAGAATGACTGTTTAAGTTGTACCAGGTGAAGAAATATGATTATAGGGAAACCAATTTTGATCCAGAGGAAAAACACTCAGTGTCTTTTTAGCACTCAATGACAATTGCCCTAAATTATCCATTTATTTTTGCGCAGGGCCAGTGACAGTATGTGTTTTCAGATATGGACCTCACAGCTGCAGTCAGTTAATAACAGCTCCATGTGCAACATTGAAGCAGAAAGAAAAAAAAAAGAGGAGGGAGTGGGAGCTAATTTGGTTTTGGAGTAAGCTGAAAGTTGGGGGGGGGAGAGAGAAAGAGAGAGAGAGAAAGAGAGAGAGAGAGAGAGAGAGAGAGAGAGAGAGAGAGAGACATCTGTTGACATCAAAAATTGTGGAACCTTGGAATTTTTTTCTTTCATTGTGGTATTTTACTACCACGTGTCCCAGTCCAACATCTGGGCCTGTTGTTTTATGAAACATTTCCCACAGATCGTTCTGTTTTGTTTGCCAATTCATGGACATTTAGAGCGAGCTAAAAAAAAGAATCAATAAGACATGAAAGCGAACAGATTGTATGTGGCCTCTCCCTCTGACACGACTGGGTCTGTTCGATATCCATCTAAAATCAATATCTGCACACCATCGCAGCCAACACTATTCCTTCTTCTTCTCGGGATGGGATGTGGCCTGTGGTCAGCAGATGTTCGGCTGCAATTCGCATTCCTGTTTGCTTCCCATTTACCAACAGATGTGCAGATGTTCAAAAATATAAATGTGTGTGTGTGTGTGTGAGTGTGTGTGTGTGTGTCTGGGGGAGTACATGTGTATGTGTTTTGCAATCTGCCTGCCATTAGCTTAGCATCTGTCCATAATACAGGTGGAATGCTTTAATGCAGATCAGGGTGCAGAGAAAAATAGCTTTATGAAATGAAATGCATTGCATGTCACTGAAACACTGACTCACACACACTTTCATTCCAATCAGCTTTTTATTATTGTCTTTTTTATTGTCTGTTATTAATCAGAACATTGGGAGGTGAAGCAGGAAAAATGAAAATGTTCTGAGAATAACAAGAAGTCACATACTTACACACACACACACACAAACACACACACACACACACACACACAGCCCTCCCCTCTTTCTCTCTGTCATCCATTTGTCTCCTTGTTTCTCTTTCCTCTGTCCTCTTCTTTCCTTTCTTTCGACCCTTCTATCCTCTCCTTCTCACTGTCTTTACCTTCACTATAATAGACTTCTCTTTTTCTTCTCCCTTCTCTGCCTCTTTCTCTTACTTTCTCGTTTTTTAGCACTTCTTCTCTCACTCGCTTCTTTCTTTCATTTCGCTCCCTTTTTCTTACTCTCCCCCCTTTCTCTCTGGCCTCTCTCTCTCTCTCTCTCTCTGTTTACCTTAACCCTACCAGCCCTTCTTCACTCACTGTCTCTTCTCCACCTTTCTCTTTGTTCTCTTAGCCCCCACAAACACCCCCCCCCCCCCTCACACACACACACCCCACAGCCACCCACCCACTCCCCCGGCCCTGTCAGTACAGTCAGACACATAATTGAGATGACAGCTCTTTTGGCTCTGCTGTTGTGGTGTCACCCACTGATATATAAGATATATAAAAGTTCACTTAACAGGCTATTATCAAGTGATGTTACTAAATGAGTCTGTGGTTTGGATGAGCGTCAGTAGGAAGTGATGTAGAGGGAAGATAAAGCCAGTGTGTATGACTCTGTCGGAATGGTTGACTCTGACCTACACACCAGCTCGGGGCCATGACGCATAAGACCATTACCTGAGTTATAGTTTGGCAGAGGTACCGTCGCTTCAAAGGAAAGCACATAACATGCAGCCGCAACAACAAACAACGCTGGGCGTGGGGCGTCTGCAGGGAAAAAGTGAGGCGCTAAAGTGTGTAGGCATTGGCTCTTGGGCAGTCCAGCATATAAACAAGGTAAGCCCAAAGGCACAGGCACCCTCAAATCTAACTGCATAAATAAACCTACTACACATAACACACACAAAGGAAAGTATGTTGGCGAAATGGGATGTGGCTTCGTGGAGATTAAAACACTTTTTTAAACATGGGAAACAAAGACAAAGCTTTCCGCAAGGGAAAATAGCACTCTGAGATGTTTAAATCAATTTAATTTAAGATCCAAATTAAATAGGCTCTTTTACTTTATTATGTTTACATTATATTTACAACAATTAAAATCTATTGTTTTTGTTAAGAGTACTGTTTAAAGGATGTGCATAAGAGTAGATCAGTTGGGTTAATTGTACACTCTCAGAAAGTGTTTCTTCAAGGGTCCTTTATTAAAGGCAATACAATACAAAATTTCTTTGCATGGTTCTTCACAGGTTTGAATGGTTCTTATGTATGAAGGAAAATCCGTGGAATATCGTTCTTTAAAGAACTGTTTAAAAATAGCACTATACAGGTCATAGAACCTTTACTTTGGTACTAAACCGGACCCGTTTGCTGAGAATGTATCTTAAATATTCAGAAATCTGTATCATTTCAATCTGAATTACGCAAAAATGATTAAGAGATATTAATAAGTGCATTTTATTTGTAGAGCACATTTAACGTCAACTGGTGCTGCCCATAGTGTTGTACAAAAAACAAATCTATGCTTCTTACTGAAAAACACTTTTTAATGAAACTGAATGCTGCAAATAATATTAATAAAATAATAAACAAAGAAATAAAAAATATAAATACAATCAGCAACACTGGGTTACTCACACTATATATCATAATATATATATATATGAGTCTATTCACATTTACATTACTTTGTGAAAATGAAAACAGTGACTCACATATGAATAAGAGCTCTTCTCTCCTTCACAGTGCCACAGTGTGAGTGCGCGTGCATGTCCGCGCGCGCGCGCGTGTGTGTGTGTGTGTTTGTATGTGTGTGTAAGTACAGAGGAAGACTCTTTATTTGAAATCCATTAAGCTCTGTTAGAAACTACACTGCTCTTGCACCTGCAGGAGCACCTTCAAAGCAGACCTCTGCCTTCTCCTTTAGCTCAGCGCCATGACTGACCCTGTCTTACGCAAAAGCCGTGCATTTACAATGCAGGTGTACGAGTTTGACAAATTACACAGCCCTGAGACCTCTGCCAAACAAACAAAAGCCACTGCCAACTTCACTGAAGAACAGCTCGCCCTGCTTGGCTTATGCTGGGCTGGGATCAAGCCTTTTCTTCAGTCAGGCCCTTTGCTTAAATTTACTTCTCATGACAGTAATTGAGCTGTAAAAGTGCTTATGAAAAAGCTCAAACACAGCAGACTTCTCAACTAACATATTCGCTGGCTGTCAAAAGTATTTCCGTGATCTTCACAGACCGTTTTTAATGAATTAAGAAAAAAAAATAGCAGCAAAAGAAACAACCAGTGACTAATACTCTGGGTTTGTCTCTCAGTATACAAACTTAAATCAGTTGCAGCTTCATGTTAAAGTAAGAGGAGGAGGTTTTCTTTTCCAAACTATTATTAAAAGCACATATTGGTGCTTCTTTGTCCTAAAGGCTCGAGTGCTGATGATTGCTGATTTCACAACAAGGGGATTAAATGTTTGGGCTTTGGTGTCACTCCCAAAATGGAGCTTTTGTCAGTTGTTCCTTCCAGTTTGCAGTTTTTAATGAAGAAAAACAACCTTAACCTTTATTTAAAAAACATTTTGAAAAGCTAGGTGTCCCAGGCATTCTGAGAGTCATGTAAATGTTTGAATAGGACTCACACAGGGCCCTGGAGGCCTGCTCGAGAAAGGACTGCGTTGTGCACCGTCTGCTTTGTATACACCATAAAAACCACAATCAAAGCGGAAAAGTAAAGGGTACACCACAAATATTCGGCTTGGACAAAAGAGATGGTGAAGTTTAGGCCATGCACGTACAAGGACAAGCATTAAAAAAAAGGTACAGTAATGCACCCCACTGGATTAGCCTATTCAGCTGCTACTGGTTTTCATTTCCATTTAACAAATTCCTCAATAATGAATCCCATCTGCTCTAATAAAGGACTTATAGAATTGCTCTCTGTGTCTTGGCAGCTGGCTTTAATGGTATGCTCCATGTGGTTTATTAACAGTTCATGCTCATTAAATAGAAGAAACATTTGACATTCATTACTGCGGAACTCATTTCTGTTTTATTGTGTTTTTGTGCTGCATGGTAGCAAACCATGTCAAATGGTGTAGCAAAGCTGAGACCGGCAGCACATTGTGGCAGTGACTTGATGGTCAATTAAGTAAACCATCTACAATCTGTAATGACCTTTTTTATATGCTAACGGGATAAATACAACACTTATTACCGGGAAAAACAGGCCGCAAGAAGCGAACTGCGACAATTACAGGGCGTAAATGTTTGAAGGACTTTGCTCTAGTGCACACAAAAGACATTGTAAAACAAAATAGTAGTCAGTGAATCTAAGAAATGATTTAAAGCTGTGAAAACCACCGCACAGTGGACACTATTAACACCCTCTGACAGGTTCACGGCTGAAACGCCATGTATGTAAAATAAAGTGATGCAAAATTCATACACCTCACTCAGGGCTGCTAACATTTCAAGAAATCAGGGGTAATGTGGGACAGAAAAGCAATCCAGCAAGGCTCTATTGAATAATAGAGCCGCCGAGTGGCATCATCTGACGTGGGAGAAACATCGGCATCTAAGCGGAGATTTTGTCAGGTGCAGTTCTGACATACTTGTCAACCTACTTCCCGTTTAAAATGTGCAACGCTGAGTCTCTAAACGTAATTGGGCAAGACAGTCCAATCAGAGGATGTGGGTGTGACTTTTAGGCTTCCATATGAGATGCATTACAGCAGATTCAGTGGGAAGGTCAGGATAGGATTGGATCCGGCAACAAGTCAAAAGACATTAACAGCAAGGGGTTCCTCTTAAAGTGAGTCACAGTTACTGGGAGCATTTGGAGAGAGTGGGTACCGAAGGCATTACACTTCAGCTTTTATGGCACTCCATACTGGCAAACTTGATTACTTGGTTCGTGCAGTTTGGGATAAGACACTGCTGTTTGGAGGGTGCTCAGCCCATCTGTTTTATACGAATGCTCAATCAAAAAGGGCTCAGATAACTGTGTTATTCAGCTGTTTCATTTAGCTAGAGATAAACTATGCTCCAGCCAGTGATGAGTGTCTCCACTCATTCTTGAAAATGTCTTCACTATCTTCAAGTAAGCTTTGTTTGCTCCCAGCTGAGGATTCAGATAAAAAGGAAGATTATCAGGGAAGGTCCAGCTTTGGCATTTTTTTTTTCCACACAAAGGAAGTTCTGTTGTCTAACA
The DNA here is from genome assembly GCA_037577275.1 of Bryconaethiops microstoma. Classification (NCBI taxonomy): domain Eukaryota; kingdom Metazoa; phylum Chordata; class Actinopteri; order Characiformes; family Alestidae; genus Bryconaethiops; species Bryconaethiops microstoma. The sequence goes on from JBBJLS010000001.1 coordinate 30,637,303, forward strand.
GTGCTTGTCCTGTTTCATGGAGGTTTACACTGTTCCAAAGGCACATTTCATGGAACAGTTAACAAGGTCAAAGCATCGCATCAGCTAATGCGATACTACACAAAGCAGAGCCAGCCTGAGCACTGGCCTCACTGTTCACAGGCCCTGGAGACTTTTAACAGCCCAACAGAACTTCACACTCGCACATGAACACAGATATATGCACAGAAACACACACACGTGTATATGTCTATATATATTTTATATATGTGTGTGTGTGTCTCATGCAAGCATGTTTTACTCATGTTTTAGGTCATTACAAACAAACAAACACACATTCACTCACATTACAAATATTGCTCACCCTTAACCCTAACCCTAACATAAATTCTCCTTTAAGTGACCAGTAAAATGTGCCCACATTTTTCACATTTCATATCAATCCAGACACACACACTTGCACACACGTCAGTCACATACACGCCTCTTATGAGTATCCACCCCGTGGAGCATGTCGGCCTGTGTGGCTCCACAAAGTGCTATGCTTTGACTATTCATGATTGCAAAGTTATGAAACTGCTTCCATGTGTGCAAATACAAAGAGAAAGAAAAAGCCTTCATGATGACATTCTGTAAGTGAATCTGCGTTCTCCATATTTTCATACACCAAAGGCGAGCCATTAGAGAAACAAGAGGTTCTTGAGTCTCACGCAATTTGTTTAAGCTTGTAATGCCTCTGCAGAGATGTGTTAGCCTTCCTTGAAAAACGAGCAGCTCTTTAATTGCAAGAGGCCGAAGAGAAGAAACAATTGGGGAAAAAAAATGCAATTGATATAAAGAACAGCTCTATTTTTTTTAGTTTTCATCTCTAGTTATGGCTTTAGTCATTTGCAACATGACAAGCTAGACATGATGATGATCTGCATTTAAGATTTGCATACTGAAAGTTTCAGTATTGCCATGGCACATTACGATACTACACCCTTAAATATAAAAGGTCATAAATGGTTCTTGGAAAGGATGTATGGTTCTGACAAAGATGTTTAAGTGGTAGAGAAAGTTTATATCATGTAGACTTTCTCTAAAATTTTTAAATGTCATTTCCAAAAATGTCCTTTAAAGGGTTTATGTCACGGAAAATACATTTTTCCCCACTATTTGTGCATAAAGTAGACTAGAATCTCCCATGACCCTGGTTAATTTTTGCAGGTCAGATAATAGATGGATGGATTTTAAAATAGAAGAGTTTGATATGGTTTGTTAGCGCGGTTAAAACCTGTTTCAAAATACACTGTTTTTATGTCACAAAAACAACACATTTGTATATATATCTATCTGTTCAATTTACAGCTGTTAAGATCTGCCTATTCAAGTTGAAGTTCAGTGTTTCAGGCAGGACTGAATAAAACACAATACAGGGCAAACAACAGAACAGAGGTTTGTATACATGAATCTGTCTTAAAGACACAGTAACAAAAAAGGCGTGTTCAGTTCCAAGGAGGTGGTAAAATTGGGATGTAAAATGATTTTAGATTGTTTTTGGTATAAAAACGTGGACTTTTAAAAGACTCATTTGACTGAAAGGCTCTTTAGGGATCAAATGTGGTTCTTCTATGGCATCACTTCAAAAAAGGCACCTTTATTTTTAAGAGTGTATGGTCTGTTCTGGGGGATTTTCCATCGCTGTGTGTGCTCCTCCAACTGCCTTCTCCTTCTTTTTCAGTTTACAGCCATTTCAGTTAGGCAGGCCATGACAGCACCAAAGGCACAAAGGGGAGCAGAGAATGGGGACTCAGGGAGTGTGGTGCTAATGTGGAGAAACTGAAGGGTGAAATGCCTGCACCTGGACATAAAGAGCATAAAGAGTCACATTCACATCCCTAATGCATTACCAATGCTGGGCACGAGGACAATGCCATGGTTTCATTAACTCTCCTCGTGTATTTTATACTAACAGTTAACATTCAATAAGACATTCTTATCTGTGAGTGGAAGTCTCTTCTCATGATGCTGATGTCTGATGATGCTGCAAGGACAGAGCCCAAAGGCCTCAATAGACCTGGACTCATTTATTGCCCACCCATCCAACCATCACCTCCACTAAGCTCACTCATTTTTACACACGTCTGTAGTGGCAAACCACAAAAATGAAGTGAAATTAAACTCTGTATCCAGTTTAAAATGCTAATTTTAATACAGGAAAGTTTGCTTTTATATAAAATGCGATTTTAATGATGGATTGGTAGATGAATTATTAAATGCGTGCAGTTCAGGTACAGATCTCTTTTGGTTTGCTGCCCACTCCTCCATTAACCAAACCGGAAGACCCAACTGAACATTTTTGTGTAAAGGCACATGTCACTAGGGCAGTAACCTTAAGGATACATCTTCAGTACATTTAGTCAGGGAATATCGTTGTACTATTTTCTGCTGAAATCATTTTCCAGTACCTTTCTTCTTTTTACTTGGGCTTTTCTCTTTCTTTGCATTTTTTTCTGATGCCCTGTTCACGATTGACTTGTGGCACCAGGGCTGGGACTTAATCAGGCTGCACCAGGCTTGAAAGAGGCCTAATGATGGACTTTTTATTAATAAGAAGGTTGAAATTGTCCAGTATAAACAATCAGTACCTCCAGTGTACAGATATTATTGTTTTAAAAAGAGCTTAGCTTCTTTCAAGGAAACTTTTATATAAAACATATCTTGAATATAATTTCAAGAATCCTTACATTACAATTATGGAATACAAGCAGCAAATTCACTGTTTTGTAATGTCAAGTATCAGCATAATTACATGTGTTTGCTTATTCAACCTTGATCAATTTAGCCTGGCCTCTTTACGCTGATTTTGTAAAGATTGTTCCAGCCCAGACTGCATTATGAATGAGGCAAAATATAGCACAATCAGTCATAACAGAGATCATTTACAAATATCAGTTTTAAAGGATAGTAACAAAAATATCTACCAACACTAGTATATTAAGTGTCTCCTTTTCATTTTCACTGTAAAAAATAAGCGTAACATATTCTATAACTTATATATTAATGTACACAGTCTATAGCTCCATAATTATTGACACACTGGGTTGATGCTGGTTAAAAACAAGGGCTTTAAAAAAACATCTCAGAAAGAAAATGATTTTTTAAGCTCTGCTCATGATAAATGTTGGCAACCCTGCATTTAATGCAAACCTTCTTTTGTCAACGCAGCAGCAACACGTCTGCCAATATGTTTGCTTGTTGAGACTGGAGAATACAAGTAAGAATTCAAGATCACTCACAATATAGAATCTCTCAAAATCGTCCAAGTCTGGGTCCACTCTTTTGGACTCTTTCATTCTCACCACAATTTTTCAATAGAGTTCCGGTCAGGTGACTGGAATGGCTACGTCAAATGTTTGATTGTGGTTATTTTCTGCATATCTGTCCTGTGTGTTATGAGATAGCTCTGACATTGTTTGTAAAGAATAGAATTGCTAAAGTGAAGTGAACTGACTGTAACCCATAATGACTCATAATAAATTGGCAAAATTCCCACAAAAAATCAGGTTAGTTAAGTTTATTTCACATTGCAATGTTTTATATCCATTGTCCTGACCTCTCATGACACACGTGAAGCATTAAGCGTCCTTGTGACAAGTCCTGTAGGCTTCTGGAGTGAAGAGTGAGCAACATGGCTTGATGTGGGTTTAGAACAGAGCTTTCTTGTAAATCAAAGAGCTTTTTCCCTTTGATGGTAAGAGCTCACTAATTAGTGTGTCTCAGGAGCTCAGGATTAACCACTTCCGAAGCCCTTTAAGATTTATTACTCGTTGGGTCTCTCAGTTTTGAGAGCACTTGTTAAATCAGTTTGCTTTCAGCCCTCCTCTCAGTTTTTGGTCATCATATCAAATTAAATTGTGACACATCTCACAGAGCCGTGAATTAAGTCACTTCGCATGGAGAACAGAGTGGAGGAATTTAGCATTATTCTGACTGGAATAAGAAGTGAATAAGAAGGTTGGCTTTACGTGATTCGTAAGAAATTGTCATTTTCAACGGAAATCATTATAACTTCTAAAACAGTTTAGGTGTAGAATTAGAATCAGTTTATTTCACCAGGTATGTTACACATAAGAACTGATTTTATACAGTATTCAGACACTGTCTACAAGTCCCTAAATTGAACTCGCAATTTCCAAATTCTCCATAAATTTTCAATGGGATTCAAGTGAAGAGACTGGCTAGATCATGCAAGCACCTTCATTTTTCCAAGAAATCAGACCTCAGTTGAGTCTTTCTTCCAGAATCAGTTTACTGTTTGGCGAGAAAAAAAAACAATATAATGATGCTCCCACCTTGTTGTTCCTGCTGCTTTCAGATCTTCATATACCTCTTTTCAAGTGACTGCATGGAACACCTGATTAGTTGTATCTTTCCACTTGCATATTTTCAAACCAGTTGTACTCACAGAGATGTTTGAGGTCTATGTTTGAGGCTCTGTTGTTTTTTCCATTTGAGTGTTGTTTAGCTGTGTTGTCTATAAGAAATTTAGGAAACTCCTTCATCTTGCCCCGAATTCATCTTCCTCATCAGTCTTTTATATTGACGCCAGGTTCAGTTTTCCCAAAAACATTTTTTCTTGCACCACCAGCATATTCGTATATAGAATGTGTTCTATTTTATATGGCTATTAAACATAAATATTGATTTGTTATAATACTTTTATGAATATATAAGTGCGTACATTTGAAGTGGATATATGAACTGGAAGTATCTTAACAAAATCAGAAATGTTTGAACACATGTTCCCTCCTCACTGTCAATCTGTTTCCTTAACCATTCCCAAACAGGTCAATACTATTTGTAGTAAATGCTTCATTAAATTAAATCAGATGGATGGATTTAAACAAATTCATATAGGTGAATTAGTCAGTTACCAACCCCTCACCCCCAAACCTGGTCAAAAAAACAACAACAAAAAGCTTCTGAGAGGACTATAGCTGGGGCAAATTTCTATTTCACTTAATAGACAGCTTCATATTGTTTTGCCATACTTTCCTAAAGTTTTAAGGGACTGCTTTCCATGCATTCTTCACACATTATCCAGACTGGATTTTCCTTCTCTGCATATTTCCCAACATAGACCCAGAATCTCAATGGGGTTTTAATGAAACCTGACACACATCAAAAACAGCTGCTAAACAAAAGTACAGTATTTGCCCCCTTCCTGATTTCTTATTTTTTTGCATGTTTGTCACAAAACTATCCATACCTACATGGCCCTATGTGAAAAAGTGATTGCCCCCCTTGTAAAATCATGAAGTAACTTTGGCTAATCACATTGTTTCGAAGGCTGAGTGCAATTTCACTAGCCACACCCAGGCCTGATTACTGCCAGACCTGCTGAATCCAGAGATCACTTAAA